>CM029019.1:22808933-23220345 GCA_016801055.1 Panax notoginseng | reverse complement strand
GTAGTTATCGCTCTTTGCATTTATATTGTATTGATACTGAGAGCCGCGAAAAGAGAGATGATTTTATGGGCTGCACGCGTTAAAGCAATTGGAATGTACTCAACAAGCAGAGTGCAAGAGCATGAACAAGAGTCTGGCCTTTGCTAAAGCAACTCATGACATTCGCAATTCTTTGACAGCCATTGCTGGTTTGATTGATATCTGTCAGAAAGACGTCGCTCCCAATTCTGAGTTGGCACCAAAAATCACACAAATTAAGACTTGTACAAAGGATCTTATTGGTCAGTTTACTATAAATATATATTCCTTGTTTTTTAAATATATTTTTTTATTTTAATTCCAGTTTTGATTTGATGGGCTAGAGATTTTAAGAAAGTTAAACAGTCGAATCGAGTTCCTAAATAAGCCCAGATGTGGAATTCGAGCTCGACTCGTTTAATAAACGAGTTGTTCACGAGCTTGTGCTTAATTGAGTAGAGCTCGAGCCGAGCCTAAACTAGTCGAGCTCGAGTTTTTTTATTTTTATTATAAAAAATTATTACTTAATTGTTATAAAAAATTATAACAAATATTATTAACGAGTCGAGTTTATGTGAATTGAGTCGAGCTCGAGTTGTGCCTAAGCTAGTCGAGCTCTAGTCAAACAAGGCATAACTCGAGCTTGAGTCGTTGTTCATCTTCACGAGCAAAAAATTTTGTTTGAGCTCGGTTCGGTTACAGCCTTACTCTTTAGAAGGCAATGCAAGGGAAAAATAAGTTCCACATGTCAATATCTTATTCATTTCCTTGCATTCTTCGACTAGCTCTTTGTAAAGATTTTTTACAAAAATTATGAGGGAGACTGTTTCTCAATGTGATTTGAGCTAATTAAGCTGATTGGATTGATTAGACTAGCAATTTGCATATATATATATATATATATATATTATGTATCTGTTCCTTAGCTTCGAATATGAGTTTGAAATATTGACGGTGGTTCATTGTTCAACTGTAAACCTTGTTTAGAACTGCTGGATACTGTTCTGGATACAAGAAAAATTGAAGCCGGTAAAGTACAGCTTGAAAATAAAGAATTCGACTTGCAGCAGCTCTTGAGGATGTTATCGATATGTACTACCCAATAGGCAAGAAAAAGGGCGTAGACGTGATTCTTGATCCTTGCGATGGCTCAATCTTTAAGTCACGCCTTGTTAAGGGCGATCGAGGAAAACTTAAACAGATCCTTGGCAACTTACTCTCTAATGCTGTCAAGTTTACACCGAAAGGTCATGTGACAGTTCGCGGCCTAGTAAAGAAAACGACTAAATGTTCTTCTAATACAAGTCGTTTGCTCAAGTGTTTGTTCAAGTGTTTCAAGAACAACGAGGGTTTCAACAATCTGGATGACCTTGGCACGGTTCAAGGAAATCCCAATTATATGGAGTTTGAATTTGATGTGGATGATACGGGCGAAGGGATTGCAAAGGATAGGCGAAAGGATGTGTTTCTGTACTACGTGCAAGTTAAGGAAACAGCTCTTGGACAAGGAGGAGGAAGTGGCTTGGGACTTGGTATTGTTCAATCTTTGGTAAGCAATTTTTCCTAATTTTTCTTTAGTATTACTTGCTTGGTTCTAAAATCTAAATGTAGTCACATTCAAATACAGTACTGGCACGCAGAGGGAGAGAGAGATCACCTCCCGCCTGCGTGTCAACACTGTATTGGTCAATTGACCAAAGTTAACTTCACCACTCCCGTATCTTTCAATCTTTAAAAAGTACTGGCAGGCAGGTTTCTTCAGAAAGACAAACAATATCAGTAGCCAGTTCTGCTCTAAAAATCACATATGCTGGTATGCCTCCACAGTGCTATCTAGAAGGAAACTCTAAAGCATTGACTTGTGTATTCTAGCAAAAAATTTATAGAATTAATTTTGTTTCTACTTTTTTTCTGAACAAAAGTTGGCAATGTGACAGGTGCGATTAATGGGAGGAGAAATAAAGATTGTAGATAAAGAGCCTCATGCCGGGACTTGTTTCAGATTCAATATTATTTTGATGGTACGTGATCCTGTCTCCTGTACCGGAATTGAGGGGCAGGAAACTTATGTGCACAATGATGCTCAATCACATGATTTTCATCCACATTTCGGACTACATATTCCCTTCCCGGCCTCTAGACCAGACGGATCCCATGTCGTACTTCATGTTTCAGGCGAGGAACGGGGAAAAATCTTGAAGAAATTTATCGAAAGCCAGGGTGTAAAAGTGTCAAATGTCAAGCAGTCGGCAGAATTTTCTCATGTACTCGACAAGACAATTCTCAAGCTAAACAGTGCAAGTTCTTTGGATGGAACCGAGATGATTTCAGAGTATTTGAACAATTCTGCATCGCGCAATTCCAATTCGGGCCCACATGATGACTCCTCGGCTCAAATGATGCTGGTGATCATCCATTAAGCAACTACAAAAGCTCCATTTCTAGAGGCTCATCGAGTTTCATACTAATCGTGATTGATGCTGATGCAATAACGGTACCTATCTTGGAACTATGTTCTGTTATTGCCAACTTTCGGAGGAAAATTCCCTACTCCAGTTGTTGTAAGGTTGTTTGGTTAGATATCCCATAACACGAGATGCTAAATTAAAATTAGAGGCAAATGAGGATAATCCTACTTGTTCTGATATCGTTCTGTCAAAACCATTTCATGGATCGCGTCTATATGATGTCCTAGGACTTTTACCTGAATTTAAGGTCACCTATCACAACAGTTCTCCGAAAATAGGAAGTGAGACGACGACTCACGGAGTGTTACATTCCAAAGTCCCGAATACAACAAATGATTTGATAACCTCGTCCCTCAAGAAAATCAACACCTTGAGAAGATAGTGATACATGAATGCGATGAACAAAGCAGTGCTGAAAAGCCTCTGAGTGGGAAAAAAAATATTGGTTGTTGAAGATGGTGAGGTTTTGCGCATGGTGGCTACTACAAAAATTTCTAAACTTGGAGCACTTGTTGATACGTCTGAGAATGGGCAAGAAGCTTTTGATCAGGTTTGTCAAGTTTTAAGTAAACAGAGAATGGAAGAAGAAGGATCTTCAAAATCTCTCCCCTATGATTACATTATTATGGATTGCGAGGTACTTTCAAATTCCTTCCTAATCATATCATATTTTACATTTATTCTGCTTTTTGTATGCATCTCTAAATCAAAAACATGCTCCAAATTTTACCAGTTGAGAGTAGAACAAAATTTGCTCAATTTTAACCTTACACTACTGCAAACCGTAAATATTGGAGCATATTTATCTGCTCCTTATATATCATATTATATATATATATATATATATATATATATATATATATATATATATATATATAGGGGTTCCATCTATAGCAACCGGTTGCTGTGGCAAGCCCCTTTTTGGCCTTTTTGATTTTTTTTTTTTTTTTTGCTCCAGCCGAAATTTCAACAGGCAAAAAAAGAGGTTGCTCCACAGCAACCGGTTGCTGTGGATGGAACCCCATATATATATATATATATTATATATATATATATGATCCATAACAAATGGTGGCTGTAGGAGCTTGTATTCCCACCACATCTTGCACCATTCATTGCATGATCTGATGACCATGATTTAAAAACATATGGAGCCTTCCGTGACGTTGTGTTGTTGTTACGGTAGGAGACTTGTTTGAATCGTAGTCGCCAGATCTTGAAATGAAGGGTTTAAGATGTGGTGACCATATAAGGTCTTATAGCCACTGTGTTATGGATCGTTTTTTTCCTATATATAAATATATGTGGGCATGGTATGATATTTTTTTTGCATGCTTAACCACCAGATGCCAGTAGTGGATGGATATGAAGCAACAAGACGGATAAGGGCGGAGGAGAAAAAGTATGGTGTCTACATTCCTATTATTGCTCTGACTGCGTCGACTGAAGAAGCAATAAGAAAGACTAAAGATGCCGGAATGGATTTTCATTTGACAAAACCATTACAAGTAGAAAAGCTTTTGGATGCCATCAGAGATATTGAAAGTTCAAATTCATGAGCAACTCCAATTTTCCGGCTTTTTAGATTAGATTAGATTAGATTAGAACGAATGAAATTCATTGCCATAACTTTTTACTACTCATATGTTGCTGTCCCACTTCCCTGTAGCTTATGGTCTTATTTTGTAAAATCCATTTGCTACAATGAGCTGAGATTTCCAGACAGTTTTTAGAAGACCAACTAACTAATTTTAGAGTACTTGAACTGGTTTTGTTTTTTGGGAATAATTTTACTAGAAATATTTTGGCTGTCAACATGAAATGATTTTGTTGGCCATATGGGGGGTGTATTAGAACTTTTTCACAAGGTGGTGTTATAAATATTTTGTTGAGAAGAAGTTTTCTGTTTTCCGGAGTAAGAGCAGTAGTAGCTGTAGATGCTTACTAAACTTTTGTTTTTCTTTTGGGAGTAGGAGTAACCAAACAGGCACAAAATCGCACCACAAACCATATCATCTCTTATTCAGCATTTATGTTTACAACTCGAACCATGAGCGGAAGGAGGGACTTGAACCCTCAACAAGGATGATCATTTGACACCAATGACATAATCTCCACAACGCTAAATGTATACCGGTGTAATGGAAAGAATCCTTCCTGAGTTCCGGGTTAAGAGTCACATTTTAACCTTACAATGTGAATTAGTAAATCATTAAATTTAAAACTGATAAGCCTTTTGAATGTTTAAAAACTTCAAGTAGTATTTTTTTTTTATATAATTTACAATATCATATTTTCATATTGTAAATTAAAATTTGTATTGGTACCAGTAACCTATTTGAAAATTTATATGATCAAAATATAATAAGAAAGATATAAAAATTCATATAATATGAATCATATTGTAATCCAAAAATCAATGGAAAAATAAGTTTTACAATTTCCAAAAAGACCAAGACATGTAAATAAGCTGTGTGAATGTGTGTACTAGTAACCCAAAACAAAAGTACTTCCAAGTCGTAACTTTTCATTCCTTAAAAAGTTTGGTAAAACAAGCTATATACAGGTCTGTTACTGATAAAAAGGGGGTCCAGCAGCAACTTATCACCATCTAAAGGGGGTGGATTAAGCAAATAAGTTGATAGAAATATGATTTTGATTTATCAGGAAACATTTGAATAGGAATGACTCAAATGAAAATTTAACATCACGATAACAAGCATTGCTTGATGAGCAGAAAATTTCGGTACTCAAAACTATTTGATAAATGGGAACATGACTCCATTAGTTCCACAACCTCAGCTAATTTAAGATTTAACCAATACTTTAGTTCTACTACCTCAGCTTCCCAACTGTTTCTTTTCCTACATAAAAATCAACTGCTAGGGAAAAAGAAAAGAAATAAAAAAGTAGAGGAAACTCTTTCCAGACACCTAATTGGCTAGAACTCATCTCAAATAAGAACACGACAGTGCACATACCCTTCTTATAGTTCATCCTGCAGAAATAACAAATAAGAAAGACAACATGAGAAGCGGAAGACACGGCAAAAAGTTGATTGATTCAAAAAATTTGGTTGAAAAAATATCCTTACCTTTACATCAGAATCCACTTCAGCAACAGGATCATCTATATGATCTTCCTTGTCGCTATCTGCATCATCTTCTGCATCATCAGCATCATCTCCTTCATCCTCGGCCTGGATAAAAGAAAAAGTAATTTTAGATTTCAGATTTAAAGACGCATCAGGTTTCTTTAATGAGAAGTTGGCAAGCTTACATCAGAATCAACTGGATCTTCCTTTGATTCCTGTACACAGAACCAAAACAGAGTAAGATACAACATTCAACAGAAGACGTCCGAAGCTAAGCCAGATAACAAACAGAAAGCATAATACAAACACATAAATACATGACATACATAATATAAGACAAATAAGAAAGACATGCTTTCAAGTTTTTATGGGCAAAGTAAGTATGTACCTCTGCCTCTCTCTTCTTTTCCTCCTCATCAAATGCTGCCTTCTCAGCCTGCAAATTCAACAAAAAATTCAAAAGATTCCGCAGTGGCAGGTAAAAAAAACACAAAGTATATTAGTAGAGAAAAAAGAAGCATACATCTTTGTTCTTGCCCCAAGTTTCTTCAGCAAACTTCAAGGCATATTCCGGGTCATCAGTAATCAAGACATTGTCAAACAGGGTTCCAGATTTCACCTGAAAGATATATCATTAACTTCTGTACTTCATATTCAAGTTTTACAAATGACATAGGAAGAATAGTCATGCAAAATGATGTTTACACCAATATCTGGAAAAAAAATAAGAATTACCTGCCACAATTCAATGCCCACATAACTCAACTTTGGGAAAACATAGATTTCAGGGTCATCCTTGAAATCTACATACAAGAACAACTTATGGTATTAGTAAATTGTAGATCTTGAGGGCTTATATTCATGCAAAAACATGACAGATGAAATGGGAAAAACCTGGGTTGTCAATCAATGGGGCCTTCCACTTTCCTTTGTAGGCAGGATTCTTAATTTTCTGCAGAGGAAAATAGAAGGAAGCTGTTAAACACAGGATGCACATCAAAAGTTATCTAAACTTGAATTATAATTTACAAACCTTTGCCTTCCATGGACCCTTGAACTCGGGATTTGGAACAGTTGGGGCGGTCCACTCACCATCTTCCTCGTCATCCCAGTCATCAGGCTAGAATTGCAAACCATTTTAATTGATGACCACAATACTTCTAGAGTCTTCTGGTACAGGTAATTATAATCTACATGCACTAAATCAAGAAAGACTACCTTTTTAGCATCAGCATCAGGTATCTCCTTGGGTATGTCATCATAACCCTGTTTGATTAGAAAGTTTTTAGTTATACTCTGATTTAGATATTCGAAAGTCATAACTGAGGAATAATATCAAGTATGTGGAATTAGAATTAAGGGCCTTTACCTCTGGTTTCTTGTCTTCGGGATCAGGAATGTATTCTTTGTCATCCCAATCTTCAGGCTGTCAAGAGTTTGAGATGTGGGTCAATATCATAATCCAAAGTACAGCAAAACAATTCTTGTAAAAGCGAAATGAAGTTATGCATAAGCTTACCTTTTTGGCCTCAGGATCTTTAATTGTCTTTGGAGGGAGAAGATCCCAGTCAGAGTACAAACTGCCTGTCTGCTTTTCAACATTGTCAATAAGGATGCTGGGTAGCATCAGGACGGAGAATAAAAGTATAAACATGAGACAGCTGGTCAGTCTCACAGGGAACATCCTTCTTAATCAAGTGATTTGTGTCGTTGTATGTAAGAATAGCATGTACTTTCTTGGTGCTATAGCCACATATATCAGGTCCAAACATGATACTGCATAAAAAAAAATAACACAACTAATCAGCAAATTTAATGGTGTTAATAGACACTATGCAGGTGGGAACAAAAATAGAGTCGAATAAAAGAGAGCAATAGCATCACCTGTATGGTGTATCACCACCAAATTTCTTTTGATCAACTTCACCGCTGAGCAACTTCATATAGCCACCACCACAGTCAAGCTTCTGTTCATGCTTAACAGAAAATTGGAAAACTAAAGTTTTATCCTTGTTGCTGAATTCAGGAAACTCGGCAGATATAGCATAAAACCGGTAATCTTCACTTGTCTGGATGCCTGATAGAATACCAAAAGTAAAGTTTGAAGTCACGTGTCAAAATTCAAACTAAATGATACCTGAGATATAAAGCCTCAAAAATTTCTTAATAAATCCTAGGTGTAAAAAATATGGTCAGAGGGGTACCTTTGTCATTAGGGTCTCCATTCCATTTACCAGAAGTGAAATTCCACTCCCCAGCCACATTCTCATCTTTCTTCCAATCAGATTTAACCCACCGATTCTCCCAGCCATCTAAAGAATTCATCAAGTCAAACATATTACAATAGAAGAAACACATAAACTATACAAAGAAAGCATTCTCATTTTAACAAGGATAACAAACATCTCTAAACAAAACAAAATAATTCTACTGTTGAAATCAGTAGGATACCGTTACAATAATGTTGGATTTCTTAAACAGAAAATTTTAGTTGACAGAAGACATTTTAACAGACAGATTAGATTTTTAAAAAGGAAACAAATTAAGACTCACAAGTTAAGTATTCAATCACAATCTTCCTATATCAGTATGACACTGTTGTCAATACTAACTTAGATTTGAAATACGACAGTAATATTAAGCATACTAAATTACATAATAATACGTTATCCATTCATCATATGATGCATCCACAATCTATCAATCTCAATACAAATTAGAAGCAAATAAGCATATATGACAATAAGATCTAACGAGCTATACAACAAACAAAAACGCTTTCTTCTATATAGGTAACAAGGTTTCAATACACAGAGAGCACTAACTCATGTATATACAATTGCACCTAACACCAGTTATGGTATACAACAGAACCACTTGCACCAAACACTGGTTACCAATTTACCATACTTCTTTTCCATTTCTATATTCCTTTTTCATCTTTATTTTCAGTTTTTGTCAACTAAATGTTCTGAAAAAAGAGTAAGCATTTGGTTTCATTTCAAAAGTTACTTTTTCAAGCAAAATGCAGAGATACAGAATGATTCAACTCTTTTACAGCTCTAGTGTATATTTTGAACATTTCTAGTGGTCATTTTAGATTTCTTATTCAAATCTGAAATTTCTAATGTCATGCAGAAAGTTTTTTGAGCGAGAAACTGAAAACTCTGTCAAAACAGGTTTCAAATGATCGTCCAACTACTAATTCCATTGTTTTCATCTCTAATAAAACAGATCAACACTATACAATAATCACTCTAATCATCATAAACTTATCTTAACCATAATCAAGATCAATGCTATCAATTTCCAGAGTCTGACAAAGAAACAGAAGCATACAAAAGAGTGAATTCCAAAATTTCAACCGCACAGTAGGACTTAGTTCACAGATCTGCAACAGATCATACGTATCACTCATAACAATTAGATCGACACAGAAACTCAAAATTAAGCTCTTATACTTCACAAATCAGATCAAGATCAACACATTGATTCGAAAATGCAACAAAAGTAAACTCAAACTACATCGAAAATGCGATCACAATTCATTACAGATAGAAAGAGACTAGTACATATACACATATACACATGTACATATAAATATACCTTCAAAACGTTCCTCGAAGATGACTTTAGCAGAGGCGATCGCTAGGAGTGAGAGTAATATGAAAGAGAGGAAACTAGGGTTTCGTCTCAGTGTCGCCATGTCTAGAGAGAGAAGAAGGAAGAGAGAGAGACTGAATAAGCTATGAGGTGAGTGCTACAAGTACGGTTATATAGGCAATCTGTTTCTTTGGGTTTGAAGCATTGAGTCAACTCTGGTATTTAACTCGAGTTGAACATCCTAGCTGGAGGCTACACATGACGTGGGCTAATCATTAAAAGACAAGTCAGACTTGGCCGTCACTGCTGCCACATGGATGATATGGATTGGAGACTACACAAGGTGGGACTAAATAGTAATTGTGCTACCGTTATACGGATGTTGATTGGTGGAGCTCTTTATTTACAATAATAGCCCTGAGTGGATTGCATCAGTTTGCGTGTGGGAGGGAGTCTTGAATTTTAAGCAAAACGTTTTTAGAATAATTTATACTTTCCGAATAATTTGATTTTTGATGACAATGGATTTTGTAACTATCAATACTTTTTAAATAATTTATAATTATAATTTTTAAAATTAAATTTATTTATGATATTTTTAAATTTAAATGCGTCTTAAAATAACAATAAAAGAGTTAAAAATTGTTATTTATTTTATGATATAAATTACATCAATTTAAAGTTTTAAAAGAAATAATTGACGCCATACTTTCAATAAAAATTCGAATGACCTTCAACAAAAAGGTACAATATACTCTCTCGCTTACAAATTAGAGCCATCTTATACATTGCGAGAATTTTCAATCGAATTATAATAATTGTGACGTATGTACATACATAAAATAAGTAGAAATTAAGAAAAATCTCACTTTAATTTATTATATCTTATCGTATATATTTTCACGTTGATCATAATCCAACTTGGTCATACATGTATATCATTTTTCTACAAATTATAAAATCATTGTTAACTTCTGAAAGTTAATTAGAGACATTTTCAAACTTAACTATGAGATGACTAATTTAGATTTATGAAGGGAAAAAACACTAAATTGTATTTTTTTTATATAATTTACAATATTCATCGTTATATTAAATAAAACTAAATAAATTAATTTATATCAATTTTGAGTTTAAAAATATTTTAATTTAATTTTAAAAAATCAATAATAATTTCATATTTCGGAACAGAGATAGTATAAAACTAATTGTAAAAAGTTAAATTAATCTTACATTTCAAAAATTGAGAGTAATTGGTAAGTTAATAACTATACAGGTTCAAATCCACTCATTTAAGTTTGTATTTCTATTTATATTAGGCATTTATGTAAGAAGTTTAAAGATAAGGTTATTTTTTGAATTCAAATTTGAATTTCTATAATATTTTATATTTTCTTTTCCATTAATGCATTAAAATATTTCATGAATTAACGGATATTATAAGATTGTTGTTAATTTTTCAAAAGTCAATTCGAGATATTTTTAAATTTAAAATTGACATAATTCATTTAAAATAATAAATTTTATAATTAGTAATATTTTTAAATAATTTATGATATTTATAATTGTATTGACATAAACTAAATAAATTTATCTTAATTTTGAGTTTAAAAATATTTAAAATTAACTTTTCAAAAGTCAATATATCTTATTAATTTATTATATGGAAGAGAGGAAGTGTTATTTTTCTGCCTTTAGTTTCCTATTAGTTTCCTATAGTTTTTATCGTTGTGTCTCAAATAGTAGTCCTTTTAATAATTATATTTTGTTACATTGCAAGTGTTCATTTATCATAAAAGGATTTTGGAAATAAAGAATAACATGTTAATATATAGGGGTGATTATGGTGCAGTTTGGTGCGGTTTGAAACCCAAACCACATCCGAAACCGCTTAAGTGTTGTTTGCCAAATTCAAAACTGCATATGAAACCGCTTATGATTGATGCGATGTGATTTTAAATAGTGCGGTGCAGTTTCATTTGGTGCGTTTTCGGTTCCAAAACTAATTGAAACAACAAAATTTTATGCAATTTATTACACAAACAATGATAGGAAACAATGAGAAATGCGTAATAACAAAGACTAATCTCATCAACTTTTGATCATGCTCAATTACTACTAATATCATTGCCAAAGATAATAATAAACAAATCAAACTAATGGATAATCTTACTGGCTAATCAGGGAAGACTAGTTATGTTGATGCTAATTAGTTCCGAAAATAATGAAGCAAATTGTTTTTGGTATAATCATTAGACAATATTAATAACAGTTTCTTTGAAGGGAATTCTATGAAAGAGGCCATTAATAGTTGCAGAACATTCATACTACAAACTGAGTAATACAACTTGTAAAAAACAACCATGAAAGAGCAGCGAGAGACAACTAATTGTTGACTTCTAGTCCTTGCATACTTCATGCCCTTGTACTCCATCTGCTCCTACATACATACATACACACACATGGTGCGATTTCGGTTTTATGGGTGGGGTTTTGACTAGTAATCAAATCGAAATCGTAAATTTGATTTTTCAACCTACCTAAAACCGCCACATACGCCGGGACTGTTGGTGTGATTTTAATTGGTGCAGTTCGTGCTATTTTTGGTGCGGTTTCAGTTGTCCTTGCTCATCCCTACTAATATGAGTGACGCTGGTTAGACCAAATGTGCTTTGGGATTTATAACTTATTAAATCTTCCAAAATGATACTCTTATATACCATACCTCAATAATATTTTGGTGACAAAAAATAGTTATAAAAGATAGATACAAAATATTATAGTGAATTATCAACTAATTAACGATTAAAACTAAGGTAATGTGATATTTAGGCCTCAGTTTCAATTCTCACTTCGGGTGAGTCTATTGTCAAGCTTGTTTTATCTTTCAGTGAGGTTTGTTTGTGAGTTTATTTTTTCATCTTTCAGTGAGGTTTGATTGGTTTTTGAAATTGTAATAGTGATGATGTAGGCTTGTGTGACTCCCCCAAAATAGGTATACATCACCCATCTTGAGTCGCCAAATATATAGTACATAATCCAAATACAAACTTAATTTATACAACTGTTAAGTGTCGTGCAGAATACGACAAAACATAAGCTGTGTGTTTTAATACAAATATTGTCTTCTAGATAATATCAAAACTCAAAATAATTTCTCATTACAATTATTATTACACTATTCTTATAGAATAGTGAGGACTACTATAGCAATCATCTTGGACCATCACTCCATTCCCTGACTAGTCCCAGCTATATTCTCATTTCCTGAAGAGAACAATGAAAGAAAAAGGTGAGCTCAACTTGCCCAGTAAAGAATATTATGACCAAGATAATGCAGAATAAATTATCATTAGCCTTCAACAGTGTTAAACTGATATAATACAATAAACAACAAGTTTAACTGCAGCGGAACAAGCAATCCATTAGAAGAGTCAAGTAGAGCATGATATCTACTATCTTCTATGATTTAAAAAGTTTATTATCAATTTTATCGCTGAGACACAGCTCAATAAATAATCCACATCACTGAATTATCCATGCACTATGGGTCAAGGATATTCGTGTCATCACCAATGGTCATTATCATGCCAACAACTGTCCATCAATGCACTACGGGCCAATGATGACTTTTACCACATCATTTGTAACATTACAGGTCATGATTATACCGAATAATCCCTGGTCATAATCATACCAATTAACAGTCCATCTATGCACTACAGGCCAAAGATGATTTTCATCACAATATAAGCATGAGGATGATGACAATGATATAAGAATTCAATTAAATGAGAGCAAAGGTAGATTTTAAAGATTTATAATTTAATTTATCCAGAATTTAATAATGTCTAAATTGTCAACATGATATTGCTTTGTGGAGTAAAGTTCAAGAATAATATTGTATCAAAAATGATTTGGATGGAAAAGAAATCAATTTTTATCATGAATAATACCCGAGTGAATAGTATCCCGTGAATAGTACTTCAGAAATAGTACCCCGTGAATATTATCCCGACATGAAAAGATTAAAAATTATCAAGAATGCTCAAAATAATATTTTCATGAAAAGATATTAGATGAAGCGCAAATTTCAAGGATATTTTACTAATTTCATGGAGTATAAAAGCAATACTTTAACAAAATGAGTATAGAATGCGAAATTTGAAACGAAATAATATTACTTACATACTACAGAGTATTGAAGAAAATATTATTTCATACGAATATTGAATAAAAATAATATCACTTACCTTAAAAAGAGAGTACTTCTGACTAGTAGGGCGGAGATATTCTTGAAGAAAACTTGAATTGTTTTCTACATTCAAAGCTTCCTTAAACTCTAAAGAAATACGCACAATATTTTAGAAGAAGAATTCTCTGATTCTAGTGTGATTTTCAATTCTAAACTAAGAATCCTATTTATAGGAGAATGGAAGGATACTATTTGAATTTAAAAAATCACGGACTGCACAGTGGACAATCACGGGCGCTGTAACTAATCGGCTGAATTTTTTTTTTAATTTACTATGCAAGCACTATGTAGACACTATACAAATACTATGCATAATAAAATATAATATACTATATTTTTCCATAAAAAACAAAACTTATAATATATATATATATATATATATATATATATATATATATATATATATATATATATATATATATACTTCATAACCTCCTACCGATTATTTTGAAAAATGAGTAAGTGGGGGTCCAAATAATACGCCAAACTTATAACAAATATTTCATAAAAATCTCCTCAATATTACTAACAACAATTATTAATCAATAATATAACTTGCAATATTAACAACCAGATCATTCACAGAAAAGAGAGGGCTTTTCGATAAGGATTTCTCCCTATTAGCGCACAATTAGGTGACCAAACCCCTTTTCTCGACAGAATTTTTTAGACATTGTCAATAATGCAAATAATAATATTAATAATTTGTCATCTCAATTATTTATTTTATAATATAAAATATTATGATAATAATTGAATCAATAACGTGAGATACTATGCATCAATTACTGTGGCTATAATTAAAAAAAACTGAGTGACTTTTCACGTAAGTATCAATAATCAATACCGTGTGCTACTATGCAACTACGCGTATTACTGTACTTTTATCACCGGGTATTTCAACAGTTAACGGTAAAACTTTCGCTGTTATTTTTATAAAAAGATATATCTGTCGTTTTCTAACTATGACAATAATTTCGTTATGGGATCCACCAATAATTGTGTTGTCGTACGAATATTCCCTGTTAAACGAATATTTCTCAACCAATCGAATTTTTATGACAACTTGCTTACTTTTTAAAATTTATAAATATTACCCACAACTATAATATTATATCAAATCCACACCTTAATATTTAAAAATGATATTTAGAGAAAAAAATTCAGCTTTATTCATAAAAGTTGGGGTTTTACAACCTCCCCTTCTTATGAAATTTCGTCCTCGAAATTTGGGTATGTACCTGGTATGTCGAAGAGGTGAGGATACCTTGATTTCATTTCAGATTCTAACTCTCAGGTCATTTTTAAGACCCCAAATTTTATGAAATAAAAGTATTCAATTTTTCTTATAATTACTATTCAGTAAATGGTTAAATTGATAAAAGTTTAAAGTTATGGGTGAAATGTGAATTTTTTTTCAAAATAAGCAAGTGGTTATAAAATAATCATTGTTGTCGGAGAATATTCGTTTGGTCGTGAAATATTCTTTCTGTCGGGGAATATTCGTACGACGGCGCAGATATTTGTGGGCCCCATAACGAATAACTGTCGGATGAAAAAAACGACAAATTTGAGTTTTTACAAATAACGACATAGTTGTTACCGTTAATACTGTTGAAATACCCGGTGGTTAAAATACAGTAATACTCGTTATTGCACAGTAGCACACGGTATTGCACAGTATTTTTGAAATTATTGATTCTTACGTAAGAAGGCACTACTCAATAATTGTTACAGTAATTACTGTTCAATATTTTATTTTATTGATTTAATAATTGCTACGTTAAAATTTTATATTATTGTTGTTCAATAATTGTCACTGCATAGTATTTTCCATTATCAGATCAATAATTCATATTATTTGAATAATATTATTAGATAACATTATTGGTAATGTCTAGAAAGTTCTGTCTAAGGAGAGGTTTGGTCACCTAATTGCGCGCCAGTAAAGAGAAATTCTTATTGGAAAGCCCCCTCTTTCTTGGGAACGGCCTGATTGTCATAAATGTGATTCTGTAATATTATCTGTGAATAATTAATTATTGATTCATATGATAAGGAAATATTTATTTTATGTGGATATAAATGAGGGATATATTTTTGTGGTTAAAAATGAAGGAGTTAATGTTGAGGTGTTTTATCTGTATTTTTGTCGAAACGGAGGTATTGAAAATCAAATTAGGGTTTTTGAGATATTTTGCGAGAATTATAATTTTTAATCCGACCGTTGGATCATGGTAATATTTGGATATGTTATACATATATAAGTTGAGTATATGTCCACAAATTTTGAACCGTTAAAAATGAACGTATGATTTGTTATGAATTTTACGATATGACTGGTTCAGAAATTATTGAATTTTCGGAGTTAATCATTTTGGTGGAAAATTCTAGAATTGGTGGGCCCCACTCTTGGTTGGTGAAGAAATATACTGAGATTTTTATTCAAATATGGTGGGTGGGAATAGTAGCAGGTAAAGCCATCAGGTTGCAGGTTAAGTCTGCTTCGGCGTGCTAACATTTTCCTATAAATAGAGGGTTAAGTTAGAATTGAAAATCACACCAGAAACATAAGCTTTCTCTCTTTCTCTCTTTATATTATGAAGCATATTTTGTGAGTATTTAGATACTTTGAGAGTTGCTATTCAGTGCAAGTTTCCTTCGGCTTTGCATTCCAGTCAGAAATACTGCACTTTTGAGGTAAGGGATAGTAAGAGATTTTAAGGGTTGTTATATTTTTCAGTTTCGTAATTTTTCTGATCTTCAAAAATTCTGGAAAAATTTAAATGATATTTTGATGAGTTTTCTTGATTGTGCCCAAAAATGGTGATTTTTGGATGTATAGATTGAGAGTTATGAATTTTATGAGAAAAGACTATTTTAAAAGTAATCGCTTATAATTCCTTGTGGTTAACTCCAAAATTGATAAAATTTTTGTTAGGAGTACATGTATATGATAGAAGTATACTCTGTAAATTTCAGAATTTTTGGACAAAAGTATAATTTTTGATAAATGTCTAAATATTCGGCTGTTTTGGCTATATGAAAAATAGTAAATGACTTTTAAAAATTCTGAGAAAAATATATGTTCACTATGGGACTATATTATGCTAAATCCTAGAAAAAAAATATTTTTGGAACTGATTTGGTATTTTTTATGAAAATAGTCTTGTTATGAGTAAATGAATTAAATATGTTTTGTGAAGTAAGAAAATTAGAAAATAGGATTTTATGACTTGAGAATCCTATATGAGGTATATGCAGATTTTTGATGAGGGTTTTGGTTATTGGTGATGAAATCTTATGAGTTTGGCATTTTAGAATGATTAAATGCATTATTTAGTAAAGTGTAAACAATTAAAATAAATTGTTTATAAGCTTAAGAAATATTATTCTTTCAATATCATTATACCGAAATATTGGTATATATTTTATTGTGGAATTTTTACCTTTTTGTGTCGGGATTACTATTCATGAGTTACTATTCACGAGTTACTATTCATGAGTTACTATTCACGAGTTACTATTCACGATAAAATTGGTTTCTTTTTCTAACCAAATTATAGTTGATTTATGAATATTACTCTTGAGATTAAAACTATATGTTGATCACATTATTTTTATTATCATATATAACATTTTTATAACCCTAATGATGATACTCTCTTTCACTTGAGTGTAAAGATGGGTAGATTATTGGTATGATCATGACTAGGGTTCTCTTTGGCCAGTTGTGCAAAGTTGAATTGGTGACTGGTATGATCATGATCCTTGAATTTATAAGTGAATATCTTTAGCTTAAGTGCAAAGGTGAAATGATCAACATGGTTATAATTATTGTTTATATAAATTATGAAATGATTATATATTTCTTTGAGATATGAATATATTTGGCCTGTAGTGCAAATATGAAATGTTGATGAATATCTTTGGCCTGTAGTGCAAAGATGAATTGTAGATGAATATCTTTGGCTTGTAGTGCAAAGATGACATGTTGTTGAATATCTTTGGCCAGTAGTGCAAAGATGAACAGGTGTTGAGATGAACATGACCAACTGGTACAAATGAATATCTTTGGCCGTAGTGCAAAGATGAAGTTATTAGTATGATTATGAACAGGAATTGTGATTTGGTATAACCATGATCTTTGATGTTTCAGGTAAAGACAGGTGATGAAAATATTCTTTGTCCTGGGTGCGAAGAAAAATTTAGAGTCACAATTATGATTATGAGTTATTCATATGATTATAGAAAGGAACTGTTGAGTGATGTTACATGGATAAAACATTATTGGTGGATTTTTAACATGGAGGAGATAATAGACTTTATGGTCTATTTGACTCTTTTAATGGATTGCTCGTTCCGCTGCAACTATGGTTTAAATTTTTATCATTTACCATATGTTCTAAATCTCTGATTTATTATTGATGAAGGCTATTGATAATTTAATTATCTTTAGTCATGATATTCTTTACTGAGCTAGTTGTGCTCACCCTTTTGCTTCACAATTCCTTTCAGGTAATAAGAGTGTAGCTGGGTCGAGCGGGGGTAACAGGGGAATAGAACGGTGGTCATCATTTAGTAGTTATATTTGGTGAATCATCTAGGGTGAAGCGAACCCAACGTTGGAAGGGTATTTTGCCACTATCATACAAGATGTCTAATGACATACAACCTTGTGTCATCATAAGACAGGATTGTGCTCATCCACTTGCTGAGTATATTTACGGGCACTACCTATATAATCTTGGTGTTTGTTTGAAGTATAATTCTCAATTAGAGACAGTGGAGATAATGATAAGTGAAGAGAAGACTCCCCATTGGGAAGAATATGATAGTAATCTTCTCGTTTTTCTTTAGGGTCTATTGGGTCAACCAAGGATAATTCTGTGACCATATGATATCTATCATAACCTAGAAGAATGGTCTCCCATGTACGAAGGTTTCCTTGAGCACTTCCCAAAGATTTTAATTTTTAAAACAGTTTTTGACTATACCTTTATGTAAGGTACCTTCGTGAGGTGCTGACACATGATGGTGTCCAGTGTCACATTTGGTATATATTTGTATCCAAACTCACAGCGTATGTGTTGTTATATTTTGTACGACAATTATTGTAATAAAGTTGTAGTTATTTTCTATACCATGTATTTAGCGACTCAGAATAGGTTGGATGGAATAGACCTATTTTGGGGTTGTCACAGGTACAATACCGTGTGCTACTGTATTTTAACCACCGGGTATTCCAACAGTATTAACGGTAAGAACTACGCCGTTATTTATAAACAACTTATACTTGTCGTTTTCTTCATCCAATCGCTTTCCGTTATGGGGCCCACACAAGGCTGCGCCGTCGTACGAATATTCCCCGACAGCAAGAATATTTCACGACCAAACGAATATTCCCCGACAAAATGAATATTTTATAACCACTTGCTTATTTTGCAAAATTTGCACATTTCACCCATAACCAAAGTATTATATCAAATTAACCCCTTATTATTCACAATAATATTTAGAGAAAATTTGATTTTATTCATTAATAAGCTGGGGACTTACATAATTTCTCTGGAGTCAAATTTAATCGTTGAGCGCAAGTAAGAGAAATAAAAGAATGGTTCGAACCGGTATCAAATAAGGTATAGACTTCGCTAGAGTTTATGATAAGCTTACCCGTGATAACCTCGTTCAGTTTCCTTGCTTTCTGGGAGGTCACAACAAACGCTCTCCCTTGAACTACTGGTTTTGACTTGTCTGGGTCGGTATTTTGTGTCACCGTTCCAACTGAACTTGTCTTCGGTGCACGACAAAATCGGGCTAGGTGACCTTCTCTTCCATAATTATGACACGCTTTGGATGGCATTACGCAGTTTGGACTGATATGTCCCTCCCCTCCGCATTTGAAGCATATGATAGGTGGTCGTTCTCCTTCCTTATCAACGGGTATTGGTGCTGACGTCTTTCCATCATTGTTGAATCTCCTCTTTTTGAAATGTCTACTTTTATTTCTTTGGCCATTATTACCACCAAAGTGGTTACCATTTCTGGCATGTTGATTCCCTCCACGTTTGTTGTTACCGCTTCGATGACTGTTACCACTGGTATTTTCATTTTGTTGGCTGCTTTCTCTTGGTTGCTTTGACTTGTTATCGCGCTCCAATAACTGAGCCCTATTTACAACATCTGAATACAAACACAGTTTATGAGAAATAAGATATTGACGTATCTCTGGTTTCAAACCTCTTAAAAACATCCGCGTCATTCTTTCCTCGTTATCAACTAAGTGGGACGCAAACCGGGATAACTCAGCAAACTTAGCTTCGTACTGCGACACGGTCATATTATTCTGCTCTAACTTGATGAACTCTACCTCCTTCATGTGACGAATACTTTCGGAAAAGTACTTGTCATTGAACAGTTCTTGAAACTTTTTCCAAGACATCTTCAATGCGGCAGGTTGAGTACGCTTTACCGATTCCCACCAGTAATCTGCCTTTTCTCGCAACATAAAGGTGGCAAAGGGAACCTTTTGCTCCTCGACGCATCCCAAGACATTAAATATCTTGGTGATCTGCTTGATCCACGTTTCCGCCTTAAGTGGTTTTGGCTCTCCAATAAACTCCGGTGGTCCCAGCTCCTTGAACTGCTTAGCGGTGACCGTCCGAGAGTTTTCAGTGTTTTCACCTATATTTTGGACAGGAGCCTCTCTCGCCTGATGTTGTATGAATTGCATAAATCCTCTGAACATTCCATCATTCATCATTTGGTCAGTGTTGTTGTTTGCAAGAGGATTGTCGCCTTCCTAACGCACATTATCCTGATTATTGATATGTGGAACCTCAACGGTCTCCTGTGCTCCATTGCTATTCTCAACATTCTCGGATGTCATTTTCAGATACTGCCACAAAACAAAAGTTAATTGACATGTAACATAATATCCCTATACTCTAACCGACCAATTAAATACCAAATAAACTTAGGTAGATCATACTAGCGAAGGAATTCTCCGTCTCTCTCCTCCTAGTTCTAGTCTCACATCTTAGCCAAGGATTATATCCCTAAGCTCTGATACCAACTGTGACGCCCCCAAAATAGGTATACATCACCTATTCTGAGTCGTCAACTACATGGTATAAAATACAAATAAAACTTAATTATACAACTGTCGTGTAAAATACGACAAAACATAAGCTGTGAGTTTAAATACAACACTTTCTTCTAAACAGGATTCAAACTCAAAATAAGTCCTCAATACATTTATTTTCACACTATTTCATAGAATAGTGAGGACTACTAATGCTATCCTCTGAACCCTCACTCCGTTTCCCGACTAGTCCCCGCTACGTTCTCATTTCCTGAAGAGAACAATGAAAGCAAAAGGGTGAGCTCAACTAGCCCTGTTAGAAATATTATGACTAAGATAATACAGAATAAATTATCGTTAGCCTTCAACAGTGTTAAACTGATAAAATATAACAAACATCAAGTTTAACTGCAGCAGAATAAGCAATCCCTTAAAAGAGTCAAGTAGAGAATAAAATTTGCTATCTTTTATGATTTAAAAGGTTTTTCATCACTTTTATCGCTGGGACTCAGCTTAATAAATAATCTACATCATCCCTGCACTACGGTCAAGGATATTCATTAGTATCACAACCACAAATTATCCATGCACTATGGGCTAAGGATATTCGTGTATTCATCAATGGTCATGATCATGCCAACAACTGTCCATCAATGCACTACGGCCAATGAGGACTTTTACCACATCATTCGTAACATTACGGTCATGATTCACCAAATAATCCCTGGTTATAATCATACCAAGTCCATCTATGAACTGCATGCCACATATGACTTTCAACAAAATATAAACATGAGGATGACAATGATATAAGCATTTAATAAAACAAGTTCAAAAATTAATTTATCTAGGAACTAATAACGTCCAAATTGTCAACATGATACTTCTTTGTAGAGTAAAATTCAAGAATGCTCAGAACAATATTTTCATGAAAAGATACTGGATGAAGCGCAAGTATCAAGGATATTTCACTAATTTCATGGAGTATAGAAGCCAAAACTTTAACCAACTGAGTATAATAAAGAATGGAATAACAAAAGAAATCACCAGGCATGCGATAGATCGCACAGACATGTTATTCTAACAGAATAATAAATAACGGAACCAGGTCATGCGTAAACGCACTGACGGGATATTCCGACAGAATAATAAACAATGGAACCAGGTCCGGCGTAAACGCACAGACAGGATATTCCGACAGAATAATAAATAATGGAACCAGGTCCGGCGTAAAATGCACAGACAGGATGTTCCAACAGAATAATAAAGAATGTAATAACAGAAGAATTTCACCAAGTATAGGGTAGCCCGCGTATACAGGTTATTCCAACAGAATAATAAATAATGGAATAACAAAAGTTCTCTTCATGAATACAAAAGAAATAATACCCCTTACCTTAAGAAGAAGAGTACTTGATATATGACTAGTGCAGTAGCAGAATACTTTTCTTCTTTCTCTCTATAATTTCTCTCTCTAGAGTTAGAGTGAATTCGTAAGAAATAATGAAGGAATGAGCTTCTATTTATAGAAGAATGGACTGCATAGTAACTAATTCATAAACGGTCCAGATTGATTTGCTTTTAATCAGACGATTCATATTTAAAGCAAAATCTTTTAAATAAAATATAATATATTCTATTTATAATCTAATAAAACGAATAACTTTATAAAAGATTTTACTATGCAAAATACTATGCAGTCACTATGCAACACTATGCATAATAAAATATAATATATTCTATTTAAAATCTAATAAAACAAATAACTTTATAAAAGTATTCTGTTTTATATAAAAAGATTTTACTATGCAAAACACTATGCATAATAGAATATAATATATTCTATTTATAGTCTAATAAAGCAGATAACTTTATAAAAGTATTCTATTTTATATAAAAAAAATTTCTGTTTTATTACATTTATAATTCTAATAAAACAAAACTGAGTGACTTATCACATAAGCATCAATAATCAATATCGTGTGCTACTATGCAACCACGCGTATTACTGTACTTTTAACACCGGGTGTTTCAACAGTTAACGGTAAAATTTCTGCCGTTCTTTTTCATAAAGTATTTTTGTCGTTACCTCAATTCGAGAATAATTTCGTTGTGGGGTCCACCAATGATTGTGCCGTCGTACGAATATTTCCTGTTAAAACGAATATTTCTCGACCAATCGAATATTATACAACAACTTGCGTACTTTGTAAAATTTATAAATATTACCCACAACTATAACATTATATCAAATTCATTCATAATATTTAAAAATAATATTTATAGAATACTCATCTTTATTAAAAAAAAATTGGGGTCTTACAACCTCCCCTTCTTATGAAATTTCGCCCTCGAAATTAGGGTACGTACCTGATATGTCGAAGAGGTAAGGATACCTTAATTTTATTTCAGATTTTAACTCCTAAGTCATTTCCTCAACATCGTGGTTCCTCCACAAAACTTTGACTTGAGGTATAACCTTGGAGCGTAGCACATGATCCTTCTTATCCAAGATTTTAACAGGAACCTCTTCATACGTTAAATCTTCCACTATTTCGTCCGATTCTAACTCAATAATGTGGTGCAGGTCTTTCACATATTTACGTAACATAGATATGTGAAAAACGTTATGAACACGAGACATACTTGGCGGTAAAGCGAGTCTATAGGCCACAGTTCCTACTCGATCAAGGATTAAAAATGGGCCAATGAATCGAGGATTGAGCTTTCCTCTCTTTCCAAATCTCGTAACTCCTTTCCATGGAGCAACACGTAACAACACATGATCTCCAATATCGAATTCCACGTCCTTTTGACGAAGATCAGCATAACTCTTTTGTCGATCTTGTGAGATTTTTATACGTTGCCGGATCGTTTGAATCTTTTCCGTAGTCATTCGTACCAACTCCGGTCCCAACAACGTTGGTTTACCCACCTCATCCCAGCATAGTGGAGAACGACACTTTTTCCATACAACGCTTCGAATGGAGCCATGCCAATACTTGCTTGATAGCTGTTGTTGTAGGAAAACTCCACCAATGGTAAGAACTGGTCCCAACTTCCCTTGAAATCAAGGACACAGAGTCTTAATAGATCTTCAAGAGTTTGAATAGTCCTCTCCGACTGCCCGTCCGTTTGAGGATGATATGCCGAGCTAAACCGTAAATTCGTGCCCATAGCTTTCTGCAAACTAACCCAAAATCGTGAAGTGAATCTTGGGTCTCGATCAGAAACTATGGATACTGGCATACCATGTAATCTTACAATCTCGTTTATGTACATACGAGCAAGACGTTCAAGTGTATAAGTTTCTCGTATAGGTAAGAAATGAGCCGACTTGGTCAATCTATCAACAATGACCCAAATCGCATCTATACCTTGAGAAACCTTGGGAAGACCGGTGACGAAATCCATGGTAATGTGCTCCCACTTCCATTCTAGAATTTCAAGTGGTTGCAATGGACTTTTTAGTACTTGATGCTCCGCCTTGACTGGTTGACACGTTAGACACCTTAAGATAAATATCGCTATCTCTCTCTTCATATTGCCCCACCAAAACGTATGTCGAAGATCATGATACATTTTGGTACTCCCAAGATGAATTGTAAACGGTGTGTTGTGCGCCTCCATCATGATGTTATACTTTAAATCAGGGTCGTTAGGAACACAAAGTCTGGAGTTGACTCGAAGTATTCCTTCCTTATCGATTTTTGCTTCCGGCATAGCACCTTCTTGCACTTTCTTCCTCATACGCATCAGCTTCAGGTCTGTAGCTTGAGCAGCTTTAACTTTATCAATTAACGTCGGTTCTACTCGTATATTCGCCATCACCACATGGGCCCCCGGAGTCTTTAACTCTATCTCCATCCTTTGCAAGTCACACAAAATAGGCCTTTGCGTTGTCAATATCGCACTCGTACCCGCATATGATCTTCTACTCAATGCGTCAGCTACCACGTTCGCTTTTCCAGGATGTTATTGGAAGGTATGATCATAATCTTTCAATAGTTCAAGCCAACGTCGTTACCGCATGTTTAGTTCCTTTTCGGTGAAGAAATATTTGAGGCTTTTATGATCCGTAAAGATCTCCACTTTCTCCCCATACAAGTAATGCCTCCAAATCTTAAGTGTAAAGACAACAGCTGCCAACTCTAGATCATGAGTAGGATAATTTCTCTCATATTCTTTGAGTTATTGAGAGGTATAGGCTATAACTTTCCCATGTTGCATGAGAACACATCCTAACCCTTTGCCCGAAGCATCACTATAGATGATAAATCCCTCCGAGCCAGATGGTATGGTCAGAACAGGTGTTGAAATGAGTCTTCTCCTGAATTCTTGAAAACTATTCTCACATTCTTCACTCTAACCGAATTTTGTATCTTTCCGAGTCAGCTGAGTTAGTGGAGTAGCGATTCGAGAAAATCCTTCTACGAATCTCCGATAATGACCAGCTAAGTCGAGAAAGCTACGTACTTCGTTCACTGATTTGGGTTGCTCCCAGCTTTGAATAGCTTGAATCTTTGTCGGGTCAACAGATATTCCATGACTTGATACTACGTGCCCAAGGAATGCCACTTCTTCAAGCCAGAACTGGAATTTCTTCAACTTGACATAAAGTTTGTTTTCACGAAATTTTTAGAGTATCAGTCTCAAGTGTTGCTCATGATCTTCACGGCTTTTGGAATAAATAAGGATGTCATCAATAAAGACGATCACAAAGTGATCCAAATATTCCTTGAATACTCGGTTCATCATATCCATGAAGGCAGCAGGAGCATTAGTCAATTCAAAAGACATGATTAAGAATTCATAATGCCCGTACCGAGTTCTGAAGGCAGTCTTTGGAATATCCTCAGTTCTAACCTTCAGCTGATTTTATTCAGAACGAAGATCGATCTTTGAAAAGAATTGTGCTCCTTGCAACTGGTCAAACAAGTCATCAATACGAGGCAACGGGTACTTATTTTTGATGGTGACATGATTCAACTCCCGATAATCAATACAAAGTCGCATACTTCCATCTTTCTTCTTCACGAATAGAACAGGAGCACCCCAAGGAGAAGTACTAGGTCGAATGAAATCGATATCTAACAATTCCTGTAATTGGGTCTTTAACTCTTGAAGTTCAATAGGAGCCATCCAATATGGGGCTTTAGAAATGGGTTTTGTATCGGGTTCAATGTCAATACAAAATTCAATTTCACGCTCTAGGGGTAGGCCAGGAAGTTCTTCAGGGAATACGTCAGGAAATTCATTAACAATAGAAATATCATTCAAAACTAACGTATTTTTGTTTAGATCTGTGACATGAGCTAAGAAAGCTTGACATCCGTTTTTCAATATACGAATAGCTTTATGGCTTGAGATGACAGTGATTGATTTTAATGGTTTGGTCACTTGAATTCGCATAATAGGTTGATTAGAAATATGAAAGCTAACAACCTTACGAAAACAATCAATTTTAGCATGATGAGTAGTTAACCAATCAATCCCTAGAATCACATCAAATGCAAGTATTTTCAATGAAATAAGATCGACAGGTAATGTGAGGGTACCGATTTGAACCAAATAAGACTTATAAACAGTGGATGTAATAAAGGTTTCTCCCAACGGAGTTTCCACAGATAAGTCAAAGTCTAATTTCTCCGGAGTCAAATTTAATCGTTGAGCGCAAGTAGGAGAAATAAAAGAATGGTTAGAACCGATATCAAATAAGGTATAGACTTCGCTAGAGTTTATGATAAGCTTATCCGTGATAACCTCGTTCGGTTTTCTTGCTTTCTGGGAGGTCACAACAAACGCTCTCCCTTGAACTACTGGTTTTGACTTGTCTGGGACGGTATTTTGTGTCACCGTTCTAACTGGACTTGTTTTCGGTGCACGACAAAATCGGGCTAGGTGACCTTCTCTTCCATAATTATAACACGCTTTGGATGGCATCGCGCAGTTTGGACTGATATGTCCCTCCCCTCCGCATTTGAAGCATATAATAGGTGGTCGTTCTCCTTCCTTATCAACGGGTATTGGTGCTGACGTCTTTTCATCATTGTTGAATCTTCTCTTCTTGAAATGTCCACTTTTATTGCTTTGGCCATTATTACCACCAAAGTGGTTACCATTTCTGGCATGTTGATTCCCTCCAAGTTTGTTGTTACCGCTCCGATGACTGTTACCACTGGTATTTTTATTCTGCTGGCTGCTTTCTCTTGGTTGCTTTGACTCGTTATCGCGCTCAAATAACTGAGCCCTATTTACAACATCTGAATACAAACACAGTTTATGAGAAATAAGATATTGACGTATCTCTGGTTTCAAACCTCTTAAAAATATCCGCGTCATTCTTTTCTCGTTATCAACTAAGTGGGACGCAAACCGGGACAACTCAGCAAACTTAGCTTCGTACTGCGACACGGTCATATTATTCTGCTCCAACTTGATGAACTCTACCTCCTTCATGTGACGAATACTTTCGGGAAAGTACTTGTCATTGAACAGTTCTTGACACTTTTCCCAAGACATATTCAATACGGCAGGTTGAGTACGCTTTACCGATTCCCACCAGTAATCTGCCTCTCCTCGCAACATAAAGGTGACAAAAGGAACCTTTTGCTCCTCGACGCATCCCAAGACATCAAATATCTTGGTGATCTACTTGATCCACGTTTCCGCCTTAAGTGATTTTGGCTCTCCAATAAACTCCGGTGGTCCCAGCTCCTTGAACTGCTTAGCGGTGACCATCCGAGAGTTTTCAGTGTTTTCACCTACATTTTGGACAGGAGCCTCTCTCGCCTGATGTTGTATGAATTGCATAAAGCCTCTGAACATTCCATCATTCATCATTTGGTTAGTGTTGTTGTTTGCATGAGGATTGTCGCCTTCCTGACGCACATTATCCTAATTATTGATATGTGGAACCTCAACGGTCTCTTGTGCTCCATTGCTATTCTTAACATTCTCAGATGTCATTTTCAGATACTGCCACAAAACAAAGGTTAATTGACATGTAATATAATATCCCTATACTCTGACCGACCAATTAAATACCAAATAAACTTAGGTAGGTCATACTAGCGAAGGAATTCCCCGTCTCTCCCCTCCTAGTTCTAGTCTCACATCTTAGCCAGGGATCATATTCCTAAGCTCTGATACCAACTGTGACGCCCCCAAAATAGGTATACATCACCTATTCTGAGTCGTCAACTACATGGTATAAAATACAAATAAAACTTAATTATACAACTATCGTGTAAAATACGACAAAACATAAGCTGTGAGTTTAAATACAACACTTTCTTCTAAACAGGATTCAAACTCAAAATAAGTCCTCAATACATTTATTTTCACACTATTTCATAGAATAGTGAGGACTACTAATGCTATCCTCTGAACTGTCACTCCGTTTCCCGACTAGTCCCCGCTACGTTCTCATTTCTTGAAGAGAACAATTAAAGCAAAAGGGTGAGCTCAACTAGCCCTGTTAGAAATATTATGACTAAGATAATACAGAATAAATTATCGTTAGCCTTCAACAGTGTTAAACTGATAAAATATAACAAACATCAAGTTTAACTGCAGCAGAACAAGCAATCCCTTAAAAGAGTCAAGTAGAGAATAAAATCTGCTATCTTTTATGATTTAAAAGGTTTTTCATTGCTTTTATCGCTGGGACTCAACTTAATAAATAATCCACATCATCCCTGCACTACGGTCAAGGATATTCATTAGTATCACAACCACAAATTATCCATGCACTATGGGCTAAGGATATTCGTGTATTCATCAATGGTCATGATCATGCCAACAACTGTCCATCAATGCACTACGACCAATGAGGACTTTTACCACATCATTCGTAACATTACGGTCATGATTCACCAAATAATCCCTGGTTATAATCATACCAAGTCCATCTATGCACTACATGCCACATATGACTTTCAACAAAATATAAACATGAGGATGACAATGATATAAACATTTAATAAAACAAGTTCAAAAATTAATTTATCTAGGAACTAATAACGTCCAAATTGTCAACATGATACTTCTTTGTAGAGTAAAATTTAAGAATGCTCAGAAGAATATTTTCATGAAAAGATACTGGATGAAGCGCAAATATCAAGGATATTCCACTAATTTCATGGAGTATAGAAGCCAAAACTTTAACCAACTGAGTATAATAAAGAATGTAATAACAAAAGAAATCACCAGGCATGCGATAGATCGCACAGACAGGTTATTCTAACAGAATAATAAATAACGGAACCAGGTCATGCGTAAACGCACTGACGGGATATTCCGACAGAATAATAAACAATGGAACCAGGTCCGGCGTAAACGTACAGACAGGATATTCCGACAGAATAATAAATAATAGAACCAGGTCCGGCGTAAAATGCACAGACAGGATGTTCCAACAGAATAATAAAGAATGTAATAACAGAAGAATTTCACCAAGTATAGGGTAGCCCGCGTATACAGGTTATTCCAACAGAATAATAAATAATGGAATAACAAAAGTTCTCTTCATGAATACAAAAGAAATAATACCCCTTACCTTAAGAAGAAGAGTACTTGATATATGACTAGTGCAGTAGCAGAATACTTTTCTTCTTTCTCTCTATAATTTCTCTCTCTAGAGTTTCAGTGAATTCGTAAGAAATAATGAAGGAATGTGCTTCTATTTATAGAAGAATGGACTGCATAGTAACTAATTCATGAACGGTCCAGATTGATTTACTTTTAATCGGATGATCCATATTTAAAGCAAAATCTTTTAAATAAAATATAATATATTCTATTTATAATCTAATAAAACGAATAATTTTATAAAATATTTTACTATGCAAAACACTTAGCAGGCACTATGCAACACTATGCATAATAAATCGAGCTAGGTGACCTTCTCTTCTGTAATTAAAACACGCTTTGGGTTGCTGCGTACAGTTTGGACAGATGTGTCCCTCCTATTAGCATTTGTAACATACGACCGGTGGTCGTTCTTCTTCCTTAGAAACGGGTGCTAGTGCTGCTGTCTTTCCATCATTATTGAACCTTCACTTCTTGAAATTTCCACTTCTATTATCTTAGCCATGATTACCACCGAAGTGGTTACCATTCTTGGTATGATAATTTTCTCCACGATAGTTATCGTTGTACCAATGGCCTTTGCCACCGGTATGATTATTATTATGTTGTTGGTCGTTACCTTTAGGTTGAGCTGACTAATTATCGCACTCCACTAACTGAGCCCTATTCATAAAATCTGAATATAAACAAAGTTGGTGAGAAATGAGGTATTGATGTATTTTAGGTTTCAAACCTCTTAGAAACATTCGCGTCATTCGCTCTTCATTATCGACCAAATGGGATGCAAACCGAGATAACTCTGCAAACTTAGCCTCGTAATGCGATACGGTCATATTGTTTTGCTTCAGCTTGATGAATTTGACCTCCTTCATGTGACGAATACTTTCAGGAAAGTACTTGTCGTTGAACAATTTTTGGAACTTCTCCGAAGACATCTTTAGTACGGAAGGTTGAATACGTTTTATAGATTTCCACCAGTAATTTGCCTCTCCTCGCAACATGAAGGTGGCAAAGGGAACCTTTTGCTCCTCGGAGCATCCCAAGACATCAAATATCTTGGTGATCTACTTTATCCACGTCTCTACCTTAAGTGGTTCTAGCTTTCCCAAAAACTCCGGTTGTCCTAGCTCTTTGAACTGCTTAGCGGTAACCATCCGTGAGTTGCCAGTGTTTCCACCTACATTTTGAATAGGAGTCGCTCTCGCCTGATGTTGCATAAATTACATAAAGCCTCTGAACATTCCATCGTTCATCATTTGGTCGGTGTTGTTGTTTACCTGATGATTATTGTCTTCCTGAAGCACATTATCCTGGGTATTGATCGTTGGTGACTCAAGGGTCTCATATGCTCCATTGCTTATCCCAACATTCTCGGATGTCATTTTCAAACACTGCCACAAAACAAGGGTTAAGTGACATGCCACATATTATCCCTATATTCTGACCGACCAATTAAATAATAATTAAACTTAGGTAGGTCATCCTAGCGAAGGATTTACCCGTCTCTCCTCTCCTAGGTCTAGTCTCACACCTCAGCCAGAGATCATATCCCTAAGCTTTGATACCAATTGTGACACCTCCAAAATAGGTATACATCACCCATCTTGAGTCGCCAAATATATGGTACATAATCCAAATACAAACTTAATTTATACAACTGTTAAGTGTCGTGCAAAATACGATAAAACATAAGCTGTGAGTTTTAATATAAATATTGTCTTCTAGATAATATCCAAACTTAAAATAATTCCTCATTATAAGTATTATCACACTATACTTATACAATAGTGATGACTACTATAGCAATCGTCTTGGACCATCACTCCATTCCCTGACTAGTCCCAGCTATATTCTCATTTCCTGAAGAGAACAATGAAAGAAAATGGTGAGCTCAACTAGCCCAGTAAAAAATATTATGATTAAGATAATGCAGAATAAATTATCGTTAGCCTTCAACAGTGTTAAACTGATAGAATACAATAAACAACAAGTTTAACTGCAGCGGAACAAGCAATCCGTTAGAAGAGTCAAGTAGAGCATGATATCTACTATCTTCTGTGATTTAAAAAATTTATCATCAATTTTATCGCTGAGACTCAGCTCAATAAATAATCCACAACATCATTGAATTATCCATGCACTACGGGCCAAGGATATTCGTGTTATCATCAATGGTCATGATCATGCCAACAACTGTCCATCAATGCACTACGGGCCAATGAAGACTTTTACCACATCATTTGTAATATTACAGGTCATGATTATACCGACTTGGTCATAATCATACCAATCAATAGTCCATCTATGCACTACAGACCAAAGATGACTTTCATCACAATATAAGCATGAGGATGATGACAATGATATAAGAATTCAATTAAATGAGAGCAAAGATAAATTTTAAAGATTTATAATTTAATTTATCCAGAATTCAATAATATCCAAATTGTTAACATGATACTGCTTTATGGAGTAAAATTCAAGAATAATATTGTATCAAAAATGATTTAAACGGAAAAAAAAATCAATTTTTGTCATGAATAGTACCCGGGTGAATAGTATCCCGTGAATAGTACTTCAAAAATAGTACCCCGACATGAAAAGATTAAATATTATCAAAAATACTCAGAATAATATTTCCATGAAAAGATATTAGATGAAGCGCAAATTTTAAAGATATTCTACTAATTTCACGGAGTATAGAAGCAATGCTTTAATAAAATGAGTGTAGAATGCGGAATCTGAAACCAAATAATATTACTTACATACTACAGAGTATGGAAGAAAATATTATTTCATACTAATATTGAACAAAAATAATATCCCTTACCTTAAAAAGAGAGTACTTCTGACTGGTAGGGTAGAGATATTCTTGAAGAAAACTTAAACTATTTTCTACACTCAAAGCTTCCTTAAACTCTAAAGAAATACACTCAATATTATAGAAGATGAATTCTCTGATTCTGGTGTGATTTTTAATTCTAAACTAAGCATCCTATTTATAGGAGAATGGAAGGATACTATTTGAATTTAGAAAATCACGGACTGCATAGTGGACAATCACGGGCATTGCAACTGATCGGCTGAAAAATTTTCTGACTTACTATGTAAGCACTATGCAGATACTATGTAAATACTATGCATAATAAAATATAATATATTCTATTTTTCATAAAAATAAAACTTATAATATATATATATATATATATATATATATATATATATATATATACACACACACACACACTTTATAGCCTCCTACCGATTATTTTGAAAAATTTGTAAGTGGGGGTTCAAATAATACGTCAAACTTACAACAAATACTTCATAAAAATCCCCTCAATATTTTTAACAACCTTTATTCATCAATAATATAACTTGCAATATTAATAACCAGATCATTCTAAGGAAAGAGGGGGCTTTCCGATAAGGATTTCTCCCTATTGGCGCGCAATTAGGTGACTAAATCCCTTTTCTCGACAGAAATTTCTTGACATTGTCAATAATACAAATAATAATATGAATAACTTGTCATCTCAATTATTGATTTAATAATATAAAATATTGTGACAATAATTGAATCAATAACGTGAGATACTATGCAGCAATTACTGTGGCCATAATTGAAATAAACTGAGTGACTTCTCACGTAAGCATCAATAATCAATACTGTTTGCTACTATGCAACTATGCGTATTACTGTACTTTTATCACCGGGTATTTCAACAGTTAACTGTAAAATTTTTGTCGTTATTTTTATAAAAAGATATTTATTTCGTTTTTTAACTCCGACAATAATTCCGTTGTGGGGTCCGCCAATGATTGTGCCGTCGTACGAATATTTCCTGTTAAAACGAATATTCTCCGACCAATCGAATATTTTTTGAAAACTTGCTTACTTTGTAAAACTTGTAAATATTACCCACAACTATAATATTATATCAAATTCACGTCTTAATATTCAAAAATGATATTTAGAGGAAAAAAATTCATCTTTATTCATAAAAGTTGGGGTCTTACACTTGTTTGTGAGTTTATTTCTTTATCTTTCAATGAAGTTTGATTGACTTTTGAAATTGTAATAGAAATGATGTATTTGATTATAAAATTATATTGTACCAAAAAAATGGGGTTACAAAAAAAATTATACTTTACCACATCATTTTATAAGTTATTTTTTATTAGATTATTTTTTCATCGTAGCAATACTCGTTGTTAGAGTCTGCATGATAAATTTGATGAAGATATGATTTAATGTATATTTGAACCTGTATCTTTTGTAAAGTCCTTAATGAGACTGTGTTGTTCAAAGACTTAGAGTAGAAAAGATCAAATTTGTTAGGTTAATTTTAAAGCTTAAATTAATGTTGTATAGATGATAGGATACAATCGATCGTATTGTATTGTAAAACAATCGTAAGGTTACTCTACCGTTTTAAAGTGTAAATAATGATCGCAGAGTAATCCTTGAGTTCGTAGATCATCAAGTGATTGATCACAGAAGATGTTATCATATCCCAAAGTTCACTCAGAATCGTATAATAAAGATCAGATCGTAGATTTAATGTAAGATCGTATAGTCAACAAAAGCTCACATATTAAAGACAATATCTTAGAGAATATACTCAGAACATAAAGTTCACTCCAAATCGTATAGTGAAGTATGAATCGCAGAGTGACTCAAAGTTCGTTCAATGAAAAAGGATCGTAGAAAGCACTATTGTAGAGTGCGTCCCTATTTGTAGAGCAATAAGTCGTAGAGCAGAGCGTAGAGCTCAGAACGTCGAGCAAAGACAAGCATAGACTATACATTCCTCATCAAACTCTATGATAAACTCATTTCGTAGAGCAAGTCAAGATTGTCAGAAGACTGACAATGGGAGCACTACAGATTGAAAAGCCTGGTGCACTCACCAAACATTCTTGATGAAATCAAAGATCAGAGCATGTTTGTGTCTAACAACTAGTTTGGCGAAAACGACAGCACCCATGTGGTAGGTGAAGTTGTAAACTGATGTGACATGTCAAAGACACAAATCTAGCCGACGCAACAACTTAAGAAGTCAACATCAAGGATCTTGGAGTATCTGAGCATTAGATGCAAAACGGAAACTTTGCAACAGGAAGCTCTCAAGAGGTCTATATAAGAGCAATCATATTTCAAATCAAACTGACGATAACAAGAACAATCAAGCTGAAACTCTGCTAGAACTCCAAAAAGACCACTCTACGAAAATGAACTACTTGTTCAAGCTGCTAAGTACATAAGAAGTCAAGTGTATTGCAATCTCAGCAGCGCCTCACAATAACTTTTAATCACCTGTTACTTATTGTCTTAGTGACAATATTCCAAGTCTAAGTGGTGAAAATGAAGATCATAGCATGTTTGTGTCTAACAGCTAGTTTGGTGAAAACGACAACACTCATGTGGTAGTGAAGGTTCAGACTGATGTGATCGGTCAAAGCCACACAGAATTAAAGATGACACAACAGTCGTTGTAAGTTATTTTTTATTAGATTATTTTTTCATCGTAGCAATACTCGTTGTTAGAGTCTGCATGATAAATTTGATGATGATATGATTTAATGTATATTTGAACCTGTATCTTTTGTAAAGTCCTTAATGAGACTGTGTTGTTCAAAGACTTAGAGTAGAAAAGATCAAATTTGTTAGGTTAATTTTAAAGCTTAAATTAATGTTGTATAGATGATAGGATACAATCGATCGTATTGTATTGTAAAAAAATCGTAAGGTTACTCTACCGTTTTAAAGTGTAAATAATGATCGCAGAGTAATCCTTGAGTTCGTAGATCATCAAGTGATTGATCGCAGAAGATGTTATCATATCCCAGAGTTCACTCAGAATCGTATAATAAAGATCAGATCGTAGATTGAATGTAAGATCGTATAGTCAACAAAAGCTCACATATTAAAGACAATATCTTAGAGAATATACTCAGAACATAAAGTTCACTCCAAATCGTATAGTGAAGTATGAATCGCAGAGTGACTCAAAGTTCGTTCAATGAAAAAGGATCGTAGAAAGCACAATTGTAGAGTGCGTCCCTATTCGTAGAGCAATAAGTCGTAGAGCAGAGCGTAGAGCTCAGAACGTCGAGCAAAGACAAGCATAGACTTTACGTTCCTCATCAAACTCTATGATAAACTCATTTCGTAGAGCAAGTCAAGATTGTCAGAAGACTGACAATGGGAGCACTACAGATTGAAAAGCCTGGTGCACTCACCAAACATTCTTGATGAAATCAAAGATCAGAGCATGTTTGTGTCTAACAACTAGTTTGGCGAAAACGACAGCACCCATGTGGTAGGTGAAGTTGTAAACTGATGTGACATGTCAAAGACACAAATCTAGCCGACGCAACAACTTAAGAAGTCAACATCAAGGATCTTGGAGTATCTGAGCATTAGATGCAAAACGGAAACTTTGCAACAGGAAGCTCTCAAGAGGTCTATATAAGAGCAATCATATTTCAAATCAAACTGACGATAACAAGAACAATCAAGCTGAAACTCTGCTAGAACTCCAAAAAGACCACTCTACGAAAATGAACTACTTGTTCAAGCTGCTAAGTACATAAGAAGTCAAGTGTATTGCAATCTCAGCAGCGCCTCACAATAACTTTTAATCACCTGTTACTTATTGTCTTAGTGACAATATTCCAAGTCTAAGTGGTGAAAATGAAGATCATAGCATGTTTGTGTCTAACAACTAGTTTGGTGAAAACGACAACACTCATGTGGTAGTGAATGTTCAGACTGATGTGATCGGTCAAAGCCACACAGAATTAAAGCTGACACAACAGTCGTTGTAAGTTATTTTTTATTAGATTATTTTTTCATCGTAGCAATACTCGTTGTTAGAGTCTGCATGATAAATTTGATGATGATATGATTTAATGTATATTTGAACCAGTATCTTTTGTAAAGTCCTTAATGAGACTGTGTTGTTCAAAGACTTAGAGTAGAAAAGATCAAATTTGTTAGGTTAATTTTAAAGCTTAAATTAATGTTGTATAGATGATAGGATACAATCGATCGTATTGTATTGTAAAACAATCGTAAGGTTACTCTACCGTTTTAAAGTGTAAATAATGATCGCAGAGTAATCCTTGAGTTCGTAGATCATCAAGTGATTGATCGCAGAAGATGTTATCATATCCCAGAGTTCACTCAGAATCGTATAATAAAGATCAGATCGTAGATTGAATGTAAGATCGCATAGTCAACAAAAGCTCACATATTAAAGACAATATCTTAGAGAATATACTCAGAACATAAAGTTCACTCCAAATCGTATAGTGAAGTATGAATCGCAGAGTGACTCAAAGTTCGTTCAATGAAAAAGGATCGTAGAATGCACAATTGTAGAGTGCGTCCCTATTCGTAGAGCAATAAGTCGTAGAGCAGAGCGTAGAGCTCAGAACGTCGAGCAAAGACAAGCATAGACTTTACGTTCCTCATCAAACTCTATGATAAACTCATTTCGTAGAGCAAGTCAAGATTGTCAGAAGACTGACAATGGGAGCACTACAGATTGAAAAGCCTAGTGCACTCACCAAACATTCTTGATGAAATCAAAGATCAGAGCATGTTTGTGTCTAACAACTAGTTTGGCGAAAACGACAGCACCCATGTGGTAGGTGAAGTTGCAAACTGATGTGACATGTCAAAGACACAAATCTAGCCGACGCAACAACTTAAGAAGTCAACATCAAGGATCTTGGAGTATCTGAGCATTAGATGCAAAACGGAAACTTTGCAACAGGAAACTCTCAAGAGGTCTATATAAGAGCAATCATATTTCAAATCAAACTGACGATAACAAGAACAATCAAGCTGAAACTCTGCTAGAACTCCAAAAAGACCACTCTACGAAAATGAACTACTTGTTCAAGCTGCTAAGTAAATAAGAAGTCAAGTGTATTGCAATCTCAGCAGCGCCTCACAATAACTTTTAATCACCTGTTACTTATTGTCTTAGTGACAATATTCCAAGTCTAAGTGGTGAAAATGAAGATCATAGCATGTTTGTGTCTAACAACTAGTTTGGTGAAAACGACAACACTCATGTGGTAGTGAAGGTTCAGACTGATGTGATCGGTCAAAGCCACACAGAATTAAAGCTGACACAACAGTCGTTGTAAGTTATTTTTTATTAGATTATTTTTTCATCGTAGCAATACTCGTTGTTAGAGTCTGCATGATAAATTTGATGATGATATGATTTAATGTATATTTGAACCTGTATCTTTTGTAAAGTCCTTAATGAGACTGTGTTGTTCAAAGACTTAGAGTAGAAAAGATCAAATTTGTTAGGTTAATTTTAAAGCTTAAATTAATGTTGTATAGATGATAGGATACAATCGATCGTATTGTATTGTAAAACAATCGTAAGGTTACTCTACCGTTTTAAAGTGTAAATAATGATCGCAGAGTAATCCTTGAGTTCGTAGATCATCAAGTGATTGATCGCAGAAGATGTTATCATATCCCAGAGTTCACTCAGAATCGTATAATAAAGATCAGATCGTAGATTGAATGTAAGATCGTATAGTCAACAAAAGCTCACATATTAAAGACAATATCTTAGAGAATATACTCAGAACATAAAGTTCACTCCAAATCGTATAGTGAAGTATGAATCGCAGAGTGACTCAAAGTTCGTTCAATGAAAAAGGATCGTAGAAAGCACAATTGTAGAGTGCGTCCCTATTCGTAGAGCAATAAGTCGTAGAGCAGAGCGTAGAGCTCAGAACGTCGAGCAAAGACAAGCATAGACTTTACGTTCCTCATCAAATTCTATGATAAACTCATTTCGTAGAGCAAGTCAAGATTTTCAGAAGACTGACAATGGGAGCACTACAGATTGAAAAGCCTGGTGCACTCACCAAACATTCTTGATGAAATCAAAGATCAGAGCATGTTTGTGTCTAACAACTAGTTTGGCGAAAACGACAGCACCCATGTGGTAGGTGAAGTTGCAAACTGATGTGACATGTCAAAGACACAAATCTAGCCGACACAATAACTTAAGAAGTCAACATCAAGGATCTTGGAGTATCTGAGCATTAGATGCAAAACGGAAACTTTGCAACAGGAAGCTCTCAAGAGGTCTATATAAGAGCAAACATATTTCAAATCAAACTGACGATAACAAGAACAATCAAGCTGAAACTCTGCTAGAACTCCAAAAAGACCACTCTACGAAAATGAACTACTTGTTCAAGCTGCTAAGTACATAAGAAGTCAAGTGTATTGCAATCTCAGCAGCGCCTCACAATAACTTTTAATCACCTGTTACTTATTGTCTTAGTGACAATATTCCAAGTCTAAGTGGTGAAAATGAAGATCATAGCATGTTTGTGTCTAACAACTAGTTTGGTGAAAACGACAACACTCATGTGGTAGTGAAGGTTCAGACTGATGTGATCGGTCAAAGCCACACAGAATTAAAGCTGACACAACAGTCGTTGTAAGTTATTTTTTATTAGATTATTTTTTCATCGTAGCAATACTCGTTGTTAGAGTCTGCATGATAAATTTGATGATGATATGATTTAATGTATATTTGAACCTGTATCTTTTGTAAAGTCCTCAATGAGACTGTGTTGTTCAAAGACTTAGAGTAGAAAAGATCAAATTTGTTAGGTTAATTTTAAAGCTTAAATTAATGTTGTATAGATGATAGGATACAATCGATCGTATTGTATTGTAAAACAATCGTAAGGTTACTCTACCGTTTTAAAGTGTAAATAATGATCGCAGAGTAATCCTTGAGTTCGTAGATCATCAAGTGATTGATCGCAGAAGATGTTATCATATCCCAGAGTTCACTCAGAATCGTATAATAAAGATCAGATCGTAGATTGAATGTAAGATCGTATAGTCAACAAAAGTTCACATATTAAAGACAATATCTTAGAGAATATACTCAGAACATAAAGTTCACTCCAAATCGTATAGTGAAGTATGAATCGCAGAGTGACTCAAAGTTCGTTCAATGAAAAAGGATCGTAGAAAGCACAATTGTAGAGTGCGTCCCTATTCGTAGAGCAATAAGTCGTAGAGCAGAGCGTAGAGCTCAGAACGTCGAGCAAAGACAAGCATAGACTTTACGTTCCTCATCAAACTCTATAATAAACTCATTTCGTAGAGCAAGTCAAGATTGTCAGAAGACTAACAATGGGACCACTACAGATTGAAAAGCCTGGTGCACTCACCAAACATTCTTGATGAAATCAAAGATCAGAGCATGTTTGTGTCTAACAACTAGTTTGGCGAAAACGACAGCACCCATGTGGTAGGTGAAGTTGCAAACTGATGTGACATGTCAAATACACAAATCTAGCCGACGCAACAACTTAAGAAGTCAACATCAAGGATCTTGGAGTATCTGAGCATTAGATGCAAAACGGAAACTTTGCAACAGGAAGCTCTCAAGAGGTCTATATAAGAGCAATCATATTTCAAATCAAACTGACGATAACAAGAACAATCAAGCTGAAACTCTGCTAGAACTCCAAAAAGACCACTCTACGAAAATGAACTACTTGTTCAAGCTGCTAAATACATAAGAAGTCAAGTGTATTGCAATCTCAGCAGCGCCTCACAATAACTTTTAATCACCTGTTACTTATTGTCTTAGTGACAATATTCCAAGTCTAAGTGGTGAAAATGAAGATCATAGCATGTTTGTGTCTAACAGCTAGTTTGGTGAAAACGACAACACTCATGTGGTAGTGAAGGTTCAGACTGATGTGATCGGTCAAAGCCACACAGAATTAAAGCTGACACAACAGTCGTTGTAAGTTATTTTTTATTAGATTATTTTTTCATCGTAGCAATACTCGTTGTTAGAGTCTGCATGATAAATTTGATGATGATATGATTTAATGTATATTTGAACCTGTATCTTTTGTAAAGTCCTTAATGAGACTGTGTTGTTCAAAGACTTAGAGTAGAAAAGATCAAATTTGTTAGGTTAATTTTAAAGCTAAAATTAATGTTGTATAGATGATAGGATACAATCGATCGTATTGTATTGTAAAACAATCGTAAGGTTACTCTACCGTTTTAAAGTGTAAATAATGATCGCAGAGTAATCCTTGAGTTCGTAGATCATCAAGTGATTGATCGCAGAAGATGTTATCATATCCCAGAGTTCACTCAGAATCGTATAATAAAGATCAGATCGTAGATTGAATGTAAGATCGCATAGTCAACAAAAGCTCACATATTAAAGACAATATCTTAGAGAATATACTCAGAACATAAAGTTCACTCCAAATCGTATAGTGAAGTATGAATCGCAGAGTGACTCAAAGTTCGTTCAATGAAAAAGGATCGTAGAATGCACAATTGTAGAGTGCGTCCCTATTCGTAGAGCAATAAGTCGTAGAGCAGAGCGTAGAGCTCAGAACGTCGAGCAAAGACAAGCATAGACTTTACGTTCCTCATCAAACTCTATGATAAACTCATTTCGTAGAGCAAGTCAAGATTGTCAGAAGACTGACAATGGGAGCACTACAGATTGAAAAGCCTGGTGCACTCACCAAACATTCTTGATGAAATCAAAGATCAGAGCATGTTTGTGTCTAACAACTAGTTTGGCGAAAACGACAGCACCCATGTGGTAGGTGAAGTTGCAAACTGATGTGACATGTCAAAGACACAAATCTAGCCGACACAACAACTTAAGAAGTCAACATCAAGGATCTTGGAGTATCTGAGCATTAGATGCAAAACGGAAACTTTGCAACAGGAAGCTCTCAAGAGGTCTATATAAGAGCAAACATATTTCAAATCAAACTGACGATAACAAGAACAATCAAGCTGAAACTCTGCTAGAACTCCAAAAAGACCACTCTACGAAAATGAACTACTTGTTCAAGCTGCTAAGTACATAAGAAGTCAAGTGTATTGCAATCTCAGCAGCGCCTCACAATAACTTTTAATCACCTGTTACTTATTGTCTTAGTGACAATATTCCAAGTCTAAGTGGTGAAAATGAAGATCATAGCATGTTTGTGTCTAACAGCTAGTTTGGTGAAAACGACAACACTCATGTGGTAGTGAAGGTTCAGACTGATGTGATCGGTCAAAGCCACACAGAATTAAAGCTGACACAATAGTCGTTGTAAGTTATTTTTTATTAGATTATTTTTTCATCGTAGCAATACTCGTTGTTAGAGTCTGCATGATAAATTTGATGATGATATGATTTAATGTATATTTGAACCTGTATCTTTTGTAAAGTCCTCAATGAGACTGTGTTGTTCAAAGACTTAGAGTAGAAAAGATCAAATTTGTTAGGTTAATTTTAAAGCTTAAATTAATGTTGTATAGATGATAGGATACAATCGATCGTATTGTATTGTAAAACAATCGTAAGGTTACTCTACCGTTTTAAAGTGTAAATAATGATCGCAGAGTAATCCTTGAGTTCGTAGATCATCAAGTGATTGATCGCAGAAGATGTTATCATATCCCAGAGTTCACTCAGAATCGTATAATAAAGATCAGATCGTAGATTGAATGTAAGATCGTATAGTCAACAAAAGCTCACATATTAAAGACAATATCTTAGAGAATATACTCATAACATAAAGTTCACTCCAAATCGTATAGTGAAGTATGAATCGCAGAGTGACTCAAAGTTCGTTCAATGAAAAAGGATCGTAGAAAGCACAATTGTAGAGTGCGTCCCTATTCGTAGAGCAATAAGTCGTAGAGCAGAGCGTAGAGCTCAGAACGTCGAGCAAAGACAAGCATAGACTTTACGTTCCTCATCAAACTCTATGATAAACTCATTTCGTAGAGCAAGTCAAGATTGTCAGAAGACGGACAATGGGAGCACTACAGATTGAAAAGCCTGGTGCACTCACCAAACATTCTTGATGAAATCAAAGATCAGAGCATGTTTGTGTCTAACAACTAGTTTGGCGAAAATGACAGCACCCACGTGGTAGGTGAAGTTGCAAACTGATGTGACATGTCAAATACACAAATCTAGCCGACGCAACAACTTAAGAAGTCAACATCAAGGATCTTGGAGTATCTGAGCATTAGATGCAAAACGGAAACTTTGCAACAGGAAGCTCTCAAGAGGTCTATATAAGAGCAATCATATTTCAAATCAAACTGACGATAACAAGAACAATCAAGCTGAAACTCTGCTAGAACTCCAAAAAGACCACTCTACGAAAATGAACTACTTGTTCAAGCTGCTAAATACATAAGAAGTCAAGTGTATTGCAATCTCAGCAGCGCCTCACAATAACTTTTAATCACCTGTTACTTATTGTCTTAGTGACAATATTCCAAGTCTAAGTGGTGAAAATGAAGATCATAGCATGTTTGTGTCTAACAGCTAGTTTGGTGAAAACGACAACACTCATGTGGTAGTAAAGGTTCAGACTGATGTGATCGGTCAAAGCCACACAGAATTAAAGCTGACACAATAGTCGTTGTAAGTTATTTTTTATTAGATTATTTTTTCATCGTAGCAATACTCGTTGTTAGAGTCTGCATGATAAATTTGATGATGATATGATTTAATGTATATTTGAACCTGTATCTTTTGTAAAGTCCTTAATGAGACTGTGTTGTTCAAAGACTTAGAGTAGAAAAGATCAAATTTGTTAGGTTAATTTTAAAGCTTAAATTAATGTTGTATAGATGATAGGATACAATCGATCGTATTGTATTGTAAAACAATCGTAAGGTTACTCTACCGTTTTAAAGTGTAAATAATGATCGCAGAGTAATCCTTGAGTTCGTAGATCATCAAGTGATTGATCGCAGAAGATGTTATCATATCCCAGAGTTCACTCAGAATCGTATAATAAAGATCAGATCGTAGATTGAATGTAAGATCGCATAGTCAACAAAAGCTCACATATTAAAGACAATATCTTAGAGAATATACTCAGAACATAAAGTTCACTCCAAATCGTATAGTGAAGTATGAATCGCAGAGTGACTCAAAGTTCGTTCAATGAAAAAGGATCATAGAATGCACAATTGTAGAGTGCGTCCCTATTCGTAGAGCAATAAGTCGTAGAGCAGAGCGTAGAGCTCAGAACGTCGAGCAAAGACAAGCATAGACTTTACGTTCCTCATCAAACTCTATGATAAACTCATTTCGTAGAGCAAGTCAAGATTGTCAGAAGACTGACAATGGGAGCACTACAGATTGAAAAGCCTGGTGCACTCACCAAACATTCTTGATGAAATCAAAGATCAGAGCATGTTTGTGTCTAACAACTAGTTTGGCGAAAACGACAGCACCCATGTGGTAGGTGAAGTTGTAAACTGATGTGACATGTCAAAGACACAAATCTAGCCGACGCAACAACTTAAGAAGTCAACATCAAGGATCTTGGAGTATCTGAGCATTAGATGCAAAACGGAAACTTTGCAACAGGAAGCTCTCAAGAGGTCTATATAAGAGCAATCATATTTCAAATCAAACTGACGATAACAAGAACAATCAAGCTGAAACTCTGCTAGAACTCCAAAAAGACCACTATACGAAAATGAACTACTTGTTCAAGCTGCTAAGTACATAAGAAGTCAAGTGTATTGCAATCTCAGCAGCGCCTCACAATAACTTTTAATCACCTGTTACTTATTGTCTTAGTGACAATATTCCAAGTCTAAGTGGTGAAAATGAAGATCATAGCATGTTTGTGTCTAACAGCTAGTTTGGTGAAAACGACAACACTCATGTGGTAGTGAAGGTTCAGACTGATGTGATCGGTCAAAGCCACACAGAATTAAAGATGACACAACAGTCGTTGTAAGTTATTTTTTATTAGATTATTTTTTCATCGTAGCAATACTCGTTGTTAGAGTCTGCATGATAAATTTGATGATGATATGATTTAATGTATATTTGAACCTGTATCTTTTGTAAAGTCCTTAATGAGACTGTGTTGTTCAAAGACTTAGAGTAGAAAAGATCAAATTTGTTAGGTTAATTTTAAAGCTTAAATTAATGTTGTATAGATGATAGGATACAATCGATCGTATTGTATTGTAAAAAAATCGTAAGGTTACTCTACCGTTTTAAAGTGTAAATAATGATCGCAGAGTAATCCTTGAGTTCGTAGATCATCAAGTGATTGATCGCAGAAGATGTTATCATATCCCAGAGTTCACTCAGAATCGTATAATAAAGATCAGATCGTAGATTGAATGTAAGATCGTATAGTCAACAAAAGCTCACATATTAAAGACAATATCTTAGAGAATATACTCAGAACATAAAGTTCACTCCAAATCGTATAGTGAAGTATGAATCGCAGAGTGACTCAAAGTTCGTTCAATGAAAAAGGATCGTAGAAAGCACAATTGTAGAGTGCGTCCCTATTCGTAGAGCAATAAGTCGTAGAGCAGAGCGTAGAGCTCAGAACGTCGAGCAAAGACAAGCATAGACTTTACGTTCCTCATCAAACTCTATGATAAACTCATTTCGTAGAGCAAGTCAAGATTGTCAGAAGACTGACAATGGGAGCACTACAGATTGAAAAGCCTGGTGCACTCACCAAACATTCTTGATGAAATCAAAGATCAGAGCATGTTTGTGTCTAACAACTAGTTTGGCGAAAACGACAGCACCCATGTGGTAGGTGAAGTTGCAAACTGATGTGACATGTCAAAGACACAAATCTAGCCGACACAACAACTTAAGAAGTCAACATCAAGGATCTTGGAGTATCTGAGCATTAGATGCAAAACGGAAACTTTGCAACAGGAAGCTCTCAAGAGGTCTATATAAGAGCAAATATATTTCAAATCAAACTGACGATAACAAGAACAATCAAGCTGAAACTCTGCTAGAACTCCAAAAAGACCACTCTACGAAAATGAACTACTTGTTCAAGCTGCTAAGTACATAAGAAGTCAAGTGTATTGCAATCTCAGCAGCGCCTCACAATAACTTTTAATCACCTGTTACTTATTGTCTTAGTGACAATATTCCAAGTCTAAGTGGTGAAAATGAAGATCATAGCATGTTTGTGTCTAACAGCTAGTTTGGTGAAAACGACAACACTCATGTGGTAGTGAAGGTTCAGACTGATGTGATCGGTCAAAGCCACACAGAATTAAAGATGACACAACAGTCGTTGTAAGTTATTTTTTATTAGATTATTTTTTCATCGTAGCAATACTCGTTGTTAGAGTCTGCATGATAAATTTGATGATGATATGATTTAATGTATATTTGAACCTGTATCTTTTGTAAAGTCCTTAATGAGACTGTGTTGTTCAAAGACTTAGAGTAGAAAAGATCAAATTTGTTAGGTTAATTTTAAAGCTAAAATTAATGTTGTATAGATGATAGGATACAATCGATCGTATTGTATTGTAAAACAATCGTAAGGTTACTCTACCGTTTTAAAGTGTAAATAATGATCGCAGAGTAATCCTTGAGTTCGTAGATCATCAAGTGATTGATCGCAGAAGATGTTATCATATCCCAGAGTTCACTCAGAATCGTATAATAAAGATCAGATCGTAGATTGAATGTAAGATCGTATAGTCAACAAAAGCTCACATATTAAAGACGATATCTTAGAGAATATACTCAGAACATAAAGTTCACTCCAAATCGTATAGTGAAGTATGAATCGCAGAGTGACTCAAAGTTCGTTCAATGAAAAAGGATCGTAGAAAGCACAATTATAGTGTGCGTCCCTATTCGTAGAGCAATAAGTCGTAGAGCAGAGCGTAGAGCTCAGAACGTCGAGCAAAGACAAGCATAGACTTTACTTTCCTCATCAAACTCTATGATAAACTCATTTCGTAGAGCAAGTCAAGATTGTCAGAAGACTGACAATGGGAGCACTACAGATTGAAAAGCCTGGTGCACTCACCAAACATTCTTGATGAAATCAAAGATCAGCGCATGTTTGTGTCTAACAACTAGTTTGGCGAAAACGACAGCACCCATGTGGTAGGTGAAGTTGCAAACTGATGTGACATGTCAAAGACACAAATCTAGCCGACACAACAACTTAAGAAGTCAACATCAAGGATCTTGGAGTATCTGAGCATTAGATGCAAAACGGAAACTTTGCAACAGGAAGCTCTCAAGAGGTCTATATAAGAGCAAACATATTTCAAATCAAACTGACAATAACAAGAACAATCAAGCTGAAACTCTGCTAGAACTCCAAAAAGACCACTCTACGAAAATGAACTACTTGTTCAAGCTGCTAAGTACATAAGAAGTCAAGTGTATTGCAATCTCAGCAGCACCTCACAATAACTTTTAATCACCTGTTACTTATTGTCTTAGTGACAATATTCCAAGTCTAAGTGGTGAAAATGAAGATCATAGTATGTTTGTGTCTAACAGCTAGTTTGGTGAAAACGACAACACTCATGTGGTAGTGAAGGTTCAGACTGATGTGATCGGTCAAAGCCACACAGAATTAAAGCTGACACAACAGTCGTTGTAAGTTATTTTTTATTAGATTATTTTTTCATCGTAGCAATACTCGTTGTTAGAGTCTGCATGATAAATTTGATGATGATATGATTTAATGTATATTTGAACCTGTATCTTTTGTATAGTCCTTAATGAGACTGTGTTGTTCAAAGACTTAGAGTAGAAAAGATCAAATTTGTTAGGTTAATTTTAAAGCTTAAATTAATGTTGTATAGATGATAGGATACAATCGATCGTATTGTATTGTAAAACAATCGTAAGGTTACTCTACCGTTTTAAAGTGTAAATAATGATCGCAGAGTAATCCTTGAGTTCGTAGATCATCAAGTGATTGATCGCAGAAGATGTTATCATATCCCAGAGTTCACTCAGAATCGTATAATAAAGATCAGATCGTAGATTGAATGTAAGATCGCATAGTCAACAAAAGCTCACATATTAAAGACAATATCTTAGAGAATATACTCAGAACATAAAGTTCACTCCAAATCGTATAGTGAAGTATGAATCGCAGAGTGACTCAAAGTTCGTTTAATGAAAAAGGATCGTAGAATGCACAATTGTAGAGTGCGTCCCTATTCGTAGAGCAATAAGTCGTAGAGCAGAGCGTAGAGCTCAGAACGTCGAGCAAAGACAAGCATAGACTTTACGTTATTCATCAAACTCTATGATAAACTCATTTCGTAGAGCAAGTCAAGATTGTCAGAAGACTGACAATGGGAGCACTACAGATTGAAAAGCCTGGTGCACTCACCAAACATTCTTGATGAAATCAAAGATCAGAGCATGTTTGTGTCTAACAACTAGTTTGGCGAAAACGACAGCACCCATGTGGTAGGTGAAGTTGTAAACTGATGTGACATGTCAAAGACACAAATCTAGCCGACGCAACAACTTAAGAAGTCAACATCAAGGATCTTGGAGTATCTGAGCATTAGATGCAAAACGGAAACTTTGCAACAGGAAGCTCTCAAGAGGTCTATATAAGAGCAATCATATTTCAAATCAAACTGACGATAACAAGAACAATCAAGCTGAAACTCTGCTAGAACTCCAAAAAGACCACTCTACGAAAATGAACTACTTGTTCAAGCTGCTAAGTACATAAGAAGTCAAGTGTATTGCAATCTCAGCAGCGCCTCACAATAACTTTTAATCACCTGTTACTTATTGTCTTAGTGACAATATTCCAAGTCTAAGTGGTGAAAATGAAGATCATAGCATGTTTGTGTCTAACAGCTAGTTTGGTGAAAACGACAATACTCATGTGGTAGTGAAGGTTCAGACTGATGTGATCGGTCAAAGCCACACAGAATTAAAGCTGACACAACAACTTAAGAAGTCAACATCAAGGATCTTAGAGTATTTGAGTATTAAATGCACAACGGAAACTTTATAATGGGAACCTCTCAAGAGGTCTATATAAGAGCAAGCAGATTTCAAATCAAACTGGCGATAACAAGAACAATCAAGTTGAAACTCTGCTAGAACTCCAAAAAGACCACTCTACGAAAGTGAACTACTTGTTCAAGCTGTTAAGTACCTAATGAACGAGGTTAATTGGGATGTGCTAAGTTGAAATCTTTTCAAGCCTGCCCATCTGCGGGATGATTTAGTTCTCCATCTTTAGCTGGAGATTTCGCATGCTAACTCATATGTTCAGCTGTTCTTGAAGACATGTACAATCTTTTTAGCCGATGTGTTATTGGAAAATACCTTAGAATCTTAAACGGTATACTTGATTTTATTGTAGTCACACCCTCTTTATTAGGCCTAAACTAATCATGACTGCAAAATGTGCACCTTGTCATCTGTTCATTTTCCTTATAAAACAACATGCAATCGTTGGGACATGCATCGATCTTTTGGTATCCAAGACCCAACTTCTTCACCATTTTCTTACAAAAGTAATAGTTACCAGGTAATTTTTCAACGTCAGGCAACATACTCTTAATGGCCTTCAAGAGCAACTCAAAACACTCATGGCTCATGTTGTGATCAGCCTTGATGTTAAGTAATGTCGCCAATGCAAACAATATAGTGTGTTTGGTGCAACCATGCCACAATGGCTCGCTACCCTCGTCTAACAACTTAAAGAAGTCTTTGGCATCAGAACTCATAGGTTGCTCTATGCCTTGTTCCGAATCAAAATCTGGCCCTGCAATATCATGAACTATTTCATTCATACGATGAGTACTACTGCCCGAATTGTGTACTGCTGTGATACCACCATCTCTTCTCTGCCCATGTGCCCACCAGTATTCTTCGTAATTTTTCATGTACCCAGAAACAAGTAAATGATAGTTTACCACGTCTCTGTCCATATAATTTAAATTCTTACACTTCAAACATGGACATCGTATCTTGTTCTGACCATTCACACATTCCGGGTGACTATACGCATACTCTAAAAACACTTGGCAACCAGCTCTAAATTCAGCTGTAGCACCTATCTGGGCACTTGACTTTCGTCGTGCCATCCAACTACGGTCTGAATAGAGGTCCATGAAACCACGGTACCTACTACAGACAATATGAGCTTATTAATGTATAGCATGAGCTTATTAATGTATAACATGATTGTAATCATATGACTTGAGCATACTTGTAACCATATGACTTGAGCATACTTGTAAGCATATGATTAACATTTAAGCATACTTGTAAGCATATGACTTGAGCATACTTGTAACCATATGATTAACATTTAAGCATACTTGTAAGCATATAACATACCATAATTGTAAGCATATGACTTGAGCATACTTGTAAGCATATGATTAATATTTAAGCATACTTGTAAGCATATGACTTGAGCATACTTGTAAGCATATAACTTGAGCATACTAGCTAACTAACTATTGAGGACATCTAAATTCGGGTAGCAAGTACTATAAAGAGTTCGTTAATAATAAGCACATAAAGAGCTCGTTAATATTATAAATGTTCGCAACTACCCGACCAGCAAAAAAAATTCGCCAGAGTCTCCCCTATAATATGGACTAGTCGCATGCACGACGGCATGTATATATGGTCATTTCTAGGCATCCAAGACACAAACCAAGAGAAATATACAAATATCCAATACAATAAGACCAAAACAATAACGAATGAATGCAAATTAAAGTAATAAAAAGTTCAAGAGTATACTACAAAGAGTTCCAAAAAATCACGTTTTCATTTTTGCAAGCTTCTTTCTTTACTTTACTCATATTCTTTGTTGCTGAAGTGATGATTTTTCTGTAATATTCATTTAGTGATTTGACTTTATATTATTTTGTTTGAGTTGAGGTCATGCATCCTTGTCAGATGTGCTTTAGTACTGGCGTTGTTGTTTTCTACTTTCCATGAGTTTTATTAATTTAATGATGTTGTATTGTTTTCTACTTTCCATGAGTTTTATTATTTTAATTGGGAGGTCAATTGGCAAATACTTTGTCATGTTTTTGGGAAATTATGTTGGGGGATAGATACTTAGTATTAAGAGCGACAAAAATCTTCCTCTACTATATGTAGGATAATAATTATTGCACAGATTTTGAGTGGTCTTTAAGATTTCCAATCAGAAGTCCTTCTATGGATCACTTGGAGGTGTTAAAGCTTTTATGATAATATGGAATTCTATTTTGACACTTTTCTAAGCTTGAAATGAGTGATATTGGTTATATTGGCCGATTGTAGATTTATCTAAATATATACTCACTTTGTTTCATTTTAGGTGAGCTCCTATCTTGGGATGTTAAGTTATCTCATTCTATCTCCATTTCTGTATTCAATTATCTCTCTATGACTCTATCCATTGGTTTGTACAGAAGTGTAAAGTACTTGTACACTTCTCCTAAAACTATATTCTTAATTTGAAGATAGGTTGGATTGAAATTTTAGGTTGGATAAAGTTCATCTTAGTTTGAAGGTGAAGAGTGCCTTAGTGACTCCATATATTCATATTCAAGTGGAAAATCAAAGAGAAGAGGTTATTTTAAGAATTTGTTCGTAACTCCATTCCATTAGTTGTGTAATTGTGTTACTTAAGTTCAGTGATATTTACCCTTTAAGAATTCAACGGCGGCATTTGCACCATACTGCCGACACACGCATGCCATAACTGAGAATCTAAGCATTTCTCAATTTCTTTCAATTTGTCTCTTGGATCCATAAAACTAATCATCACTCAATCAAAACCCAAAATAACACAAATCAAACGCCTCTGGGTGCATAAAATTAAACCCCTCCTCCTTATTTAACTACTTAATTAACACTTGACAGTAAATGATATAACCAAATATATAATAAATTAGGCATCATATTACTCTCAATATAGACATAGATATAAAAGATAAAATAAACAAAAAATTCAATCACTAGAAAGGAAAGCTTCATATCCAAACAGAACTGAAAAACAGAATTTTGTGGACATGTACATTATAATAGAACTATTAACAAATTTAAAATGCTTGACATCCTCCTAAAAATTATAGCCAGCTGAGTATCAAGAACTGAAAATACGAAAATAAAAATACAAACTTGAAATTAAAAACCCTACTTGATTCTCTGTTGAGCTCACAAGCTGGTGAATTGTGGCTGGCTGCGGCGGCGGCAGTGGACGACCTCCTTCTTCTCTTTCCCCCCTTTCTCTCTCTTCTCTCTATTTCTAAGCTCCCTCTTTTCTTTTCCTTCCGCTGCTGTGTCGAGCGAATACCTAATACTGATAACATTAAGTTTGATCAGCGACCGCCATCTGCGATCGCATGCGGTCTCTAATTTTTAATGACACGGACTTATCAGTGACCGCATGCAGTCGTTAATAATAAGTGGTCGCACAAAACCTTCGCGCCAACATTTCCTGCCAAATTTTGGGAGGCAAATTTGTGCTAGCGACCGCATGCAGTCGCTAATATAACATAGCAACTAGATTAAATCACGGTCGCAGATGTCGATCGCTATTATTAATAGCAGCGACCGCATCTGCGGTCGCTGATATTATTGGTCGCTGTTAGACCTTTTTCTTGTAGTGTAAAAAGTCAAACATATTGCAATCTTAGCAGCACCTCACAACAACTTTTAATCATCTGTTGCATATTGTCTTAGTTACAATATTCCAAGTCTAAGAGACTTGAATAGATCTAAGTGATCTGGACTCCCCATTTTGAGACTTATTGACTCGAAGGAACCTGAGTGGTTCAGTTATAACATATTTAAGTGATTTACATCCTTAGTGGATTTCCTACTCGCAGAGTAGAAGAGTGGGTTGAGAGTTATTTAGTTTCTGAACCATTTAAAATTTCTTATGTCGTTTATTTTTTTCTTTTACTTTCTGTCTAGTACTTATATTATTTGTTGCGACTTACAACCATAATAAATAAATTTGGAACTGTGATATCTTTAAAATCTTAAGGAGGTTTTTCAACTTATATTATGTTGTGCTTATCTAATATTGATTAACTTACTATCTGATAATACATTCTTTAATCAAATGAAAGGTTTTAAATGATCTATTCAACTCCCATTCTAGATCTATTTTGTTACTCTGGAAAACAACACTCGTCATATATACAGTTTAAGAGATTTCATTAATGAGATCTTAGTAATGGCTAAGAATGAGGCCCTAAATTTATAAGTGTCAAGTTAGATATCCACATTTATAAGTCTTTTTTTTTTGGATTATGTGAGGTGTATTTTCTTTTTCATGTAAGGTTCAATGATTTATTATTGTAACTTTATGTTGTTAATATAAATTTACTAATATTATAAATATAATTATACCTTGATGTTGGAATTGTAAGTATTTGATAGACACATATAATTGTACGACTCACCACAAGCACTTTGCAAAAACCAACCCTTTTTTTAAATGGGTCCATTAAACACTTGCACATCACAAGTCATGTCATTTTTTGCACATTTTTTGCACATAACTTTTATTTATTGCATTCCTCTTTATAGAAATGGAGAAATGAACACCATTTTACTCCATCCATCTATAGTTTGCTTCATTTCTCTTTACATCAAATATTTTATTTATGACAATTTAGAAGAGGGTTATAACTCAAATTCTGATATGGTTGAAGGGGAGCCAATGTTTCATGTCCTAAACCTCTTTTTATGCTACCTTTGTTACAAAGGGTTTGATACTAGTGAGTAATTTTTGAATCATTTAGACATGCACACAAGTGCTCAGCTGTTGACATTTTCCACCAACGGAGCCACCATTCATCCTCCAACTGACATTGGCCGCCGATACAAAATCATGATGTTAGTGATTGTGGTTAGTAAAACTAGTTTCATTTGTATACGGTGAATCATCAACTAATTACACTTTACTACACCATTTTATAAGTCATTTTTGTAAGATTATTTTGTCATTGTAACAATACTTGTCATACGTATAGTTTAAATTAAACCTTAGTAATAGTTAAGAATGAAACCCTAAATTTTTAAGTGTCAAATTAGATATTCACATTTATGGGAGTCTTTTTCTTGGATTATGCAAGTTTTATTTTCTTTTTCATGTAAGGTTTAATGATTTATTATTGTAACTTTGTGTTGTTAGTGTAAATTTACTAATATTGTAAATATAATTGTATACTTGATGTTGGATGTGTATGTATTTGATAGAACTATATAATTGTACGACTTACCACAAGCTCATCGTAAAAATCAACCCTTTTTTTTAAATGGGTCCACTAAGCATTTACCCATCACAAGTCGTGTCATTTTATGCACATTTTTTTAACATGATTTATATTTATAGCGATCCTCTTTATAAAAAGAGAGAAAATGAACTCCATTTTACTCCATCCATCTATATTTAGCTTCATTTCTCTTTACATCAAATATTTTGTTCATGGTAGATTTAGAAGAGGGTTATGACTCAAATTCTGATATGGTTAGAAGAAGGAGAGCCAATGTTCCAAGTCCAAAGCCTCCTTTTATGCTACCTTTGTTACAAAGGGTTCGATACTAGTGAGTAATTTTTGAATCATTTAGACATGCACACAAGTGCTCAGCTGTTGACATTTTCCAGCACCGAAACCACCACTCATCCTCCAACTGACATTGGCTACTGATATAAAATCATGGTGTGATTGATTATGGTTAGTAGCACTAGTTCCACCTATGTATGGTGAATCGTCAACTAATTACATTTTACCACACAATTTTATAAGTCATTTTTTGTAAGATTATTTTGTGACCGTAACAATACTCGTCAAACGTATATTTCAATGAGAAATAGTTAAGAATGAGGCCCTAAATTTGTAAGTGTCAAAGTTAGTTATCCACATTTATGCAAGTCTTTTTTTGGATTATGTGAGTTTTATTTTCTTTTTCATGTAAGGTTCATTGATTTATTATTGTAATTTTATGTTGTTAGTGTAAATTTTCTAATATTGTAAATAAAATTGTATAGTATTTGGTAGTTATACGGCTCACCACAAACTCATCGTAAAACCCAATCCTTTTTTAAAAATGTGTCTACTAAACAATTACACATTACAAGTCATGTCATTTTGTGCACATTTTTTGTACATAATTTGTATTTATAGCATTTCCTTTATAGAAAGGGAGAAAATGAACACCATTTTACTCCATACATCTGTAGTTAGCTTCATTTCTCTTTACATCAAATATTTAATTCATGGCAGATTTAGAAAAGGGTTATGACTCAAATTCTAATATGGTTGAAGAGGAGCCAATGTTCCAAGTCCTAACCTTCTTTTTATGCTACATTTGTTACAAAGGATTAGACATGCACCCAAGTGCTCAACTGTTGACATTTTTCACCACCGGAGCCACCATTCATCCTCCAACTGACACTGGCCACCGGAGTTTATGCGCTCTTAAGCCAATCTTATCCTCCAAAACCACCTAAAATCAAATCAATAATGCCCAAGCTAATGATGAGGTAAATATTCATTCTGATCTAACTTTGACCTTTGCTCCACCAAGGAGGAGAAACTAGCTAGCTAGGGATTAAAGCAAATCTTTACTTCTATATAATCAACTAGATGCATTAATATATAAAATGGAGTTGATTTCCTAGTAGTATTTTATTTTAGATATGGAGAAATTTAAAAAATTTACAAAGTAAGAAATCAAAGAAAAAACAAAGTACTCATGTACCTAAAAGAAAATAATACTTGCAAATTAAGTTCACTTTATTTATTATAACTTTCAGAACAGCACTTGATTCATAGTATTTAAAGATGGGTAAAACCTTAGCTTACTAGCTAGTCGCTCCTTGGTAGAATAAGCCTAGGTTCCAATTTTGAATTTCAAAGTGTTGTAATTCTACTTTAAAAGGTCAAACTGATATATAAATTTGAAAGTGTTGTAATTTTTCTAAAGTAACATTTAACAAAATATAGAAAAAGCACGTTAAACATAAGTCGCACACACACTGCACGCACATCGTATACTCCTCACTTTCAAATTTATATATTATTTTGACTTTTTAAAGCTAATTTATAGAACTTTTGAAATTTAAAATTTATATAACCCTTTTTTAAATCTATCACAGATAATATATATGATATAAAGAGAAATGAAGTTAACTAAAGATGGATGGAGTAAAATGGTGCACATTCTATAAATAGTCAAGAGGCATATATATGCAATTATTTGTCATAATCTAAACATAATCTGATTACATAAATGAAAAAAGATAAATTTCAAATACTAGTTAGCAACTAAACCCAAAAAATAAAAATAAATGAACAAATGAATCCAAACAGATTTAACTTAGCTTATGGGATAGAAAACTGACAAAAACCTGAATCACAGTCTAATCAACTGAAGCTAGCATAAAAACCATTGTTGGGTCTTGGGCATTGTGGATTGAGTTTAATTATTCAATCAATCTATTGGGTCTCGAATATTGGGCCTAACTTTCACATTATATCTCCTTAATATTGGGTCGGGTCAATGGATTGGTCCATTAGATCTTTTAATATCTAAGTCTTTGACTTGCAATGATGAAAGGAGGTGACTATTGACCAAATGTCTGAAAATCATTAATGTGGATGAGATTTTATCCGGTCGGCGGCATGCACAGTGGAAAAAAAAGTGACAACCTGCATGAATCCGGCTGGGATCAGTAAGGGATAGGGAGCTGTGTCAGATAAGAGTTGGTAGCACGGAAAAACCAGGCAAGAGAGTATAACCTAACAAGGAAGTCTCTAAGGAAAGGTACGCATTGTGACAACCCCAAAACAGGTCCATTCCATCCAACCCATTCTGAATCGCCAAATACATGGTACAGAAAATAACTACAACTTTATTACAATAATTGTCGTGCAAAATACAACAACACATATGCTGTGAGTTTGGATACAAATATATACCAACTGTGACTCATGTCTCAACCTTGGATAGCACCTCACAATGACACCTTACATAAAGGTATAGTCAAAAACTGTTTTAGAAATTAGAATCTTTGGGAAGTGCTCAAGGAAACCTTCGTACATGGGAGACCATGCGTCTAGGTTATGATAGATATCATATGGCCACAAAATTATCCTTGGTTGACCCAATAGACCCCAAAGAAAAATGAGAAGATTACTATCATATTCTTCCCAATGGTGAGTCTTCTCTTGACTTATCATTATCTCCACTGTCTCTAATCGTGAATTATACTTCAAAAAAATACCAAGATTATATAGGTAATGCTCGTAGATATACTCAGCAAGTGGATGAGCACAACCCTGTCTTATGATGATACGAGGTTGTATGTCATTAGACATCTTGTATGATAGTGGCAAAACACCCTTCCAACGTTAGGTTCGCTTCACCCTAGATGATTCACCAAATATAACTACTAAATGATGACCACCGTTCTATTCCCCTGCTACCCCCGCTCGACCCAGCTACACTTTTATTACCTGAAAGGAATTATGAAACAGAAGGGTGAGCACAACTAGCCCAGTAAAGAATATCATGACTAAAGATAAATAAGTTATCAATAGCCTTCAACAGAATTAAATCAGAGATTTAGAACATATGGTAGATGATAAAAATTTTAACCATAGTTGCAGCGGAACGAGCAATCCATTAGAAGAGTCAAATAGACTACAAAGTTTATTATCTTCTCCATGTTAAAAATTCACCAACAATATTTTATCCCTGTAACATCAATCAATAATTCTGGTCCACAATCATATGAATAACTCATAATCATAATTGTAGTTCTAAATTCCTCTTCTCATCCAGGACGAAGATAATTTTCATCACCTATCTTTACCTGAAACATCAAAGATCATGGTTATACCAAATCACAGTTCCTGTTCATAATCATACTAATAACTTCATCTTTGCACTACGGGCCAAAGATAGTCGTCACCAGTTCATCTTTGCACTACTGGCCAAAGATATTCAACAACAGGTCATCTTTGCACTACGGGCCAAAGATATTCATCAACAATTCATCTTTGCAATACAGGCCAAAGATATTCCTCAACAGTTCATATTTGCACTACAGGCCAAATATATTCATATCTCAAAGAAATATATAATCATTTCAGAATTTATATAAACAATAATTATAACCATGTTGATCAATTCACCTTTGCACTTAAGCTAAAGATATTCAATTATAAATTCAATGGTCATGATCATACCAGTCAACGATTCAACTTTGCACTACTGGCCAAAGGGAACCCATAGTCATGATCATACTAAAAATCTACCCATCTTTACACTCAAGTCAAAGAGAAATATCATCATTAGGGTTATAAAAATGTTATATATGATAATAAAATCAATATAATCAACATATAGATTTAATCTCAAGAGTAATATTCATAAATTAACTATAATTTGGTCCGAAAAAGAAACCAATTTTGTCGTGAATAGTAACTTGTGAATAGTAACTCATGAATAGTAACTCGACATGAAAAATATAGAAATTCTACAATAAAATCCATACCAATATTTCGGTATAATGATATTGAAAGAATAATATTTCTTAAGCTTATAAACAATTTATTTTAATTGTTTACACTTTACTAAATAATGCATTTAATCATCCTAAAATGCCAAACTCATAAGATTTCATTACCAATAACCAAAACTCTCATCAAAAATCTGCATATACCTTATATAAAATTCTCAAGCCATAAAATCCTATTTTTCAATTTTCTTACTTCAAATAACATATTTAATTTATTTTCTCATAACTAGTCTATTTTCATGAAAAATATCAAATCAGTTCTAAAAATATTTCTTTTCTGGGATTTAGCAGAATATAGTCTCATATTGAACATATATTTTTCTCAGAATTTTTAAAACTCATTTACTATTTTTCATATTGTCAAAACCGCCAAATATTTAGACATTTATCATAAATTGTACTTTTATCCAAAAATTCTGAAATTCACAGAGTACACTGATATTATATAGATATACTTTCAATAAAAATTTCATCAATTTTGGAGTTAACCACAAAGAGTTATAAGCGGTTACTTTTAAAATAGTCTTTTCCCGTAAAATTCATAACTCTTAATATATACATCCAAAAATCGCCATTTTTGGACACAATCAAGAAAACTCATCAAATTATCATTTCAAATTTTTTCAGAATTTTTGAAGGTCAGAAAAATTACGAAACTGAAAAAACATAACAACCTTTAAAATCCCTTACTATCCCTTACCTCAAAAGAGCAGCACTTTTGACTGGATATCGGATATAACGCTGAAGAAAACTTACACTGATGAATATCAACTCACAAAGTATCTAAATACTCACAAAATATACTAAATAATCTAGAGAGAAAAAGAGAGAAAACTTATGAATTCTGGTGTGATTTTCAATTCTAACTTAGCCCTCTATTTATAGGAAAATGTTAGCACGCCGAAGCAGACTTAACCTGCAACCTGATGGCTTTACCTGCTACTATTCCCACCCACTATATTTGAATAAAAATCTCAACACATTTCTTCACCAACCAAGAGTGGGGCCCACCAATTTTAGAATTTTCCACCAAAATGATTAACTCCGAAAATTCAACAATTTCTGAATTAGTCATCTCGTAAAATTCATAACAAATCTTACGTTCATTTTTAACGGTTCAAAATTTGTGGACATATACTCAACTTATATATATGTATAACATATCCAAAAATTACTACGTTCCAACGGTCGGATTAAAAATTATAACCCCCGCAATATATCTCAAAAACCCTAATTTGATTTTCAATACCTCCGTTCCGACAAAAATACAGATAAAACACCTCAACATTAACTCCTTTATTTTTAGCCACAAAAATATATCCCTCATTTATATCCACATAAAATAAATATTTCCTTATCATATGAATCAATAATTAATTATTCACAAATAATATTACAGAATCACATTTATGACAACCAGACCGTTCCCAGGAAAGATGGGGCTTTCCAATAAGAATTTTTCCGTACTGGCGCGTAATTAGGTGACCAAACCTCTCCTTAGACAGAACTTTCTAGACATTGCCAATAATGCTATCTAATAATATTATTTAAATAATATGAATTATTGATCTGATAATGGAAAATACTGTGCAGTGATAATTATTGAAACAACAATAATATAAAATATCAACGCAATAATTATTGAATCAATAAAATATTAAACAGTAATTACTGTGACAATTATTCATTAGTGTCTTCTTACGTAAGGATCAATAATTCAAAAATACTGTGCAAAACCGTGTGCTACTGTGCAACCACGCGTATTACTGTATTTTAACCACCGGATATTCCAACAGTGTTAACGGTAACAACTACGCCGTTATTTATAAAAACTCAAATTTGTCATTTTCTTCATCCGACAGTTATTCTGTTATGGGACCCACAAATGACTGCGCCGTCGTACGAATATTCCCTGACAGAAAGAATATTCCACGACCAAACGAATATTTTCCGACAACAATGAATATTTTATAACCACTTGTGTATTTTGAAAAGTTTTCACATTTCACCCATAACTTTAACTTTTTATCAATTTAACAATTTACTGAATTGTAATTATAAGAAAAATTGAATACTTTTATTTCATAAAATTTGGGGTCTTACACGCATACACACGACCCCCATTTTTTTTATCTCTCAAGAGACACTAGATATTTTATCCTTCATTGTTAAACCTTGAACGGCCTGTACTGACTCTCACGCCGGAGCTGTCCCTCGACGGTCCAACCGTCAAGCTTTTGGTGTTGACTGTGTTTACTGTGCAGGATTAGGGCGTCTTACGTGATTGGGACGTCACCAAAGATCTTGGCATTAACATTGGCGCTAGAAGGAGGGTTGAGTTCTAGTGTCCTGAGTATTTTTCAATCACACACATTGTGGTCGTTCTACGACAGTGTTCATGGGGAAGAGTAGAACGCCAACACCCAAAGGGCAGGCCATGGCTGTGAGCTCGTCGTTGCCCCGTATTTCGGTAAAGGATCGTCTGGGTCCTTCTAAAAGTGCTCACGATAGTACGGCCTCCAAGTACGATTCGGGAGATCTCCGTCCGAAAATTCATGGTAAAGACAGACGGAGGCTGGTCTTTGATACAGATAAAGAGCGAGATCATAGTCGAGGGCGAGTAGAAGGTTCACCGACCAAGACTTATCGCCGAAATGGTCAGGAGGACAGAGCTGTCAAGTTGGCGAGGATGTCAGACGAAACGGATAGGGCCTTAGAAGTCCTTTTAAAACAGAGAAAAGATATAGCCGAACAAATGCTTCGAGTGGCCGAATTGAGAGACGAAACATCCAGGCATGTACAGTCCGAAAGACAGAGTAGGCATAAGGAAATGCAACGGCGAGAGGGGAAAGAGCCAGAACATTCTGTACACGTATCTAGGGGTCGTTCTCGCGACAGAAGGAGGTCAAGGAGCAGAACTCCCTTGGCCTCGAAGAAGGCACTAATGGTAGTTGATTCTCAACATCGAGACGACGACAGGCAAATGAGCAGGTCAAGAGAGATCGTGCCAGAAACCAGAAGGAGAGAGCACCAACGTGAGTATTCTCGACATGAGAATAGAATTGTACGTCAGAATAGATCCATGAGTTCGACAAAGGCAGCAGGGTCAGGTAAAAGAGGTCAGTCTGTTCGGGATCAGAAGTTTGCCCAGGAGATGGAAGTCTCCTCGCAGCCGGAAGGTGTAGATTTTCTGGCAAAAGAATTGAAAGAGCTTAGAAAGCAGTTAGCAGAGTTCCAACATACGAAGGACACTCCGGAGAAGAAGGCATCTCCTTTCTCCTCGAACATTCTTAAGGAAAAGGCAGATGTCACTAAGAAGCTGCCACGGATGGAGAGTTACGACGGATCTGGAGATCCTTATGACCATAGCCAGGCGTTCGACCGGCTGATGGATTATTATGACTTTACCGATGCTGCCAAGTGTCACACGTTTGTCACAACGCTAAGGAAAGATACGAGGCAATGGATGGGAACTTTACCGTCAGATTCAATTTCCTCTTGGGCCGAGCTCTGTGACAAGTTCCATGCCCGCTTTGGGAGCAACCGAAGAAGAGGGAAACCTACGGGTTCTTTAGCCCAAGTCAGACAGTTCACCAATGAATCCTTAGGCCAATATGTGAAGAGATTCAGAGAAGCAGTTGGTCAGGTGTCCGACTTAAATGATCTCCAAGCGGTAGGGTTGTTTCAGAATGGGTTAGATCTGGTGAAGTCTGAAAAGCTAGTGAAGAAATTGATGTTCCATTATCCGAAGAGCCTGACAGAAGCTTTCGACAAGGCAGAGGGTTATATTGTTGTGGAAGAGGCCATGAATAGCCTGAAGCGCCCTTCTTCGGACCAAATGAAAGAGACAGATATTCCTAAAGATGGGGGGGTATAATGATCGGCCAGAGGGCAGTTCAAAGAAATACAATAACTCATGGCGACAGGGGAATAGTCGTCCACCTGCGTCCGCCCCCAAGGTGAATAAGGTTTACACCAGACTGAATATGGATAGGTCGGTGATTTTGGACCAGATCAGGAACCAGCCATTCTTCGAGCCACCTCATGATAATTACAGGACAGGGCAGGGCAACTCTCAGAAATATTGTGGCTATCATCAAGCCGCAGGCCATGATACTAATGAGTGTTGCAATCTGAAAGATTTCGTAGAGAAGAAGATTCAAAGCAGTTTGCTGGTTCAGTATGTGGCCGGGAGGGACCAACAAGATCAACAGAATGTGGATCGTACTGTTTAAATGGTTCAAATGGTTCCGCCCGTCCAAAGTGCTCCAATACCACCGCCAAGGCACGTCGTTGATGTGATAACCGGTGGGACAGCAGGGAAAATAGTAGGGAAGAAGAGGAGAGGATATTTAGATTCAGTCATGTCCGTGGCGGGCACTCCCCCGATGACCGACATGGCATTTTCCTGAACTATTATCTCTTTCATCGATGCAGATTATCCTTCGGAGCCCATCGAGCCACATGAAGGAGCGTTGGTGATCACTGCACAAGTGGGTTCGATGGATGTAAAACGAATGATGATAGATAACGGGTCTTCGGTGGATATTCTGTATGTCCATGCTTATCATAGGATGCATCTCGATGGACGAAAGATGGAAGTTAAGAGTGGGGCTTCCCCATCTCTGTTGAAAAGCGATACTGGGATGGAAATGGATATCCCTTTGAAAGATGAGATGGTCTCTGAGGAAGCAGGACATAAGTCGCATAAATCACATGCAACAGGAAAAAATGTAGTTGAAGTATTGAAATATGAAGGTCATGTTCCTAGTGATGCTCCACAGGTTGATAGGGTTTTGGGATGTCGAGTGAGAGCTACTGATATGAACTCTTCGCATCACATGACTGTGGCAGACACAATTACAAATGACCGATCTCATACTTCGGTAACGATAAATATACATCACTTTGTTTTATGCAAGGGTTGGGTTCGGTTCAGTTCATTTAATTTGGTCCATTTCATTCTTTAACTTAACTATTATATGCCTTATCTGATTCACTATCTAAGTTAAGTTCATACAAATTAATTGATACTGAATAACTGACAAGAAACAAATCTAAACAGAAGTCATAATCAAACATAAATGGTGGTTCATTGATAAATTTAAGCATTCATCCATCTATTCAGTCCTAACAATTAACTATTACAAAAAGTTTTCACAAGTCATTAAATATCAGAAGAAAGCAGAAAGGACGTTCAAGCACCGCCTTCACCTTCGGAGTCGATCAAAGCTGGATCTAGCTGAGCAGCAGCCAATTTTTCCTTATCACGCTCCCGACAATCTTCGTATCCTTTGTAATATACCTTCAGAATCTCTGCGCCAAGCTCGTTAGACGCACGATAGTCCGCCTGTATCTGTTTACGCAATTCTTCGGTCAGGGGAGGATCTCGTTCCTCAAGTGCCTTTATTTTGCCACGAAGTTTGCGACGTTTGGCCCTATGAATTTTTCTATCGCCCAGAGCCTTCGTCTGGACTTTGCCGAGTTGTATTGACAGATTTTTATTTATTGCAGCGAGACCCTCATTGGTAGTCTTTAGGGCTTCGGTTTCTGTAACAAATCTAATATTCATATTGGCCAATTTCTGTTCACTGGCTTTTGTCATCTTCAGCTCTTCTCTGGTCGAGTTCAGCACCTCGTAGGTTTCCCTCAGATCCCCCTTGGTTTGGGCCAACTCCCTCTGAAGGCTTTCATTGACGTAAAGATTGGCTTCATGTTCATTTCTCTCCCGAACCAATGTAGCTTTCAACAGGTTGTTCTCCCTTCGCAGAGTCTCCTCATCGAATTCGGCATTTACATGTCTGGGACGTAAACGCCCGAAGACTGCATTTGCCTGCACACATATGACGATATCCAGTTAATCTCAGATATTTAAACGAGAAAAGAAATATTTAACCAAGAAAATTGTCATTTACCTTTGCCAGATAACTCATGCCTTTGTCAAGAAAATTCCCGTTCGTATGGTTATCGAATCGGCGATCGTCAGTCTCTTGAACGAAGGCATCGAAGAGCCGAAAAGGAAAATTCATGTTGTATCGGGGCCACAAGGTCGGCATTCCCGTAGCCTCTTCATGGAATTTCTGAGATGAAGACCTTGGAGGGGAGGGCATAGGTTGATCACGAGGAGGGGAAGGATCCATATATATATTTTCTGGGGAGGGAGATCGAGCCGGAGACGTGACGCTGTCAGAAGGTTGCTTTCTCTTTCGAGATGGTGTCACAGTGGGTTCAGTTCGCTCTTCCTCAGTAGTGGTTCGAGTCTCCATTTGGGTTGTTGGGGGAAGAACACCCGAAGAAGGTACCCTAAGCTCGTCAGAGGTTAAGGGGGTAACTTGGGTTCTCAACTTCTTGATCTGAATAAGCTGCCTTCGATCGCCTGCAGGTAGATCTAACAGACTTTTTCGGGCCGGCAGAGTCGGGTTGATAATTGGTGGTGTCGAGTCGATAATTGGCGGAGTTGGGCCGACGACTGATGGCGTTGGATCGACAGTTGGTGGTATAGGATCAATAGCTGAGGGTGTTGGATTGACAGTTGGTTCAGTTTTGGAAAGGGCTTCGGAGTCAGATGGGATAAAAATTGGTCGAGGTCCTCGAGTGGCTCTTCTCTTTCGACGAGGTCGAAGGACTTCTTCTGGGATGACAGGTTCATCATCCTCGGGTGCTTGAATTGGGGGCTCAGTGATGGGAGTTTCGACAGTTGGTATCTCGGTAGGGGGCTTGAACTTGGAAGAGGCTTCCGGATGTGGAGGGTCGGCATCGACCTCTACAGTTTTACCGGCTATGTTACCTTCGGAAGGGACTTCCTGTTGGGAGGATTCGACAGTAACTTCTACGAACTTCCCAACTAGAAAATCCTCCAACTCCTTCACCTCCGAAGACGATGATTTGATTAAAGTTACTGCAGAAGATTAACAATTTTACATCAAAATCAATACCACAGCAATTTTCAAAATATTGATCAAGTAAATCCATACTTACATTTGTGGTCGTATAACCACGCTTGCTTGGAAAGAAGTCCGTATTTCCATTCTTCCTTCGGGAAGTTGTCAAACAGCTCTATCATTTCAACCTCGCGTTCTTCGGAAATGTCTCCGAAATCGGCAGAGATCTTCTCATTAGTGGCCCAGTTCGGTAAGGAGGAAATTTCAGGTCCTTTGATGTAAAACCATTTTTCATGCCACCCTCTATTACTAGAAGGGGTGTTAACCAACGAACGTCTCTCGAATTTCTCCCCTGTCTTCGAGGAATGTTTGCTTATGGCCTTAAATCCTTTCTCTCTGGATTGACCGATCTTGTATACTGTGAAGAAGAAGTCGAGTGTAGGCTCTATACCTGACTCATGGCAGAAAGCGATGAACGCTAGGATATGAATATAAGAATTCGGCACCAACTGGGCGAACCCAACACCCAGAAACCCTAAGAGGGTCACTATGAAAGCATGGAGAGGAAACCGAACTCCCTTCTCCAAGATGGTCACCGGAGCAGCCGTCCATCCTTCAGGACGTTGGTACATTCGCTCTTTAGATCGGGGAGCTCTCACCAGATGGGTATCCGAAATATGGCAGCGAGTTCGAATCCTCTTCAGATCAACCTCTGTGATTGTCGACGGAATATTGGCATGTGCATATCATTCCTTGCTCCTATAGAATGCGGAAGGGTTGGAAAGGGGCTTCATTACCGAATCCTTACTATAAATTGTAGTTGTCGGATGGGAGGATGAGGCTTCTCTGCCGGAGTTTGGGTTTGGTAGAATGGCCGTAATAGGAGTCGCTCGAATTGGAGAATTTTGGCTAGTGCTAGGGGTTGCCATTGATCGTATTTTGCAGAGAAGGTGAAGAAAGCTATGGAAGGAAGAAAAGAACTCAAAGGTCTGAAATTCAAATTGGCAGGTAAAACTGTCAAATTTGGTAAAGTTTACCTTTTATACTGACGGTTACACGAATTACGAAGGCGACACATTTAATTTCTGGCAATGATAAGAATTCGAATGGAGAGCGTCCGAGTTAATCCTCAGATATTTTATCAAATTGGGCCTCCCGTTTGGACTTCCGATTTTCAGCCCATCTTTTTCAAATTTAACATCCGGACATCCGGATGTCCGGACATCCTCTGCCTTAACTTATGGATCAAATCGGGTATGTCTTAGTCACCCCTTATCATGGACCATTCATAGTTTTTTATTAAAAAATTATGTTTAATAAAAAAACTAGGGGGCAATGTTGGGTCGTGATATTTCTCATATTGGGCCTTGTGGATTGGGTTTAATTATCCAATCAATCTATTGGGTCTCGAATATTGGGCCTAACTTTCACATTATATCTCCTTAATATTGAGCCGGGTCAATGGATTGATCCATTAGATCTTTTAATATCTAAGTCTTTGACTTGCAATGATGAAATGAGGTGACTATTGACCAAAGGTCTGAAAATCATTAATGTGGATGGGATTTTATCCGGCCGGCGGCATGCACAGTGGAAAAAAGGTGACAACCTGCAAGAATCCGGCTGGGATCAGTAAGGGATAGGGAGCTGTGTTAGATAAGAGTTGGTGGCACGGAAAACTAGGCAAGAGAGTATAACCTAGCAAGGAAGTCTCTAAGGAAAGGTACGCATACACACGACCCACATTTTTTTTCTTATCTCTCTAGAGACACTAGATATTTTATCCTCCATTGTTAAACCTTGAACGGCCTGTACTGACTCTCACACCGGAGCTATCCCCCGACGGTCCAACCGTTAAGCTTTTGGTGTTGACTGTGTTTACTGTGCAGGATTAGGGCATCTTACGTGATTGGGACGTCACCAAAGATCTTGACGTTAACAACTATAATAAGTAATTTTGCTTCCCATATGCATTAAACATTTTTTTATATGAATTAGTGAACCTTTACCAATCATTTTTTTGATCATGAATTAGTGAGCTTATTGGAGAAAATAGTCTTATAATAGAAACCTTAGCTAGCTGTTTCTCCCTGTTGGAGTAAGGGTCAAGGTCAAATCAATAGGAACATTTGCCTCATGGCCAATATCAATTGGAGAGTGAGTGGTGTATTTGGTGGTGGAGCCAATGTCAACAGCTTAGCACTTGTGTACATGTCCAAATGATTCAAGAATTTCTTACTTTTGTAACAAATGTGGCAATGAAAAGAGGGTTAGAACTCAGAACAATAGCTCACCTTCAACTATATCAGAACTTGAGTCATAACCTTCTTCTATATTTGTCATTGATAATATATATGATGTAAAGAGAATGAAGCTAACTATTGATGGATGGAACAAAATGGTGTGCATTTTCTCCCTTTTTATAAATAATCATAAGGCATGTGCATTTATTTTAGTCACAATCTAACCATAATTTGACTACATATTTGAGAGAAGACAAACATCAAATACTACCTAGCAACAATACCAAAAAAAACATGCATCCAAACTGAATTATCTTAGTTTCACTGGGATAGAAATCAACTAGTGTTGGCATACAAACTTTAGTAAGTAATTTTTTTCATAAATATCAATCATTTTCATAGTACATTAGTACTGAACCTATATATATCAATCAATTTATTAATAATGAATAAGTCTAGTTGAGTAGATTAGCACAGGAACATTTGCCTCATCATCAATTTAGGCATTATTAATCTGAGGGGATCTAGGAGGATTAGTCTTGTTTAAGGCCACATAAACTTCGGTGGCCGCTAGTGTCAATTGGAGGGCGATTGGTGGCTCCGGTGATGGAGCCAATGTCAACAGCTGAGTTCTTGTGTGCATGTTCAAATTAATGATTCAAGAATTTCTCACTAGTATCAAAACCTTTGAAACAAAGGTGACATAAAAAAAGGGATAGGAATCGGAACAATGTCTTCCTTTCAACCATATCAGAATTTGAGTTATAAGTCTCTTCTAAATATGTCATGAATAATATATATATAGAGAAAGGATCCTGTCCGGACTCCCGGACAGGCTTAAAATGTGGACCTTTAATTTTTATTTATTTTGTTACTTTTTTTTAAAACAACTAAAAAGAATAAAATTTATGGAACTGAAATTTTTACATAATACAGTGTTTTGGGTGTGATTTGGATACATATAACAAAACATGTCTGTACTGTGTCAGATAAGAGTTGGTGGCACGGGAAACCAGGCAAGAGAGTATAACCTAGAAAGGAAGTCTCTAAGGAAAGGTACGCATACACACGACCCACATTTTTTTTCTTATCTCTCTAGAGACACTAGATATTTTATCCTCCATTGTTAAACCTTGAACGGCCTGTACTGACTCTCACGCCGGAGCTATCCCCCGACGGTCCAACCGTTAAGCTTTTGGTGTTGACTGTGTTTACTGTGCAGGATTAGGGCATCTTACGTGATTGGGACGTCACCAAAGATCTTGACGTTAACAACTATAATAAGTAATTTTGCTTCCCATATGCATTAAACATTTTTTTTATATGAATTAGTGAACCTTTACCAATCATTTTTTTGATCATGAATTAGTGAGCTTATTGGAGAAAATAGTCTTATAATAGAAACCTTAGCTAGCTGTTTCTCCCTGTTGGAGTAAGGGTCAAGGTCAAATCAATAGGAACATTTGCCTCATGGCCAATATCAATTGGAGAGTGAGTGGTGTATTTGGTGGTGGAGCCAATGTCAACAGCTTAGCACTTATGTACATGTCCAAATGATTCAAGAATTTCTTACTTTTGTAACAAATGTGGCAATGAAAAGAGGGTTAGAACTCAGAACAATAGCTCACCTTCAACTATATCAGAACTTGAGTCATAACCTTCTTCTATATTTGTCATTGATAATATATATGATGTAAAGAGAATAAAGCTAACTATTGATGGATGGAACAAAATGGTGTGCATTTTCTCCCTTTTTATAAATAATCATAAGGCATGTGCATTTATTTTAGTCACAATCTAACCATAATTTGACTACATATTTGAGAGAAGACAAACATCAAATACTACCTAGCAACAATACCAAAAAAAAACATGCATCCAAACTGAATTATCTTAGTTTCACTGGGATAGAAATCAACTAGTGTTGGCATACAAACTTTAGTAAGTAATTTTTTTCATAAATATCAATCATTTTCATAGTACATTAGTACTGAACCTATATATATCAATCAATTTATTAATAATGAATAAGTCTAGTTGAGTAGATCAGCACAGGAACATTTGCCTCATCATCAATTTAGGCAATATTAATCCGAGGGGATCTAGGAGGATTAGTCTTGTTTAAGGCCACATAAACTTCGGTGGCCGCTAGTGTCAATTGGAGGGCGATTGGTGGCTCCGGTGATGGAGCCAATGTCAACAGCTGAGTTCTTGTGTGCATGTTCAAATTAATGATTCAAGAATTTCTCACTAGTATCAAAACCTTTGAAACAAAGGTGACATAAAAAAAGGGATAGGAATCGGAACAATGTCTTCCTTTCAACCATATCAGAATTTGAGTTATAAGTCTCTTCTAAATATGTCATGAATAATATATATATATAGAGAAAGGATCCTGTCCGGACTCCCGGACATGTTTTGTTATATGTATCCAAATCACACCCAAAACATGTGTATTTTTCTATACCAAAATATAACAAGACAAATACCGAGATTTTAGTTGGTCTAGAATCAACTTAGTAGTTCAAGTTGGTGACTCGATAACTCAAAAGTTTTTTTTTTCATGTTTTCTTGGCCATAAATTATGGTATTTCCAAAAGTTGACTTAATAACTCAAAAATTACAAAATTTTAGTTTACATTTACTATTAAAGATATACAATGTATCCATTGTCATTAAGAATTGATTGAGCAAAGATAAAAAAATGTATATATTTACTATTTTTATTTTTTATTTGTTTTTGAACTATCGAATCACCAAACTTAGAATGATGAGTTGCCTCCAAGACCAACTAAAATGTTGCTTAAATATATCATATTTAAAACTTATCTGATAAGTTGATTATAAGTTTACTCGTATTTTGCACGAGTTATTAAGCTTGTTTTAGTCATAATCAAAGCATAGTCACCACAGTACTATTGGTATTAATTTATTTCTTTATATGCAGACAAATTTTTCTCCTATCCACTTACATTCGTGTCCCCACCTCCGGTAACTCGGTGGCTTTGATACCATATGTAACAACCTGGGTCAAATCCTGAGTCCGCAACAAATCTCAACTCCGAATTAAATTAAATTTTATCAAAATAAGACCTCAAACCACTGACCCAATAGTATCTTTTTGGGTCATCTTAGCCCACCACAGGCTCACCCAAAAGGTCATGATTTGAAGGTACTATTGGTAGTAACTTATTTTCTTATATTCAGACAAATTTTTCTCTTATATTTCGATGTGAGACTGGTGTTACAAATCAACTAGTGTTGAATAAGTAATTTTGCCAAATGAAGTTAGCTATGGATAGATAGATGAAAATGGTGTTAATTTCTGCTTTTCAATAAGTGATCAAGAGACATGCATGTGCATTTATTTTAGTCATACTATAAGCATAACCTGATTGTATAAATAAGAAAAGACAAATTTTAAATAGTACCTAGCATCTAAACCCAAAAAAAGAAAAGAAAAAAGAAACACGTTAAATATCATCCTTACATAAAATAAAATTGTTTGATTATTAAGTGAAACATGCATCATATTTTACTATAAATATATTTCTGAGTATAATTTTTTTTTAAATAAAATTCGGAGACTCTATTAGTTATCCAAAATAGATATGCAGGGACAACAATAGTGCGGTGTTGTTTCGATTTTTTAGTTATTTGGAATTGTGTCGATCTTAAAAAAATTTGAATCGAAATCACACCGTAACAACAACGGTTCAAGATTTTTCTATACCAAAATCACACTGGTCGATTTATATTTTGAACCGTATCGTACTGACTTGCACTAGTCAAAAATTAATAAAAATATATGTTTGACTAACTCTATGATTTTATATATATAATACTAAATAGAAAAAATAATATTATGAAATATTAAAGGTATAATTAAAAAAAACTAGATATTGTATATAATAAAAATATAATTAACTGTGTTTGTTAGATTTATCTATATAGTGTTAGTTACTTTGATTTTCTTATTCTAGTTTTAGTAAAAGACTAATTATATTATTAATAAGTTATATTATAAATTTTTTACACAAGTGTTAATGTGGTTTAGTGATAATTTGTACTAAAATAAGTTTAAATCTTGTCAGAGGTCAATCTATCAAACCATGCTCCCTCATAGGTTGTATAAAAAATTTAAACAAATGCACATATAAAGCGGTGCATTGTCGCGCCAAGAAGTGGTGTAGTGCGGTTTAGAGCTAAATACCAAAACCGCATCGATTCTAATTTAAAAAAATTTGCACTAAAATCGCACCGACGAGACCAACGGATCGGATAAAAATGTCTGATTTGATCGATTTTAGTTTAAATTGTCATTCTTATGTGTGTGTGTGTGTGTGTGTGGTTGAACACACCCAAATTGAGTGATTTGGACCATGTGGTTATATCACTCAAATTAATGTGGATGTTCAAATGGTTAGATGAGACTTGAACAAAGTGAAAGATAAAGAGAGAGTAGGTGGTACAATCCATTGAGAAGCATGAACATAAATAAAGATGTATTTAATTGGAGTAATACAACAAAAATTAGGGATAAGATACATATTAGTTAGGTTGTTAGATGTCAGTATGTGTGTAAGAGAGAAGATTGAAAATATTTGTATAAATCACTCTTGTTTATAATAACATTGGGTAAAATGCAAATGTGACCACTGAACTTTAGAATTTTTTGGGTATTGAGCCCTTTTCTTTTGGTCAACGCATTTTGAGCCCTTATCTATTAAAAAATTTGGACTTCGAGTCCCTGTTGCCAAATATGCGTTGACTTGCTCACGTGGCGCCTACGTGGCACACGTGGTGCCTACGTGTCACACGTGGCATATCTGACATGGGTTTTTTTATTTTTTATTTTACATGTGGCATATATGACGTGGTTACATGTGGCATATACCACCCAAGCACCACGGGTTAGCTGATACCACCTAACCACGTCATATATGCCACATGTAAAATAAAAAATAAAAAAACCCACGTCAGATATGCCACGTGTGCCACGTAGGTGCCACGTGAGCAAGTCAACGCATATCTGGCAACAGGGGCTCGAAGTCCAAATTTTTTAATTGAAAAGGGCTCAAAATGCATTGTTCAAAAGAAAAGGGCTCAATACTCAAAAACCCCTAAAGTTCAGTGGTCACATTTGCATTTTACCCTAATAATATTTGTAGAAAAGAAGGAAGGAGACGAAAGATAGAGAAAAAGAAGTTCAAATATTATAGCAGGGTGGGTATGGTCCGAGGACCCATTCCCGTACCCGCTCAGTCAATATGAAGCTATCATCTAAACTCGACCCGACCCAATAATAATACCCCGTACCCCCCCCCCCCCGTTTACCCGGTTACCTTTTCCCCCAATTAAATTTCTATCTTTATTATTATACTAGTTGATAGCCCGTGCAATGCAATAGTTAAGAGGGAAAAATGCGAACTTGAAAAACTTTAGGGGTACCAAAGTGTAATAAGTCGACCAATTCATGTGCACTTCAATCAATTAATCAGAGAAGAGATGATGGAAGCATGATGTAAGCATGACATCATCCTTAAAGAAACACAAATATGATGGTATCATGATGATGTCATTGAGGGACTAAGAAATAATTAATGAGGTATTAAAGTGATATTAACCTAGGTACCAAACTGTAATAAGCCAAGCCCCTAACGTGCAATATTATTGAAACTATGTTTTACTATAAATAGATAGCTAAGTTCATTAGTTCTTCACCGATTCACTAAAACTATAGAGAGAGAATAAAAGAGAAAGAAGAAGAGTATTCTGCTACTACACTATTGTAGTATCCAATCTCCTATTAAGGTAAGGGGTATTATTTATTTTATATTTGTAAAGGATATTATTTTTTTTATACTCATAAGGGTTGACATAATATTACTTATTAATCTATAGGAATAACCTATTTACGCGAATTACCGCATGACGGGTGAAAATCCATTTACAGTTTCGTATATTATTTCATTTCATATTCCTAAATCTAAACTTACTATGGTAAGTATTGATTCTATAATTCTAATCTATTCATGTCGGGGTACTATTCATTCGGGGTACTTTGCATGACGAGGTACTATTCATGTCGGGGTACTATTCACGATAAAATTAGTTTCTTTTTCTGTCCAAATTATCTTTGATATATGAATCTTATTCTTAAATTTGAATCCACGATTTGATCATCATGTTGACCGTTTGGATATTCTTGGACTCTTGATAAATTGAATTATAAATCTCTAATATTTATCCTTGATCTCACTTGATTCATTCTTTATATCATTGTTATAATCCTCAGACTTAAATTGTGATTAAAGTTATATTTGGCTCGTAGAGCAAAGATGAACTGTTGATTGATGAATATCTTTGGCCCGTAATGCAAAGATAAATTGTTGATTAGTATGATTATGACCAGAAACTGTGTATTGGTATAATCATGACCTTTAATATTGTAGATAAAGACTTGTGATGAAAGTTCTTTTTGGCCTGTAGTGCAAAGAAGAACTGATGATTGATATCTTTGGCCATAGTGCAAAGAAGAACTGTTAATTGATATCTTTGGCCCGTAGTGCAAATTTGGATAGGTGTTTGACATGATTATGACCACTGATGATACAAATGAATATCTTTGGCCCGTAGTGCAAGGATAGACTATTGTTTGGCATGATCATTGATTTTACAGTTGAACATCTTTGGTCCGTAGTGCAAAGATAGAAAATTGATTGTTATGATCATGACCATTGATATTACAGTTGAATATCTTTGACCCGTAGAACAAAGATAGACAATTGATTGGTATGATCATGACCATTGTTGCTACATTTGAATGTCTTTGGTGTAGGGTGTAAATACAATATGATTATTGAGTGTCTTTAGCCTTTGTGGCAAGTACATTGAGTGAAAGTTCTATTAAGCCTTTGTGGCAAGGAGAAACTATTGATTTACATTATTATAAACATGAATTGTGAATTTAACTATAATTTTTGGTGGTTCAGGTGAAGATTGGTGATGAAAGTTCTCATTGTCTTTGGTACAACAAAGAACTGTTGATGGGTATTATATGAATGAAATATTAATGATGAACTTTTAATTTAGAAAAGATAGTAGACATTATGTTCTACTTGACTCTTCTAATGAATTGTTGATTCCGCTGCAATTATGGCTGAACACTTTTATCATCTACCATATGTTCTAAATATTTGATTTATTACTGATGAAGGTTATTGATATTAATTATCTTTAGTCATAATAATCTTTACTGAACTATTTTTTCTCACCCTTTTACTTCACAATTCCTTTCAGGTAATAAGAGTGTAGCTGGATCGAGCGGGGATAACAGGGGAGTAGAGTGATAGTCTGTGATTGTTGAAGTTTCCCAATACATTATAAAACAGCATGATAATATATAATTGTATTGAGGACTTAAAATGTGTGTGTCGTATTTTATACGTCATTTAATAGTCAATTTTGGTGAACAACAATAGGGTAAGGTGAACTCGAATTTGGAAGCGTCAAAAATACACCCTATTAGAATGAGGAGAACAGAAATCTTCTCGTGTTCTTTTGAAGACTTGAAATATTTGTTGCTGTATTTTATATGGCATTGTAATAATTTGGGCATGTATATTTTCGTATTATATTCAGTACAATATTTGTATTGAAACTCATAGATGCACAACAATTTAATAGTTGTAAATAGGAAGATTTGTATTTGGATTCACTAGTGTTATTTTTGGAGACTCAAAATGGGTTGTGTAGACCTATTTTGGGGGCGTCACACTAATCATGCCAAAAAGATTATTTATTGAATAAAGTAACTAGTTTGATGGAAATTAATATGAGAACAATTTATTTTGTGTAAATATGATTATTAAATATATATATATATATATATATATATATATATATATATATATATATATATATATATGGGTTACATGAATATTTAAGTGCATGAATATGGGAAGTTAATTGTGACGCCCCCAAAATAGGTATACCTCAGCCATTCTGAGTCGTCAAAAATATGGTACAGAAACAACTACAACTTTATTCATACAATTGTCGTGTAAAATACGACAACACATAAACTGTGAATTAAAATATAAATATTATCTTCTAGACAATATCCACACTCAAATAAGTCCTCATTACAATTATTGATACACTATTTTACAAAATAGTGAGGACTATTATAAAAACTTCCTTAGAACATCACTCCACACCCCGACTACTTCTCGCTATATTCTCGCTTCTTGAGAAGAAAAATGGAACAAAAAGGAAAAGGGTGTGAGACCCCGAATTTTATGAAATAAAAGTATTCAATTTTTCTATTTTGGTAAATAGTTAAATTGATAAAAGTTTATAATTAAGGGTAATATGTGAATTTTTTTTTTTGCAAAGTAAGCAAGTTGATATAAAATATTCGTTGTGTCGGGGAATATTCGATTAGTCGGAAAATATTCTTTTTGTCGGGGAATATTCGTACGACGGTACAATCATTGGTGGACTCCACAACGGAATTATTATCTGATTGAGAAAACGACAAAAATATTTTTATGAAAATAACGGCGGAAATTTTACCATTAACTGTTGAAACACGCGGTGTTAAAAGTACAGTAATATGTGTAGTTGCATAGTAGCATACGGTATTAATTATTGATGCTTACGTGATAAGTCACTCAGTTTTGTTTTATTGGTATTATTAATGTAATAAAACAGAAAAGCTTTTTATATAAAACAGAATACTTTTATAAAGTTATTCGTTTTATTAGGCTAATAGTAAAATCTTTTTATATAAAACAGAATACTTTTATAAAGTTATCTGTTTTATTAGACAATAATTAGAATATATTATATTTTATTATGCATAGTGTTTGCATAGTGTCTGCTGTCGACGTCGGGATTTTTAATTGTCTATTTCTGTTACTTGTTCTTTGGTGTTCTCATTTTATGTGAGATTTGTTTGAAAAAACTAAGTGAAAAAGGTCCGACATGTATAATGTCGACGATGAACTGTTAAGAGTCGCCAGTTGATTTTTTAAATGGATATACCAACACAACCGAGAAAAGGTTTGCACATTGACCCAGCGATGTGACACTGCTAAACGGGTCGGTGAAACCGAGATTCATTAGTTATGCGGAGGGAAGGTGTTAGGCACCCCCCGACATCCGTGTTACCACGGTGACCGCCTCTTTTCAAGAAACTGTTATCTGAATGTGTGTGTGTGTGGGTCAATATGCTGTTATTTGGAAGTAGTGCGAGGCCTCGTTCGCACCTATATACACAGGGTTTGAATTTTTTGTAAAAATTCAATTTTAAGTAAGATATGGCAGCGATGTTTTATAAAAGAGGTTTTTCAAACCCTGATGCTCAATAGTAATTGAGACCTTTTACACTCCTATTTTATTCTGTATTCGGCTGGATTGATTTTATTTTACGAATGCGAGGCATCCGTATGAAAATAATGTACAAAAAGGTGTTGAGTTCCTCGTGGGTATGTAAACCATCTGAGGAAATTCAGACACCGCAGAATAATTTACATGCTGCTTACAGATGAAAATGTTCATCACGGGAACCGAATCTAGATCCAATGGGATGAATCTGTGATCACATGATTCCTAGGCGCACAGAATACTGCAATTTATATGAAAGCAGTAAGCAGGTATTTATATAAAAGCTATAAATATATATATACAGACATGATCACCAACCACGAAGTACATCCATAGGGGATCGGAAATGTAAATAAAGTTGTAAAGGCTATCAACCGCCACGGGGGAAACTCCAGGCGGGACGAGATGTACAGAAAGCCGTAAAAACGATCAACCACCACGAAGTAAACTCCAGGTGGAACGAAATGTAAATATATATATATATATATATATATATATATATATATATAAGTATGTAAACGCACCGGATATAAAATCCAGGCTCATCGGACAAAGTCCAACAACAGTTAATATATATAAGTATATATATATATTAAAGCAGTAAACGCACCGGATGTGAAATCCAGGCTCATCGAACAGAGTTCGACCATAGACAATATATATAAGTATATATATATATATATATATATATATATATATATTAAAGCACGTAAACGCTCCGGATGTAAAATCCAGACTCATCGAACAGAGTTCGACCACAGATAATATATATAAGTATATATATATATATATATATATATATATATATATATATATATATATATATATTAAAGCAGATAAATGTTCCAGACCGAAGTCTAGGCTCAATCGAGGGTTAACTTGATAATGTTAGTCCATATATATAAATATATATATATATATATATATGTATATACAAACTAAAAATAAACCACGGACCAAAGTCCGAGCAAAGGGTGCAACACGACTCTCAACGTGTTGAAGAGTGTGTGCAAAGATGAAGAGAAGGACTCTAAAGTATGTAAGAAGACTTACAGTGGGCTGCCAAAGAAGACTTCTATATCTTTAGAGTGAGTAAACACAAACTTTTGTAGGTACAAAAGGGCTATATATGAGCTCACAGGTATTTAAAAGGGGAAAGTACACTGCTTGGGATGAGTGCAGAGCAAATTGGACAAGTCTTCCTCGCCGTTTTCTCTTACAAAATGGCCGCCCCAAGCCCTCTATTTATAGAGGGTGGAGCCGCAGGCTCAGCCGCAGGTGTACCAGAGGCAACCCGGGTGGGCCCGGGTTTTTTGTCTCGAAGTACGTGCACTCGGGCACTGTAATGTCCACTCGAACTTTTTGAAGTGCAATCCGGGCATCCGTTTGAGGTATACAGGACCTATTTCGGACCGCCGTTGTCGAGAGTTGTACGATGACATGGGATTAGAGTTTGTGCGAAGTCATTGAAGATGGGATGGTGCCCTTCGGTCTTCAAGCTTCAACTTTCTTCCGTTACCCCGCACAATAGTCACTCGAGATTGGTTAGTCTTGTGGGACATTGTTGCGTAGATATGTTGAGACGACGTGGCGTGACATCGTGTTGGTCAGATGACGATGTTGCCCCTCACCGGTGTTATCGCCGGATTAGGCTAATAAAGCAGACGTTGCTCAGCTTCACTGAGATTGGACTGCTGCAATTTGTTGAAGGTCCTCATTGTCATCTTTGAGGTGTGTCTGTCTTCCCGATGTTATCGCCGGGCTGGTACAGTGGATCTCGTTGTGAGCGCCGAGATTGAAGCTGGTCGCACTTGTAACAATCATTTCCGGGGTTATCGCCGAAATTGCATTCCTTGGGGTCATCACCAAGGTTAGTGGCTATTCCCATGGTTGGGACTGAGACTGGATACCTCGGGGTTATCTCCGAGATTAATCGATCTTCTCCGATGTGTGTTCTGGTATTGATCTGCATGCCTTGGGGTTATCTCCGAGATTATTACTCCCAGATTGCGATCTGGGGTTGATGCTGAACTTCCGGTAGTATTCGGTACGGATATGGATCGTCTTTCAGGGTTCTCTCTTAAAAGACGAATCTGCTCTCCTGCAATGTTAGTGACAGGTGTACAGAAAATTTCGAGTGTCTACACCTGCATAGTGTTTGCATAGTAAAATCTTTTATAAAGTTATTCGTTTTATTAGATTATAAATAGAATATATATTATATTTTATTTAAAAGATTTTGCTTTAAATATGGACCGTCAGATTAAAGTAAATTAATCTGGATCGTTCATGAATTAGTTACTACGAAGTCCATTCTTCTATAAATAGAAGCTCATTCCTTCATTATTTCTTACGAATTCACTGAAACTCTAGAGAGAGAAACTATAGAGAGAAAGAAGAAAAGTATTCTGCTACTTCACTACTCCGATATCAAGTTTCTTTTACGGTATGGGATATTATTTGTTGTACTCGTAAAGGGTATTCTTTCTTTCTTATTCATGAAGAGAACTTCTGTTATTCCATTCTTTATTATTTTGTTGGAATAACATGTATACGCGGGCTACCCTATACTTGGTGAAATTCTTCTGTTATTATATTTTTATTATTCTGTTGGAACATCATGTCTGTGCTTTACGCCGGACCTGGTTCCATTATTTATTATTCTATCGGAATATCATGTCTGTGCTTTACGCCGGACCTGGTTCCATTATTTATTATTCTGTTGGAATATCCTGTCTGTGCGTTTACGCCGAACCTGGTTCCATTATTTATTATTCTGTCGGAATATCATGTCGGTGCATTTACGCATGACCTGGTTCCACTATTTATTTTTCTGTTGGAATAACCTGTTTGTGCTGTCTATCGCATGCCTGGTGATTTCTTTTGTTATTCCATTCTTTATTATACTCAGTTGGTTAAAGTTTTGGCTTTTATACTCCATGAAATTAGTGGAATATCTTTGATATTTGCACTTCATCCAGTATCTTTTCATATAAGTATTCTTCTGAGCATTTTTGAATTTTACACCACAAAGCAGTATCATGTTGACAATTTGGACGTTATTGATTCCTGGATAAATTAATTCTTGAACTTGTTTTATTGAATTATTATGTCATTGTCATCATCCTCATGTTTATATTATGTTGAAAGTCATCTGTGGTCTGTAGTGCATAGATGGACTTGGTATGATTATGACCAGGGATTATTCGGTATAATCATGACCGTAATGTAACAAATGATGTGGAAAAGGCCTCATTGGCCCGTAGTGCATTGATGGACAGTTTTTGGTATGATTATGGCTATGGATTCTCTTCGGCCAAAGGTGCAAAGATGAATTTTTTTATGGCATGATCAGGACCGTTGATGAAAACACGATTATCTTTGGCCCGTAGTGCATAGATAATTCGTGGTCGTTATACTAATGAATATCCTTGGTGTGACGCCCCCAAAATAGGTATACATCACCCATTCTGAGTCGCCAAATACATGGCACAAAAACAAATACAGCTTCAGTACTACAATTATCGTGCAGAATATGACAACACATATACTGTGAGTTTGAATACAAATATTGTCTACTAGAGAGTATACAAACTCAAAATGAGTCCTCATTACAATTATCACACTATTTCACAGAATAGTGAGGACTACTAATGCAACCATCTGGACCGTCAATCCATTCCCCGACTAGTCCCAGCTATATTTTCATTTCCTGAAGAGAACAGTGAAAAAAAGAGTGAGCTCAACTAGCCCAGTAAGAAATATTATGACTAAAATAATGTACAACAAATTATCAATAATCTTCAACAGGGAAAAATCCGATAAAATATAATAGACAACAAGTTTTAGATCAACAACTGCAGCGGAAAAAATAATCCATTAGAAGAGTCAAGTAGATCATAAAACCTACTATCTTCTATGATTTAAAAGATTTATCATCAATTTTATTGCTTAGATTCAGCTTAATAAATAATCCACATCATCAAATCATCCCTGCACTACGGGCCAAAGATAATCGTGTTTTCATCAACGGTCATGATCATGCCATAAAATAATTCATCTTTGCACCCTTGGCCGAAGAGAATCCATAGCCATAATAATACCAAAAACTGTCCATCAATCCACTACGGGCCAATGAGGACTTTTACCACATCATTTGTAATATTACGGCCATGATTATACTGAATAATCCCTGGTCATAATCATACCAAGTCCATCTATGCATTACAGGCCACAGATGACTTTCAACAGAATATAAACATGAGGATGATGACAATGATATAATAATTCAATAAAACAAGTTCAAGGATAAATTTTAAATATTTATAATTTAATTTCTCTAGAAATCAATAACGTCCAAATTGTCAACATGATACTACTTTGTGGAGTAAAGTTCAAGAATAATATTCAGTTGGTCATGTTCATCTCAACACCTGTTCATCTTTGCATTACGGGCCAAAGATATTCATCAGGTAATCATTCATCTTTGCACTACAGGCCAAAGATATTCAGTAATATCATCATTTAGGACTGAGGATGATGAAAAATATCTTAAAGAAAATGAATCAAGTGAGATAAAAGAACAAATATTAGGGATTCGTATTATAGTTTATCCAAGTTCAATAATACTCCGAAATAACCAATTTTGAAGAAGAATTCCAAAATAATGATAAAAACATGGATACAATCAAAGATAGTAACCATAATAGACATCTTGGTCAAAAAGGAAAATTTTTATTTTTCGGTGAATAGTGTCGTATTCGTGAATAGTGCCGTATACGTGAATAGTAACTCCGACACAAAAAGTTTCAAATTTAATAAAAAGTTTAGACCAATATTTCGGCATAATGATATTGAAAGAAATAATATCATTTACGAAGAAAATAGCATCCATTACCTCAGAATAACTGTACTTCTGACTAAATTTCGGATATAGTGCTGACAGAAACTTGCACTGAATAGCAACTCTCAAAGTATCAAAATACTCACAAAATACACTCGAGAATATAGAGAGAGAAAGAGAGAAAACTAATGAATTCTGGTGTGATTTTCAATTCTAACTTAGCCATCTATTTATAAGAAAATGTTATCACGCCGAAGCAGACTTAACCTGCTACCTGATGGCTTTACCTGCTACTATTGCCACCCACCATATTTAAAATAAAATTCAGCACATTTCTTCACCAGCCACAAGTGGGGCCTACTCAATTTTAGAATTTTCCACCAAAATCATTTATAAACCTAATTTTCGAATCAGTCACCTCTTAAAATTCATAACAAATCATACGTTCATTTTTAACGGTTCAAAATTTATGGACATATACTCAACTTATATATGTATAACATATCCAAAAATCACAACGATCCAACGGTCGGATTAAAATTATAACTCACGCAATATATCTAAAAAATACTGATTTGATTTTTAATACCTCTATTCCGACAGAAATACTGATAAAACACCTCAACATTAATTCATTCAATAATAACCACATAAATAAATCCATCATTTATATCCACATCAAATAAATATTTCCTTATCATATAAATAAATAATTAATTATTCACAAATAATATTACAGAATCATAATTATGACAACTAGGCTGTTCCCAGGAAAGAGGGGGCTTTCCGATAAGGATTTCTCCTTACTGGCGCGCAATTAGGTGACCAAACCTCTCCTTAGATAGAACTTTCTAGACATTGTCAATAATGCTATCTAATAATATTATTCAAATAATATGAATTATTGATCTGATAATGGGAAATACTGTGCAGTAACAATTATTGAAACAACAATAATATAAAATATTAATGCAGCAATTATTGAATCAATAAAATAAAATATTGAACCGTAACTACTGTAACAATTATTGAGTAGTGCCTTCCTTCGTAAGAATCAATAATTCAAATATACTGTACAAAATCGCGTGCTATTGTGCAACCACGTGTATTACTGTATTTTAACCACCGGGTATTCCAACAGTGTTAACGGTAACAACTACGCCGATATTTATAAAAACTCAATTTTGTTGATTTCTTCATCCGACAGTTATTCTGTTATGGGGACCACAAATGGCTGCGCCGTCGTACGAATATTCCCTGATAGAAAGAATATTTCACGACCAAACAAATATTCCCCGACAACAATAAATATTTTATAACCACTTGTTTATTTTGCAAAATTTGCATATTTCACCCATAACCAAAATATTATATCAAATTAACACCTTATTATTCACAATAATAATTAGAGGAAATTTGATTTTATTCATTAATAAGTTGGGGTCTTACAACCTCCCCTCCTTATGAAATATCGTCCCCGAAATTTACATACGTACCTGATATGCCGAACAGATGGGGATACCTTGACTTCATTTCAGATTCTAACTCTTGAGGTATCTCCTTATACGTTAAATCTTCCGCTATCTCGTCCGGTTCTTAATCAATAATGTGGTTCGGATCATCCATATATTTACGTAACATCGATACGAAATAAACGTTATGAATACGCGACATACTTGGCGTTTAAAACGAGTCTATAGGCCACAGTTCCTACTCGATTGAGGATTTCAAATAGACCAATAAAATCGAGGGTTGAGATTTCCTCTCTTCATTGACTCTTGCTCCTAGAATAACGCCCTCTTGAACCTTCTTCTTTACATTCATCACCTCTGAGTCTGTAGCTTGAGTGGCTTTAACTTTATCGATTTAAAGTCGGTTCTAGTCGTATATTTGTTATCTTCACGTAGGTTCGTATATTTGTACTCGTAAATGCATACGATCTTCTGCTCAACGCGTCAGCTACCACATTCGTTTTTCCCACGATGGTATTAAATGGTATAATCGTAATCTTCAACAGCTCGAGCCAACGTCTTCAGCGCATAATACGTTCGTTTTAGGTGAAGAAATATTTTAAGGGTTTTAGAAATGGGTTTTATACTGGGGTCAAATTTAAACGTTGAGCGCAAGTAGGAGAAATAAAAGAGTATGTAGAACCGGTATTGAATAAGGTATAAACTTCGCAAGAGTTTATGATTAACTTACCCGTGATAACTTCGTTCGGGTTCCTCGACAAACGTTCTTACTTAAACTAACGACTTTGACTTGTCTGGGACATCCTTTGGCATCACTATCCCCGCTGGACTTGACTTCACTACAGGACAAAATCGAGCTAGGTGACCTTCTCTTCCGCAATTGAAACACACTTTGGGTTGCTGCGTACAGTTTAGACGGATGTGTCCCTCTTGTCCGCATTTGAAACATACGACCGGTGGTCATTCTTCTTCTTTTGAAACGGGTGCTGGTGTTGCTGTCTTTCCATCATTATTGAATCTCCTCTTCTTGAAATTTCCACTTCTATTATCTTGGCCATGATTACCACCGAAGTGGTTACCATTACTGGCATGATAATTTCCTCCACGATTGTTGTCACCGTTTCGATGACTGCTACCATTGGTATTATCATTTTTCTGGCTGCTTTCTCTTGGTTAGGTTGATTCGTTATCGTGCTCCAATAACTGAGCCCTATTTACAACATCTGAATACAAATACAGTTTGTGAGAAATTAGGTATTGACGTATCTCGGGTTTCAAACCTCTTAGAAACATCCGCGTCATTCTCTCCTCGTTATCAACTAAGTGGGACGCAAACCAGGACAACTCGGCAAACTTAGCTTCGTACTGCGACACGGTCATATTGTTTTGCTCCAGCTTGATGAATTCCACTTCTTTCATGTGACGAATACTTTCGGGAAAGTACTTGTCGTTGAACAATTTTTGGAACTTCTCCCAAGACATCTTGAGTGCGTAAGGCTGGATATGTTTTATAGATTCCCACCAATGATCTGCTTCTTCACGCAACATAAAGGTGGCAAATGGAACCTTTTGCTCCTCTGAGCATTCCAAGACATCAAATATCTTGGTGATCTGCTTTATCCATGTCTCTGCCTTAAGTGGTTCTGGCTTTCCCAAAAACTCCGGTGGTCCTAGCTCCTTGAACTGTTTAGCGGTGACCAACCGTGGGTTACTAGTGTTTCCACCTGCATTATGAACAGGAGTCTCTCTCGTTTGGTGTTGCATGAATTCTAAAAAGCTCCTAAACGTACCGTCGTTCGTCATTTGGTCGGTGCCGTTGTTCACCTGAGGATTGTTGCCTTCCTAATGCACATTATCCTGAGTATTGATCTGTGGTGACTCAATGGTCTCCTGTGCTCCATTACTATTCTCAACATTCTCGGATGTCATTTTCAAATACTGTCACAAAACAAGGGTTAATTGACATGCATAATATTATCTCTATATTCTGACCGACCAAACAAATACCAAATAAACTTAGTCAGGTCATACTAGCGAAGGAATTCCCCGTCTCTCCCCTCCTAGTTCTTGTCTCACATCTCAGCCAGGGATCATATCCCTAAGCTTTGATACCAACTGTGACGCCCCCAAAATAGGTATACATCACCCATTCTGAGTCGCCAAATACATGGTACAGAAACAAATACAACTTCAGTAATACAATTGTCGTGCAGAATACGACAACACATATATTGTGAGTTTGAATACAAATATTATCCACTAGAGAGTATAAAAACTCAAAAGGAGTCCTCATTACAATTATCACACTATTTCACAGAATAGTGAGGACTACTAATGCAACCATCTGGACCGTCAATCCATTCCCCGACTAGTCCCAGCTATATTCACATTTCTTGAAGAAAACAGTAAAAGAAAGGGTGAGCTCAACTAGCCCAGTAAGAAATATTATGACTAAGATAATGTACAACAAATTATCATTAGTCTTCAACAGGGAAAAATTTGATAAAATATAATAGACAACAAGTTTTAGATCAACAACTGTAGCGAAAAAAGCAATCCATTAGAAGAGTCAAGTAGAGCATAAAACCTACTATCTTCTATGATTTAAAAGATTTATCATCAATTTTATTGCTGATATTCAGCTTAATAAATAATCCACATCATCGAATCATCCCTGCACTACGGGCCAAAGATAATCGTGTTGCCATAAAACAATTCATCTTTACACCCTTGGCCGAAGAGAATCCATGGCCATAATCATACCAAAAACTATCCATCAATGCACTACGGGCCAATGAGGACTTTTATCACATCATTTGTAACATTACGGTCATGATTATACCGAATAATCCCTGGTCATAATCATACCAAGTCCATCTATACACTACAGGCCACAGATGACTTTCAACAGAATATAAACATGAGGATGATGACAATGATATAATAATTCAATAAAACAAGTTCAAGGATAAATTTTAAAGATTTATAATTTAATTTCTCCAGAAATCAATAACGTCCAAATTGTCAACATGATACTACTTTGTGGAGTAAAATTCAAGAATAATACTCAGTTGGTCATGTTCATCTCAACACCTGTTCATCTTTGCACTACGGACCAAAGATATTCATCAAGTAATCATTCATCTTTGCACTACAGGCCAAAGATATTCAGTAATATCATCATTTAGGACTAAGGATGATAAAAAATATGTTAAAGAAAACGAATCTAGTGAGATAAAAGAACAAATATTAGGGATTCGTATTACAATTTATCCAAGTTCAATAATACTCCGAAATAACAAATTTTGAAAAAGAATTTCAAAATAATGATCAAAACATGGATACAGTCAAAGATAGTAACCAAAATAGACATCTTGGTCAAAAAAGAAAAATTTTATTTTTCGGTGAATAGTCCCGTATTCGTGAATAATGCCGTATACGTGAATAGTGTCGTATACGTGAATAGTAACGCCGACACAAAAAGTTCTAAATTTGATAAAAAGTTCAGACCAATATTTCGGCATAATGATATTGAAAGAAATAATATCATTTACGAAGAAAATAACATCCCTTGCCTTAGAATAACAGTACTTCTGACTAAATTTCGGATATTATGCTGACAGAAACTTGTACTGAATAACAACTCTCAAAGTATCAAAATACTCACAAAATATGCTCGAGAATATAAAGAGAGAAAGAGAGAAAACTAATGAATTCTAGTGTGATTTTTAATTCTAACTTAGCCCTCTATTTATAGAAAAATGTTATCACGACGAAGCAGACTTGACCTGCTACCTGATGGCTTTATCTGCTACTATTGTCACCCACCACATTTGAAATAAAATTCAGCACATTTCTTCACCAACCACAAGTGGGGCCACTCAATTCTAGAATTTTTCACCAAAATCATTTATAAACCTAATTTCCGAATCAGTCACCTCTTAAAATTCATAACAAATCATACGTTCATTTTTAACGGTTCAAAATTTGTGGACATATACTCAACTTATATATGTATAACATATCAAAAAATAACAACGATCCAACGGTCGGATTAAAATTATAACTCACGCAATATATCTGAAAAATACTGATTTGATTTTTAATACCTCCATTCCGACAGAAATACTGATAAAACACTTCAACATTAATTCCTTCAATAATAACCACATAAATAAATCCATCATTTATATCCACATCAAATAAATATTTCCTTATCATATAAATCAATAATTAATTATTCACAAATAATATTACAGAATCACAATTATGACAACCAGGCTGTTCCCAGGAAAGAAGGGGCTTTTCGATAAGGATTTCTCCTTACTGGCGCGTAATTAGGTGACCAAACCTCTCCTTAGACAGAACTTTCTAGACATTGCCAATAATGCTATCTAATAATATTATTCAAATAATATGAATTATTGATCTGATAATAGAAAATACTGTGCAGTAACAATTATTGAAACAACAATAATATAAAATATCATTGCAGCAATTATTGAATCAATAAAATAAAATATTGAACCGTAACTACTGTAATAATTATTGAGTAGTGCCTTCCTTCGTAAGAATCAATAATTTAAAAATACTGTGCAAAACCGTGTGCTACTGTGCAACCACGCGTATTACTGTATTTTAACCACCGGGTATTCCAACAGTGTTAACGGTAACAACTACGCCGCTATTTATAAAAACTTAATTTTGTTGTTTTCTTCATTCGACAGTTATTCTGTTATGAGGCCCACAAATGGCTGCGCCGTGGTACGAATATTTCCCGATAGAAAGAATATTCCACGACCAAACGAATATTCCCCGACAACAATGAATATTTTATAACCACTTGTTTATTTTGTAAAATTTGCACATTTCACCCATAACAAAAATATTATATCAAATTAACACCTTATTATTCGCAATAATAATTAAAGGAAATTTGATTTTATTCATTAATAAATTGGGGTCTTACACTTGGCCTGTAGTGCAGAGATGATTCAATGATGTGGATTAATTATTGAGCTGAGTCTCAGCGATGAAATATTAATTCATGGATGTGATAATAAAGAATATCTTTGGCCGTAGTGCATGGATAATTCATGGATGTGATACTAACGAATATCCTTGGCCATAGTGCATGGATAAATCGAAGGTGTGGATTATTTATTAAGCTGAGTCTCAGCGATAAAATATTGGTTATACACTTTTAATTTGTAGAAGATAGTAGATATCATGCTCTACTTGACTCTTCTAAAATACAGTTGTATGTCTTTGGTCGTAGTGCAAAGATGAATTTATTAGTATGATTATGAACAAGAATTATGATTTGGTATAACCATGATTTTTGATATTTCAGGTGAATATAGGTGATGAAAATTATCTTCGTCTTGGGTGCGAAGAGGAATTTAGAATCACAATTATGATTATGAGTTATTCATATGATTGTGGACAGAAATTATTGATTGATATTACAGGGATAAAATATTATTTGTGGACTTTTAACATGGAAAAGATAATAGACCTAATGGTTTATTTGACTCTTCTAATGGATTGCTCGTTCCGCTGCAACTATGGTTGAAAAGTTTTATCAGCTACCATATGTTCTAAATCTCTGATTTATTAATGATGAAGGCTATTGATGATGTAAATTAGCTTTAATTATGATATTCTGTACTGGGCTAGTTGAGCTCACCCTTTTGCTTTCATTGTTCTCTTCAGGAAGTGAGAACGCAGCAGGGACTAGTCGGGGAACGGAGTGACGGTCCAGATGATATCATTAGTAGTCCTCACTATTCTATAAAATAGTGTGATAGCTGTGGAGGTTCTCCCTAAACAGTATAGAAAAGTGTGTTGTATTCTATACAGCATTTAGCAGTTATATTTGGTGAATCAAATAGGATGAGATGAACCCAACTTTGGAAGGGTATTTTGCCACTATCATACAAGATGTCTAATGACATATAACCTCGTGTTCTCATAAGACATGGTTGTGCACATCCACTTGCTGAATATATCTACGAGCACTATCTATATGATCTTGGAGTTTATTTGAAATATAATTTTCACTTGGAGACAACGGAGATATTTATATGTCAAGAGAAGACTTACCATTGGAAAGAAGATGATAGTAATCTTCTTGTTTTTTTTTGGGGACTTTTGGGACAACCAAGGATAATTCTGTGGACATATGATATTTATCATAACCTAGACGCATGGCCTCCCATGTACGAAGGTTTCCTTGAGCACTTCCCAAAGATTTTAATTTTTAAAACAGTTTTTGACTATACTTTTATGTAAAGTATCATTGTAAGGATGTGGTCAAGGTACCATGAGAGTTACATACATTTGTATTAAAACTCATAGTTAACTATGGTCGTATTCTATACGACAGCTCAACAGTTGTATAAATGAAGTTGTATTTGAATTTTGTACCATGTATCTGGCGACTCAAAATGGGTGATGTATACCTATTTTTGGGGGCGTCACAAAGGGTGAGCTCAACTAGCCCAGTAAAGAATATTATGACTAAGATAATATAGAACAAATTATCGTTAGTCCTCAACAGAAAAAAATTTGATAGAATATAATAGACAATAAATTTTAGATCAACAACTGCAGCAGAAACAACAATTTATTAGAAGAATTAAGTAGAGAATGAATTCTACTATCTTCTAAGATTTAAAAGTCCTTCATCAATATTTTATCCCTGTAACATCAACCAATATACATCTTGAATCAAATATTCATCTTTGCACTACACGCCAAAGATATTCATTTGTATCACCAGTTGGTAATGTTCATCTAAACACCTGTTCATCTTTGCACAACGGGCCAAAGATATTCATTAGTTAATCATTCATCTTTGTACTACAGGCTAAAGATATTCAATAATATTATCATTTAGGACTGAGGATGATGAAAAATATTTTTAAAAAAACGAATACAGTGAGACAAAAGAACAAATATTAGAAATTCGTACTTCGGTTTATCCATGTTCAAAAATACTCCATAATAAATCATTGTGGAGCAAAATTCAAGAATGAAGATCAAAATATGGCTACAATCAAAGCTAGTAATCATAATAAACAACTTGGACAAAGAAAATAAAATTTTAATTTTTCTGTGAATAGTGCCGTATTTGTGAATAGTGTTGTATACGTGAATAATGCCGTATACGTGAATAGTAATCCCGACACAAAAAGACAAGAATTTTACAAAAAAAATCTTACCAATATTCCGGCATAATGATATTGAAAGAAATAATATCATTTTAAAAAAAATAACATCCCTTACCACAAAAGGACAGTACTACTGGCTGAAATATCAGATATAACGCTGAAAGGAACTTGCACTATATAGTAACACTCAAAGTATCAAAATACTCATAAAAATACGCTCAATATATAGAGAGAGAAAACTTCAGCTTGTGGTGTGATTTTTAATTCTAACCTAAGCACCCTATTTATAAAAAATTACTTAGAACACCAAAACAGAAAATTTAATAAAATATTATTATTTTTAATAAAATTTTCCTTAGCCCACCACATCAAAATCTCAGCACACTCATCCACAAAAAAAATGTTTTTCATTAAAAAAATATTTTATAACCCAAAAATCAATTCAGACCCAATATTTCGGAACTTCAATAATTCATAATAAATAGCCCTTTTATTAGAAAAATCGAATCTTATGTCTATTTTATAGGAAATTCAATTCTCTACAACTTTGTAAGTTTAAGTTTTTCCAAATTCCAAACAGAAATTGAATGAAATCCATATACGGACGATTTTACAGGTTATAATCAAATTTCAGTCAAAAATTGGGCCCACCGACATGTTTAACATGTTTTTATCATTTATTGCAACAAAAATATTCTTCCTCCACATTTATTCATATATCACACATTCATTATAAAAATATCATCATTATTATATTATTAAAATATAATAATATATTTAAATGAATTATTTTATCAGAAAAGATAAAATATCAATTTTTCAACAATTGTCATTTTTCTAAAAATTTCGCCATTTATATCCACATAAAATAAATATTTTTCTTATCATATAAATCAATAATTAATTATTCACAAATAATATTACAGAATCACAATACTGACAACCAGGCCGTTCTCAGGAAAGGGGGGCCTTTCCAATAAGGGTTTCTCTATACTGGCGCGCAATTAGGTGACCAAACCTCTCCTTAGACAGAACTTTCTAGACATTGTCAATAATGTTATCTAATAATATTATTAAAATAATATAATTTATTGATCTGATAATAGAAATACTGTGCAGTGACAATTATTGAAACAACAATAATATAAAATATTAACGTAGTAATTATTGAATCAATAAAATAAAATATTGAACATTAATTACTGTAACAATTATTGAGTAGTGCCTTCTTACGTAAGAATCAATAATTGGTGCAATACCGTGTGCTACTGTGCAACACCGCGTATTACTGTGTTTTAACCATCGGGTATTCCAACAGTGTTAACGGTAACAATGACGCCGTTATTTATAAAAAACTCATACTTGTCGTTTTCTTCATCCAATCGCTTTCCGTTATGGGGACCACACAAGGCTGCGCCGTCGTACGAATATTCCCCAACAGCAAAAATATTCCATGACCAAACGAATATTCCCCGACAATAAGAATATTTTATAACCACTTGCTCATTTAAGATATTTGCATATTTTTTCCATAACTTACCACATTAATCAAATCAACCCGTACTATTTCCAAAATAATATATAGAGAAAATTCAATTTCATTTATAAAAAATTGGGGTCTTACATTAATGGATTAGAAAATAACTAATCCAATTAAAGGAATCCATTAATTAATTAAAATAGTGGACTAAAAAATGGTTAAATGGAATTCTAAATTTAATTGTTAAAGTCTGATTGTAAGGAATTAAATATTTTGAATATGTGGAAATTAAATGTTTACTTTAATTCTATAATAAACCCAATTTAAAATCCAATTTGTAAATCTAAAATTGGTCAAATGGGTAGATAAATGAGATATAATTATCAGTATTTGGGGGGTAATTACCGGATATATTTGGAGAAGCAGAATTGAATAAATAATTTAGCGAACTTCCTGTAGTATCCAAAATAAATGGTAGACTGAAATTGGGCATGACTAAGACTGGTGCTTTGGTCATAGCATCTTTCAAAGCTAGAAATGCAGCAGTAGCCTCTTCATTCCACAGGAAATTGTTCTTCTTCAATAATTCAGTTCTTAACAAACTTCCTGTAGTATCCCGTTAACCCCAAAAAATCTCCCAGGCTTTTAATATTATGAGGTAATGACCAATCCTTCATACAACTAATCTTGTTTGGATCAGTAGAAACTTTAATAGCATTGATGACATGTCCAAGGTAGTGAACTTGTTCAGTATCAAATATACATTTACTTTTTTTGGAATATAGAGTATGATCTTTAAGGAGCTGTAATGTCAGTTGTAGGTGTTTAAGGTGTTCCTCATAATTGGGGCTATATACTAATATATCATCAAAGAAAACTAGGATGAACTTTCTATGATAAGGTTTAAAGATGTGGTTCATTAGAGACTAAAAAGTAGCAGGGGCATTAGTAAGCCCAAATGGCATTACTAAAAACTCAAAATGCCCTGTGTGTTTTAAATGCAGTTTTAAGAACATCAGTTGGGTGTACCTTAATCTGGTGATAGCCAGACCTCAGGTCTAGTTTTGAATGCCACCTCGAACCCTGCAATTCATCCAAGAGTTCATCAATAGCTGGTATGGGAAACTTATCTTTGACTGTCATCTCATTGAGGGATCTATAGTCTACACACATCCTCCACATGTGCCATCTTGTTTTTTCACCAACAAAATTGGAAATGCATAAGGGCTATTGTTGGGTTGTATTAAACTAGAAGATAACATGTTATTAACAATTTTTTCTATTTCTTCTTTCTGCACATGAGGGTACCTATAAGGCCTGAGGTTAACAGGTTGGCCTCCCTCTTTTAAATTAATGTGATGATTTTGAACTCTATCTGGGGGCAATTTATGTGGTTCCAAAAAAACCTCAGAGTACTTTTGCAGCAGATTGTCCAGCTGTGGACAAGAACTGTCTTCTTTCTCAATTACTTTCTCTTTGTGCCTGTCAATTTGATCCTTTGATGGGTCTGATGGACTGGGACTAACTCCAAAAAGATAGCCAAAATAACCATGAGTTGCTGTGTTTAAAGCTTGTTGGAACTCCCCTGAAGTCATCAAAGGTTAACTAAATATGTTTCCCCTTAAGCACAATAGTCTTGTTATCCTTAACAAAAGTTAATTGAAGCTGGTTGAAATCTAGAGTGACTAGGCTGAAATTCCTGAGCCATTGCACTCCTAGGACAATATCTATCCCATCTAGAGGAAGAACTTTGAAATCATTAGCAAACTCTTCCCCCTGAGCTGTCCAAGAAATGTTATTGCATTCTTGTAGGCTAGTTACTTTAAAACCATCAGCCACTGATACAGACAAGGGTTTGGTGTTCTGTGTAATTACCCTGATCCTCTTAGCAGCTTGAGGGTTTAAGAAATTGTTGGTACTCCCACTGTCAATGAGTATTCTGAGTTGTTTCCCATTAGCCAGTCCCAAAATTCTGACGGTGTTATTAACTTGGTGCCCTGATAGAGCATGAAGTTATATGAGCCTTATGAATCTTGCAGTCCTGATCTCCTTCTAAGGACTCCATTTTATCATAATCTTCCAACTCTTCTTCCATGTCACAGTCTCCATCATAAGGTATCATCAAAAATAAATGGGGCTTCTTGCACTGATAACCTACAGTGTAAGGTTCATCAAAGGAATAACACAATTTCTTCCTTCTCTTTTCTGCAATTTGCTCCCTAGTTAAGCTCCTGATTGGCAACTTTTTGTCCATCTCCAAGTTTGTTGTTCCAATGAGGCCAACCACAACATTACCAGTCATTACAGCTCTACTATTTAAGGATGGTCCAACCTCTGTCTGTTGACTGGGGATTCCAAGTCTTAATCCCATTCGACTTCTCTTTACCCATGCCTCCAATTTGGCCCCCTCCACTCTAGCCATTTAAATGAGTTCCTTAAGGGTGGAATTTTTTACTCCTAAATTCCCAACTTTATTTCCTCCTTTAATCCCCCCAGAAAACAATCCATGAAGAAAGCTTCATTCAAAGAAGGATTTCTGAGTAAGGTCCAACCCTTTAATTCTTCGAATCTCTTTCTGTAGTCATCCACTGAGCCACACTGCTGTAAAATTTTCAGTTCACCTATGGGGTTTATATGAGTTTCAGGGCTGAACCTAGCCACTAATTCTTCTATGAACCCATCCCAAGTTACTTCAGATCCACTATGAACAAAACCTGCATACCACTCTTCAGCCTCTCCTTCCAAATTAATAGTGGCTAAATGAAGTTTATGATTATCAGTCACTGAATGATAAGAAAAGAGTTTATTGCATTTTCTAATCCAATTTCTATGATTACTTCCATCAAATTTGGGGAATTCAAATTTGATGGATTTGAATATTCCTCCAGTAACTTTATCCTCAGAACTCAAAGTCTCAAAATTCCCCAAAATTGAACCCATTGAATTTTCTAAATTACCTATTTTATTTGATGGATTTGGTAACCTTGGTGTAAGCAGTGCTTCAAAACCCTTCATCATTTGCTCCATCTTCTTATTGAGTCTATCCTCGAAATCCAGCTTCAGGCTACTGATAGATTCATTCAGGTCTCTAACCGCTGAAGGGAGTTGACTTGATCACTGATGAAGCCTTCCAGATTAATGATTCTTTGGGTATTATTGGCCATGGTTGGGATTGATAGTGGCTTTGATACCAATTTGTAACGAACTGATGAATTCAGTTGATACAAAGCTTCCCATACTGCAGCTTAATAGTAAAGCAAGTGCAAAAAAATGGGAGAATAGAAGAGTTAGAGAAAGGGAGAAGAATTTGGGGAGAGATTAGACAGATTCAGAGGTAGTTTGAGAGATAAAATAATAACAATTTTATTCATAAGCTCTCAATAGCTGAATTCAGTGCATATATGATGACCCATGTGAATCTAGATTGGTAATCAAGCAAGGCATCAACCATGCGACTATGTAACCGTCTACTAGCTGAACAAACATGTTGAAGGAAATGAAAATAAAAAATGAAAAGACTACTTTATCCTTGTTTAATACTTTTGAGTACTCAATTGCCCTTATCTAATAGATTTAACTTTCTTACATAGATTAGATGAGACTGGATCTAGCGTGTCACGCGCGACTGCCGGAAAATCACTGGAACTAACCTTGAGTTATCTTATTAGAGTGGTTCGTTTGGTTCCGATTCCAAAGTTTGAATTTTTTTTTATTTCTATTTGTTAAAGATTTGTTTTTTGCTTTTGACGTTTTTATCATGTTGGAGTTTTGACGTTTTAATCATGTTAGAGAGGAAGAATTTGGTTTGTCGGCTATTTGATCTAGAGGAGGTTTTACCGTTTGCAGGGAGGATGGATTAATATTGGTTGAAGGAGAGACTGGTGGTGTTGGTGGAGGACAGAAAGTCAGAGTTCGAGGAGGAGGAGGAGCAGGAGGAGGATGAAGGGAGAGTGCTTGGGTAAAATACGTGGACAAATTAGAGTTTACTCTCTCTGTCTCCGTTTCTAAATAAGTGACGTTTTAGAAGAAAAAAATTATTCTAATTTATTTATCGTTTATAACTTTTTAGGAGAATAAATTATTTATTTTTCTATATCATCCCTACCTTCTCTTATTGTCCCAAAAAATTCTTACCTTAGTATTAATTGTTTTTAATTTCTCATAAATAGATAGTGATGAAATTTCACAAAGATTTTAATTATTAAATGATAATATTAAATGATTTTTTTAATTAACGTGTAAAAATCTTAAATGACACAAAAGTGGGATCCACCTGCGGAAATATTAGAAAAATTGCAGAACTTATTCAAATTAATGTCCAATTGATAAACCCTGTCGGTTTTACTGATAATTTGTAGTTGAAGCCTCCAGATAGAAATTAACCAGTACTTTTAAAATGTCATTTTTCATATTGAGAAGATCATGTAGCAGATCTTCATCAATTCTTTTTCAAAACCCTAACCTTAAACACCACCTTCTTCCATCCCTCTTCTCCTCCCAATTCTCAACTTTACATCCAAAACCCATAATTCCCAGTTCTGGGTGTGATTCTTTTTGGAAATATTCAAGCAATGTTCGGTTGTTTAGTTCTCAGGCCGCAATTGAGCCCTCCACCTCCGATGGGCTTACTGTTGAAGGCATTATTGCTAAGCAATGGACGATATTTGACGAGAGTGAGAGTGATTGGAAGAGTCACGCCTCTTCAATTGCTCAATCCATTCACCTTATTAAGAAACGTTTAAAGGTAAACCCCCGTCTATGGATATCAGTATTTTTAGTTTTATGTTGGTGAAACTTATTTTTTTGCTAAACTAAGTTGTGTTTTTTTGGGTTTACTTAGACCGTAACTGTCTATTTATTAGACATTTCTCTCTTCATTTTCTTTATCCGAGAAAATTATCTGTTTGATAGACCAAATTGGCTGCATATATGCAAGCACTGATTTTGGTAAATGTTATTGGCAGAACTAGATTTGTTATTGCTAAATGCTATAGAGAAGTACCACTTTTTAAGCACAACCTTATAGTTTACTTTTTAAATGTACAGTAGTATTTATATGGAAGTATTGGAAAGTTTGGGTTTAGTATCAAAGGAAGATGTAAATTTTATTTCTTTGTGTGTGTGTTTTGTTGAGTGTTGTTAGTTCAATTTGAAATATACTTTTGCTATTTTGATAAATATCTTGTTATCTTGTTATTGCACTGGTACTTGACATCATGTGATTCATTTTAGCCAGTAGGCGGTGATGTATTTTAAGAGTATCTTTTTCCTTTTAATTTTCTTGCAGTGGAAGAGATTAGAAGTTAGATTGGTGATATTATCTGCACAGTTGAATAAGCCAGACCTGTGGGATGATCCTGTTCGTGCTGGGAAGATAAGCCGTGAGCATGGTTCACTCATTGGTAAAGTGAAGGAGGTTAAGGCGTTTGAGCAAGAACTGCTTGAGCATATTGATATGATAAAGCTTGCTCGTGAAGAGGATGATCCAGAAATGGAATCGGTGAGCCGCAATTCTTCTTTTCATGTCTAGTGTAATGTATTTTCCATAATATTCTTCTTTCACCCCCCCTATGCATCTTTCATAATATGGTAACTAGGTTGAGGAGTTACTCGATTCTTCTGAAGCGGTTCCATTTTAATGCTATTTGTAAAATATGTTATTGTGATATTTTCCGTAAATTATAATTCACATTTGTCAAACTTAAAAGTAAGGGTGTAAACGAGTGAAGCGAACAGAGAGTTACTCGGATTCGACTCGGAAAGTATATTTTTTACTCGAATTCGACTCGGATTAAATTGTATTTGTGAAACTCTACTTAGATTCGACTAGACTTGAATATTTATTACTCGAATTCGATCGGACTCAGATCGAATTATATTTAAACTACTAGCGAACTTCGAATTCAAGCTTGAATTTGAGCCTTCACATGGTAAGCAGTTTTATAATATATATAATTACCGATTGAACATATTATTTTACTTAGAAATTAGAAAATATATTTACAATTACACTTTACAAATAAAAAAATACAATTTAAAATAATAATAATAACTATTTATTTTAATTTTATAAAATTGTGTATATATTATAAGAGAATGTATCGAGTATCTATTCGAATATGTATCAATCGAGTATGTATCGAATCATGATCAAGATTTTATTAGTTTGAATCCTAAACGAGCCGAGTATAATCTTGCTCAGATTCTACTCGTATTTTTTTTTGAACTATTTTTGTACTTAGATTTGGATCATATTATTAGCGAATTCGAGTCTCGCTCACTTTTTTTTCCCGAATCGAGCTTGCATTGAGCCCGAACTATTTGGTTTGATTTACAACCTTACTTCAAAGTATCTTTCATCCAAGTCAATTGCCTTAAAATGCCGATTGATATGGTACATGAAGCAGATATAGGAGTGGGGTAGCCACATGCTCCCAAAAGTGAATATGCAGAGCAAGTGAAAATGATTAGGTAGTTCAAATTGGAAAGTGGGTTTATTGTTTCTAGTTGCATCCCAAAGAATATTAGTATCATCGAAATGTGAAGTTACAGGTTACTAAGTAAGAGAATATACTATAGTGACATCTCCGTATGCAAAGGTGATGTACATTGTATCATTTATGATTTTCATATCCTGGGTTGTTTCTTTAATTTCCCCTTTCATATACTTGTCTTTTAAGTGGAGTGAATACATCATTTCCAGTATGTAAACAAGCATTTCAGTAAGAATCAAGGGATATTCGCGATTTTTGGCGAGCCTACCCCTAATTATTATTTGACTAAAAGACAATTTGCACCCTAAACTTTACACTCATGTTGACTTTTGCACCCCAGACCAAAAAAGGTGTCTAAGTACACCCCAAACTTCAATTAAATATAACAAAAAGCATACTTTCTTCACTTAACCGGTCATAAGTGACCGGCTAAGGCACACACGTGCATTTGAAAGGGTATAAAAGTCTTTTCCACATCTTCATGAGCTAATTCTCTCTCTTGTTTCTTCACCAAACCAGACCAAACCAATTTCATTAGCTCTCAAGTGCTTTGAAAACAAAACAAAAACCTAATTACAAAGTCAAATATCCTAATCGAAAACAAATATAAAATTACATCAATGAAAAAGTAAAAACCATTTAATCAAGAACATGTAACCTATAATTATAAATAATCAAATTCACCATGATACAACAAAACAAAGAGCTTATATATTAAACAAAGAAACCAACAGCTACCAATTAGTCTATAAAACTATTATTACAAGTATTGAATTACATGTATAACTATATACTAAGCCACAACACATACAATCTCACAATATGAAAAGACAAACACATTTCAAGGCCAAACATACTCTGCAAATCTGGGTTTAACAAGCCCCAAGATGCTCTGCAAAACAGCAAAATTTTTGGGTAATGAGGGGTCAAGGTATTATGGTAGTTGAATGGCAATCCCATGTCCCATTTTAGCTGGTCGATTGTTTGTAAAGGAAGAGTCCAATCTTGAGTGAGCATGAGCAGATTGCGGAGCCTATCAAGAAGATCATTCTGATATTGTTGGACGACCATAATTTCCTCGTTGTGCAGACACATGGCCTTTGGAGTCAAGCAGTACCAGGGGATTCGAGTGCCTCCATCGTCAAGAATGTGAAATTCATCAAAAATAGTGGGATATCTCCTAATAAAGGTGGAAATCTTAAGATCACGTGGAAGACCAAATTGTCCTCTACGACTCGAGAGGTGGTATACAGGAAGGCAGAGGCGATGATCAAAGCAGATGATGGAAACAAGGATGCAGATTGCTTTGAGATCTGTACTACCAGCCACAACATCATCCAATACTCCATCTTTAACCCATTTCAACTTTACGTTTACAAGACCAAATCTCTGCTGGTAATTAAATCCTCGCTTATGTCCACCATTGAATAACCCATAGCCTCCTGCCTCGCAAATCTGGGTTTGTATTCTGACTTGGCATAAAAATTTGTTGTTTTATTATTGTAACATGCTTGAATGCATATCAATCTTAGCTGATAAAAGAACAAGAGCCAGAAGAAGAATCAGACCAAAATTTACCTCTTCTACTATTAAGAACCTAGTTGCAATATTTTCCCCAAAATTTTTCTTGGGAGTAAGAGACACATATTTAATAGTATTAAGACTCAAAAAAGTTTTAAAAGTACTGAATCTAGGAATTGATTGACACTCAGGAGACTTGGATACTCCAGATTTGAGCAAATAGCAGAATCTGTTTTATTTTCATTTGAACTAGGAAGGAATTCATCCTCTATTGTAAACAATGGCTGCTCAACCTGCAGATTTACAGAGCGAGCTTTGGAGATTGAGAATGTGGGTTTAACAGAGAGAAGGATGGGAATTGTGTGAAATAAATATAAATTTTCAAGTTTACCTCTCTGTAATAAATATTAGTCTTAACCGGTCACTTTTGACCGGTTAAGTGAATAAAGTATGCTTTTTGTTACGTTTAATTGAAGTTTGGGGTGTACTTAGACATCTTTTTCGGTTTGGGGTGCAAAAGTCAACATGAGTGTAAAGTTTAGAGTGCAAATTGTCTTTTAGTCTTATTATTTAATCTTGCAGTCCATGTGCACACACACCCACACACACATTCCTATGTGCAAAATTGCCAAATCCTATAACATAAAGACTTCTTAAAAAATAAAGATTTCTAATCCAAATCAAATAAGGGCTAAATAAACTATTGTATTCCTATGTTCAAAATTGCTAAACTGCCCTTGACTCTGAAAACATGGTAAACTGGCCTATGAGATATTAATCTAAATAAAGATGAAAAGAAGATTTTAATTACCAAAAGTAAAGTATTTGAGGATCCAAGTAAGCTCCACCATGAAAACAAGCCAATAATTTTCTTCTTCTTCAAGCTTAGGTTTCCTTGACCTATTGTGCACTGACCAGTAGTATATTGTATGAAGAATCCGAATTGTGGATAAGAGCATGTATAGCTAGGAAGTACAAATACTTCTAAAGTCTGTGATGTATCCCAATTGATTACATGTCAGATAAATAGGATGCCCGAATACTTTTGTGCGACTTGACGACTTCAATGCGTTCATAACTTGATTACAGAGTTCCTCATTTAGGAAATGGATATGGTACTTCTTCGACTCACCTTAGAGCAAGTTCGACAACCTTTATTGTCAAGATTTGAATTTTTTCCATATAAAGAGTTTACTTGTTACGAGAAACAAATATTGTCATATCAAATCAAATTAAGATAGAGAAAGTTTATTGAAGTAATATGTGCATCAAGGGTAGGTCAATCATTATAGGTATGTGCACAATCAATTTATGAAGAAAAATTTATACAATACTTTTAAGTATACTGGGAATATCCTTTTTGTGTCTGTATCCCCTATTCGTGCTTGTGTGATGTTTTGCATTGGAGCAAATTCTGCTGCAGAGGAAATCGATATTCTAAAAGGCGCTAGGCGGGAGGCAGGCGGCCGAGGGGGGACTAGCGCTGAGGGGGCCTAGGCGGGATTTTTTATTTTAAGCTAATTTTAATATTTTATCTTACATTTATCCAAACAAAAAAATAATATAAAGCAAAACAATCTATAATAAAGATTATAAAGGCCTTTGCTTAAAATTCAAACACATATCCATATTGCTAATGTTAAAGTTCAAACACGAACATGCAATTGTTCAAAGTTCAAACATATATTTTTAACGTATTAGTTATATTCATAAACAAGATTGATATTAAATAATAAAATTTAAAATTTCAAGAATTTAATTCAATATTAAAACTTAAGAAACTAAACATTAATTTAAAAATTATATTGAATTAAACTAAATATTACAAATGTATCATCATTTATATAATTTGAAGTTGGTAAAAATTTAAAAAATTACAACTATAATAAAATTATCCATTTTGACTTGATATTGTTCACTTCTTGTTGTGATTTGATATGCTACAATATGTATTATGAATATGGTAAATCATTAGAAAAATTAATATATCAAGATCTGGTTTGGGTAGTTATTAAAATAAAAAAAACTCTTCGCCTAGACTCTACCTAGGCCCCCGTCTAATTTTCTAGAGGGATTTTTTTACCGCCTTGGGCCTATCTGAGGCGCCAGGGGGCTTAGCGCCTAGGCGAGGTGCCAAGAGGGGTCTAGCACCTAGGCGGGCCTTGGCGGCCCGCCTAGGCGGACTTAGGCGGGGATTTTTAGAACATTGCAAACCGACACAAACACACAGACACACACATCATATATGTATACACTCCCTGCTTGTGTATGCAGAGACCAGTATTCTAGTTGATGGACTATAATCTTTATTGTAATTGTACACTTATGTTCCTCTTAACTCTTCTGAACACAAGATTATTGTAGTGAGAAATCATTTTCGGCAAATTGCATTACATATATAACTCTGGGTCTCTGTTTCAATTTCAGGAGTCGATGAAAGCTTTACTAATTATGAGAAGAAGTATAAAAGAGAAAGAGCTTGAAGCTTTGTTAGTTCGGGAGCATGATTCTTGCTCTTGTTTCATAGAGGTCACTTTTCGTTCGCAGTTTCCTCTGCCTTGTGGCATATAAATAATTATCCTTACTTTAGTTTTCCATGTTCTTACTTCTTGAATCCTGACTCGCGAATATGGAGTTGAGTTGATTACTCTGGGAGATCGATTATAGTAGTCTTTGCACCAGCTAACTTTATCTTTGGTGAATTATGTAGATTCATGCTGGTGCTGGTGGTACCGAGAGCAATGACTGGGCATCAATGGTCATGCAGATGTACAAGTTGTGGGGTCAAGGTCGAGGATATAGGGTCACGGTAGTCGATAAAATGCCTGGTGAGATGGCAGGAATCAAGGTTCACATTCTTACCATCTTTGCTCCTTTTAAAATTTAATCAATATGCTTGACTGTGTATGTGAGCGAGCACCCTCTGGCCTGTAATAAAGATGACCTGTGTTCACTTGTGATGCTTGTGAAAATGAGCCCGAGTCGATCCGAACACCCTAATGCTCAAGCTTGACTCGAATTAGAAAATTTGTGTTCAGATTCGACTCGAATTCGAACCGATAATTTCTAAGACTGCTCAAGTTCGACTCGATAATTTACTCGATACTACTCGGCTCGGAGTTACTCGACTCGTTTTCACAACGAGTAACTCGTGAGCCTTTTTACTTGAGCTCGAGTCTGAGATGGATCACATCAAAATGAGACATAAAATGAAAACTTAGAATAACTTCAATTTCATTTATATATAAAAATTCATGTGTTACAAGTATTACAATGATAAATTTATAATATTAATTATAATATGATACAATTTCTAGTAACTTCATTACAGTTATCTAATCTCAAACATACACATCCCCCTCTCTTTATTTCCAATTTACAAGAGCTATTTATACTTTATACATTTATCCAATCTTTGTGTATTTACAAAAAGTGACTAGTTGAGTGGAAGTTCAACCAAAGAGCCTAAAACAAGAATGAAGACAAAAGAAGAGAAGTGATTTACCAGGATGAGCATATCTACAATGATTGTTCTCTAGTCAGCAAACTCTTTTTTTCAATTCCACAAAAGGAATTCACAAGTTTATACTTCTTTTTTTCATTAGGCATTTGACTGATCTGAATTTGGTACAAAGGTAGTAGTGTTGAGTAAACCATAGTTTTCACCTATCAGTGATTGTCTGCATCAGCCATAAGGACACTAGAAGGAAGCTCCAGATATAACAATGCAGAGTCTGGTGTCATGGGCAAATTCCACAACAGACGACTGCATCACGTTTTATTTGAATTTCCACTCAAGTAAGAAGATTAAGATTTTGGTCCTTAGATACAAGCTCATTCTACAATGCAGCAAAAGAGTTGCAGTAATAGCACAATAAGTTTCTAGCAATGTGGTATGGAAAAGTGTCACTTTCAGCATTAGCACCATGTGTAAATATCCTATCATGGTTGATGGCACTTCAAATACTAAACCAACCACAACTAAGCATATGACAAATTCAAATCAAGATCTTTGCATTTTGAACTATCTGCCCTCTTTTGACTTTTGATGCAGCTGTAAGTTTACCAGAGACATGGTATAAGAAACATAGAAACTAAGCATAACTTGTAACTAATAGCTGGGGATATACCAACATATACCAACTTGTAACAATCATTATTAGTTATTACATAAAAAGTAATTTTATGTCTGCATACAAATTTTCAAACCTGTTTTGCCAAGCACACATGTACATAATTTGTATAATAATCAAATTCCCAAGAATTTGGATTCGAATAAAAGGGTATAACAGAAGCTATATTTTAGGAAATCGCAAAGAATAAAGGAAGGGAAACAAAGTAGGAAAACAAAAATAAAATTCAAAATAGAAAAACCCCTCTCAATAAAATACAAATCTAAATTTTCATACTCGAGTGTAATCTGTAATGGATTACTAAAAATTTCCTTGTCACTTTTTAGTTTTCATTTTCCTATCGTTTTCCTTCCTCTAATCCTCACACTTTTAGAGTTAAAAACAAAACGAATACTTCAAAGTTTGAGCAAATGACAGAGGATTGGTTACCGTATATGATATGAGATACATTTCTTCTCTGTCGTCTTTGCGGCTTTCTATCGAACAGCTGAACTGCAAGTCTGCAACCCATAATAGAATAAGATCAATCAAACAACACCAGATCGGCTGATTCAAACAACCACCAAAAGTCCGAAGTCTGACTGTAGCAACCCCAATTCCAGATTACTTAAGTGAAAGAGAAGAACTGAAGAAGAAATATGAACGTACTAAAACACAAAAAACTTACACATTTACGTTTCGTCATCGCAGTTCGTCTTTTGGGAAATCAGATATTTGTGATTCTGAGTTTGAATCAATAATTTTTCATGTATTTAGCCTCTTTTGTGGGATGATTCAGTCACGAGTCCCAACGAATTTGAAATCTTGAGCCTACAAATACAAATCTGCAGTAAACGAAGAGGCGAGGCGAGGCGAGGCGAGGCGAGATAGAGATGAATAGAACCTTTCCACTTCTTTATGAAAATAAGAATCAGAGACTAAGAATCGAGTATGTATCGAACCCCTAAACGAGTAGGTTTCATCGAGTAATTGATCGAGCATGAATCAGATGAAGGAGCGTACTCGAACCCTAAAACGAGCGAACGATGTGTTGCTCACATTTGAGTTCAGTCCTATAACACCCAAAACGACCTTGGCCCATATTCGGCTCGGATTCCTACCGAATCTGAGCCTCGGATCATATTTTCGGGTCGAATATGAGTCGGATACCGAGTAACCCGGACCGTTTTTCACCCCTATCTTCTAGTTTTTGTGAGCTTCTTGGAGAAATCTTTTATTCGATAACTTTGTGTTGAAATTGAGAATGGTTTTATTTCATTGAATCTTAATTCTCTATTACATAGAGTGGTGATATATATACACAAGTATCCCTAACTATAATTATGGTAATTCCTAAATTACAGTAATATGTACACACTGATTATGGAAGCTATAATTATGGTAAATCTATCATATCTTCTAACAATATTCTAACACTCCCCCTCAATCAGGCCTCTATTACAACACTTACAGTAAAAGTTGATGTACTCACGGAACGCGTAGATAAGGGACACGAAGATGCTTTTAAGAATTTTGAAGACCCCATTCCGGATCTTAATCATCTGAGACTACAACAACATGACCCTAATCCATGAGTTAATGCTCCAGATCCTAGGATGAATGCAGTGGATAGAGGAGTAAAACTAGATGTTGGAGATTTCAATGGCGATAATGGTCCCGAGACATTTTTCGATTGGATTCATAGTTGGAAGAGCTTCTTTCGTTGGTATGAATTATCCGATGAAATGAAACTCTTCTTTGCTGAAGCAAAGTTGAAAGGAACATCTCGGATTTGGTGGGATCAACATTAGTGAAATTTGTTTACAGCTGCGAGACGATGGGAAGATATGAAAGCTGCATTGACCTGACATTTTGTACATTCGGATTATAAGCAACGGGCATATTTGTAGTTAACTGAGCTAGTACAAGGAAGCAATTCTGTAGCCGAGTACACGTCAATGTTCTACAGTTTGGTTACACGGTCTGAATTTTCTTGGGTTGAAGAAGTTTTAATCTTAATGTACCGTCGAGGATTGAATCTAGAGATTGCAGGCGGTGTAGCTACATGTAAACTTTTGCTTTTGGATGATGCTATTCAAGTTGTCACCCAAATAGAGGATAATTTCAAAAGAAATTATGTTAGGCCTCTAATACAAGTCCAAACTCGGAGGGAATGTACTTTCGTGGAGTCTATTTTAAATAGGCCAATGGAAAGATCGTCAACAAGCCCTTTCAGTTACTAGCAAGCCTAATCGTACCCTAGGTTCTTCTAATGCTAGCAACAACAATTCATCTAGGTGCTATAACTGTTGTGGTTTTGGTCACATGTCTTTTGAGTGTCCTTCCCCAAAGGTGAATGTTGCCTCTTCCAACTCACTATTGTTGACAAAGCGTGCTGGAAAACTGACTTAAACGACGAGGTTTGCAAGCCGATAGACGATGAGTATGAGCCTGATGAGCAAGATTTAGAAGCTGAGGCTCGTTTGGAAGGATGTTTAGGTGTTTTTCGACCTTTACTTTGTTGCCCAGAAACATAAGAATGATCATAAAATCCATCGTGGGCGAATTTTTCAGACGAGAGTCAAATGTGCAGGACAGGTGTGTTCTCTTGTGATTGATTCTCCATCTGATGAAGCAGTTAAGAAACTTGGATTAAAAGTTGAACCTCACCCAGAGTTGTATGATGTTGCATGGATTACCAATACTAAGTTGTAGGTTACCCAAAGGTGTATGGTTACATTTTTCGTTGGCCAGCTTAAGGATACTGTTATGTGTGATGTTCTACCCCTTAAAGTTTGTCACATTATCTTGGGGCGTAAATAGCTATGGGATCGTCTTGCGTAGCATGATACTCGTGCTAATAACTATTCGATTATCAAGGGCAATACCAAATTCACTTACTTGCGCTGTCGACATGCCAAATTTAAAGCTTGCAAAGACTTCCTTTGTGATCCGACGTGATTATTTTTGTGTTGATAACTCGACGGAGTCGAGATTTTTCCAGCGGAGGAGAAATGATGTAAGACGAGCTCGTGAAAGTTGGGTGGAACAATATAAGAGACTTTGAAAGCGTATGAAATAGAAGTTGTATTTTAATTAGTTTGTTTTATTCAATGTTCGAAAAAGCTAAAAGCGGTACGAGGCGTTTTTCTCCGGACGAGGCGAGGCGTAAGCCTCGAGGCAGAGCAAGGCGGAAGCCTCAATTTGAAAACCTAAAAGTCCCCAAAACAATTTATATATGCGATAATAGGAATTATAAACAATTTACATAAATATGTAAACAATTTAATTAAATTGTTTATATAAATATGTATAAATATGTAAATAATTTAATTTATATAAACAATTTAAATATGTAAACAAATTAATTTACATATTTATATAAAAAATTTAAATATGTAAACAATGTAATATATATAAATATTTACATATTTATATAAACAATTTAAATATGTAAACAATTTAATTTATATAAACAATTTACATATCAAATTAAATTGTAAATTATTAATATGTATAAATATTTACATATTTATATAAACAATTTACATATTTAATTTAATTTACATAAATATGTAAACAATTTAATTTATATAAACAATTTACATTTTAAATAACAATTCACTGTAGTAAAAAAAATTGCCCAAGATCATTAATTGAAATTCAAAAACATATTCACAGTAATGTTATTACTTACTAGTTATTACTGATTTACTGTATATACATTAATACATATGATTGTTATATATATATAATTAATAATTGTAATAAAAAAATTGTTGTTACCAACAGAAGACTAAGGAGACAAAATAAAAAAAAACCGTGACAGAGAAGACGAAAGAGAACGAGAGGGAGAGAAGAAGAAGAAGACGCAGTAGCAGTAGTAGCAGCCAGAAGATGAAGACGATGCAGCCAACAAAAGAAGACGACGAAGAAGAAACAAACCAGTCGCAAGTCGATCGGCTGTTGGATGTCGGAAGTCGCAATTCTGAAGAAGAGGAAGACGAAGTTGCAAGTCGCAGCTGTCATAGAACAAGTTTTAGGGCTTTTTTTTTAAATCAACTCAAGGCGCATGCCTTGACCCGCCTCGAGGCGCAACGCACTGAGGCGTAAGCCTTGGCCAAATAAGGCGCAAGCTTCTGCTTTTGTATCTGATGCGGTAGCCTCGCCACAGCTTCCTCCCGCCTTGCTACGAGGCGCGCCTCAAGGCGTACGCCTCAAACGCCTTTTCGAACATTGGTTTTATTTGTAGTTATCTTATTAAAGTTTAAGTTAGGTTAGGAAAGTTGTGTAAGAGTGTTATAAATAGTGATGTACTTCATTATTTTGATACATGGAATGATTAATTGATTGAGTTTTGCGTGAGAATTATCTATGTGATATTAATCTTTTGTCCCAAATCCCTCGTCCCCATCACATACGGCGTGCTTGAGACCAAGCTAGATAATTATTTCCATCTAACTTAAATGGGCTGGGCTGAGAACCAAAGCAGAGTTAAGATGATGATTCTTAATCAACTGCCCTTTATTTGTGTCAGTAGCTCCATCACTATTAATGGAACTAGACTCTGCCATGATAATGTGGTAGGAGCAACAAACGTATCTGAGGAAATATCAACAAGGATGGTTTAAAAGCTCAAAAAGGAAAAACAAGCAGAGCAGTATCACAACCAGAGCCCTAGCACCAAAGGAAGCAAAGCAGTACAGTAGCCACAAAACACTGTAGATGGCAAAGGAAGAAAACTTTAATAAACCTGGATCAATCCTTACAAGACCACTGTCGTTGCAAGAAGCCGCACCGGAAAACAGCTCACGTGTTGGTAGAAGGCGGCGCGTGGCGTCGGCAGCTGGAGAGTGGGACGACGCGTGTGACTATGGGTGGAAAATCTGATACTTCCGTCGCGGTCACCTGCCACTGTAGAACCCTAATATGGCCTCAATTTCTCCAAACAAGCTGATCTTGCAAGATTTCTACTATATTTTATGATCGGCAGTTTAAACAGGAAACGAAAAATAAGAACAAGCCTGTTATGAACCTGGCTTTGATACCATGTTGAAATTGAGAATTGTTTTATTTCATTGAATCTTAATTCTCTATTACATAGAGTGGTGATATATAAACACAAGTATCCCTAACTACAATTATGGTCATTCCTAAATTACAGTAATATGTACACACTGATTATGAAAGCAATAATTATGGTAAATCTCTATCATATCTTCTAACAATCTTCTAATACTTTGATTTAATCTTTTCTTGCAGCGGGCAACACTCAAAGTTGATGGCGAATATGCATTTGGATATGCAAAAGCAGAAGTAGGAGTGCACCGTTTGGTTCGTATATCACCATTCGATACTGATAAACGACGGCATACCTCATTTGCTGCTGTTGCTGTAATTCCAATCCAGGGTGATGGATCTTTTACCCGCTTTCAAATTAATCAATCTGATCTCCGAATTGAGCGAATGCGATCTAGTGGAGCTGGCGGCCAGCACGTAAACACAACCGAGAGTGCTGTGAGGATAACTCATATTCCTACAGGAATCAGTGCCTGCTGTCAAAATGAAAGGTATGCAGTCCTCAATACTTCAGTCATGCTCATTTTGGACCCACAATTTTCTTTTTTCCTTAAGACTACTGCTTTTGGTGTACCAATAGGTCACAACATTCAAACAAGGCTTCTGCCATGTCTGTGCTACAATCTCGCTTAGATCAGCTTGAGATGGCTCGTCAGGCTCTAGCGAATGCACAACATACACGGTCTCTGAATGACAATAGCTGGGGCAACCAAATTCGTTCCTACGTACTCCATGTATGTCTTTGCCAGTGTTCAATTATGTAATGCATGGGTAATATTGATTCTCAGCTGTGTCCTAATTGCTCATTACCCTTTTTATTTTCAGCCATACCGCATGGTCAAGGATCTTAGGACTAACTATGAGGTTTCAGACCCTGATTCTGTCCTTCAAGGTGATCTAGATGGTTTCATCTTCAGCTTCTTGTCAACCTCGATGGATAAAGATGAAGATGACCTGTAAAAACGAGTCAGATTTCAGTCAAGTTGGATATTTTCCGAAGTTTTAACTGTGATTCTGGTGGATGCTCATGCTTCCTTTGTGAGTCTCAAATTTTTTGACTGTCACAAAAATCTGCAGGGTGGTTAAGGTATATTAGGCCAAAGGTTCTTCTACACAATCTTGATGAAAAGGAAAGATAATTGTAACTATGTATGGGACCAATAATATCTTGTTGACAGGAAGAAGATGAATGTATTCTTGCCTCAAAATTACCTTAATATGGTTCCTGTATTCACTGGGAACTACTTTTATTTATTGTATCTGATATTTTTTTTTTAAATAGTCAAAGAAATAGAATATCAAGTGTTTTTGTCTTCTTTTATTTTTCAATGTAGCACATAAACATTTTGTATTGAATAGTAGATGACTGAGAACACTCTAGACATAAAAAACAACAGCATTGAAGGAAGAAGTCTAAGGAAATGTAGAATTAAATGGCAATAAGTGCTATGGAGTTATGTCGGCTGATCTGCTTCAAAAATATTTCACCAAACACGGCTAATAAAAATTGGACGCATCAGCTAATACGTGAGCTTAAGTGTGAAAATACTAAAAAATTATATAAAAATATTTAAAAATTAAACACATCAATTAATATACGAGTCTTATGTATGGAGATATCAAAAAATTATGTAGAAATATCGATTTTCAAAAGTATTCTCAATTGGCGGATTAAAAAGAAGGGAATAACCGTACAAATTCTGATGTTAAAAGAAATATGTATACAAATAGTAAACTCTACCCCAATAAATACTGATTAATCTTCTAATGTATCTAAACAAGAAAAAAGGGTATAAACAATTCTAATAACTACAACCACCACCTCCAAAGTCAAAACTGAGGAGGCAAACATGTCTTATTGGCCTTGTAATCAAGAAAAATGAATTCCTGCCTTGTTAAACAGAGAAAGGAGATGCATGAAATCTGCTTGTGCAAGCTTGGAAGATCTCTTCTTTTTAAAACCTCCTTGTTTCAACACATCCATAACCTTTTCTCTAAAATCAAACAATTGTGTGTCCTCATCCTCCTCCATCTCATCGTCGTCGTCGTCGTCATCTCCATCATCATCATCATCATCATCATCATCATCATAATCAATCCTCATGCACAGGTCGTCGCAAGAGTCGCCCAAAATGGATACATCCATTGGCATCTCTGTATCCTCTAATGATCCTTTTTGTGACGATTGTAATGCCTGCAATGTCTTGTAGTTCTTGTGCAGTATCGATAGCACACCCTTATGCTTAAAAATTGCGCGAAGCATTCTGTTCTTTCTATTAAAACAAATTCGGATTAAACTATCCCATTCCTTGAAATTCACTTGAGGCGCTGGTTTTCTTTGCTCGATTCTAACAACAGAGGATTCAACTTTTGGTGGGGGCCTAAAGTTATTCTTCCCAACTTTCAGCAAATGGTAAACACGAGCAAAGAGCTGAGTGTTCACAGAGAGGCGGCAGTAAGCATCGTCTCCGGGCTTAGCAACTAATCTCATGGCAAACTCCCTCTGAAACATTATCACTGCGCCCCTAAACATTGGCCGATGCTTCAATAACTTGTCAACCAAAGGAGCAGAGATTTGATAAGGAATGTTTGCCACACAGATATTAAAAAATGGAAGATCACACTTGAGCACATCTCCTGGGATAATCTGCACGCTCAGCATTGCAAAAGATATTCAGTTGAAATTATTGTTACTAATCGTTGCCATAGACTTACTTCACAATTAACACAATGACAATGCAGTCATGCCATGCAGTGACGATATCTATGAGCAATAGTTTTCTGTGCGTGTATATAATAATTACACATTTTCTAGTGGCAAGAAATGTGGTGAAATTGCTAGATTAGACATGTAATTTTAAAAATGTTAGTTATACTTCCATGCATTGGAGCTCAAATGGCACAAAGTGCAATCAAGACACAAGTATGAAGTATGACAGATTAAAAGACACAACATTTAATCAAATACCCTATAGGACAATTCAATTACAAGACAACCCACACCATTCAGGATGCTATGTCCAAATTAGTCAAATAATTATTTTCTTCACAAATCCTAAACCACACCCAAATCTACCATTAAGTATCATAAAATGGGCTCACCTCCGTTACACCTTCTACCTAATTCCCAAAATACACATTTAGTAACAAAATGCTACAATTAGAGAACCAATAATATTTATCCCAAAATAATTGTGTTGTTAATTGTGTTTCTAGTGTTTTGGTGTAGCTATATTATTGCCTTGACAATAGTAATTGTTACTCCAGACCCATTTGTGCCAAAACCATTCACAAAAGAAAATGTCGCCATTTAAAAAGAAAAAGAAAAATATATATATATACACACACACACACACACACACTAGTATATATACCGAAAGGCGCTTAGAGAACTGGGTGTCTTGAAAGCGGCGCTGCAATTCGAGGACCATACGAGGATCAATCTCAACTGCAATGACCGATTTTCCAGCTTCAAGTAGCTTCTTGGTGAGATTACCGGTACCGGGTCCTATTTCGAGAATTATATCGGTGCTCTTAATGCCGGATTTTTTGACAATGGAATCGATGATACTTGGGTTTTTGAGAATATGCTGTCCCTTCGATTTGTGAAACTGTATGCCGCCCTGGTAGGGTTGATTTCTCGACGACGATGATTTCTCTCTCTTGATTTTGCCTCCTGCCATGGCTGGTTGTTTGGTGGAACAGGGAAAGAGATAGGGTTTTCAGAAGAGTTCGTTTGGGTTTATATAGTTTTGTGGGCTACGATGGACTGTAGTATATTTGTTACTCCCTAATCTCTAGGCCTGAAAATACAATGGTAAATTTGTAAGGCTTGTTTGGTATTGTTACGAGTCTAAACGAGTTGACTCGTGTCGAGTTTGATGGTAGCTTAAGCTTATCAATTTTTTTTATCAGAACTATATCTATATATATATAATCCGAATCTTACGCTCAACCCTTATCTAACTCACTCGAGCTCACCTACCTTTAGCGACGGATCCAACGACGGTTCGGTCATACAACCGCCGTCTATATTTTTAGCGACGAACAACATATAGCGTCGCTAAAAGTATAGACGAAGGTTGTATGACCGAACCGTCGCCGGGTCCGTCGCTAAAGGGAGAGTGAGCTCGGGTGACTTGAATAAAGAGTGAACTTAAGATCCGGATCGTGTATATATATATATATATATATAAATATATATATATATATATATATATATATATAGTCCCGATCACATGCTTACCCTTTAAAATGCTCACCTATAAATACCCTGCCTTATTTCCGTTCTCTCCTGACTTTTGACTCCAAAAAAAAACCAAGCATTTGTCTCTCTCCCTTCGACACCAACCCCGTTGCCTCTCTCCTGCTCTGTCGCTCATCTCCTCTCTGTCACTTGCGAATCAGCCCATCTCCTCGCGACTCAGCGCTCCTCGCGACTCAGCCCTAAAATCGCGACGGCTTCCCATCTCCCCGCGACGGCTTCCATCTCCTCGCGACAAATCCGTCGATTCACTGCAAGGTAACAAAATTAGATGTGGGTAGATGGATTTGCAAGCTTTTAGTGTTGAATTAGGCTTAATTTTTTACATTTTGTGTTTTGGTTATCAATAATTGGTTTTTTAGGGCTAAAAATTATTGAGAGGCAAACCCTAGAATTTGCTTAATCCATTTCCGTCAGATAATTTTTGAGGGGCTGATGACTGAAAATTTTTGTTTGCTTCACAAAAAGAGTAAATGATTTATTTTTGACTTATTAATTTTCCTAAAGTGTGGTTGTGATTTATTGTTGATTTGCACCAAAAAATAAGTAACTGGTTTATTTTTTACTTAGAAAATGGGAATCCAATATATGGAACTTATGCTGGAGCTTCTGTCTATACTTGACAACACTTTCACTTGTGTGTTTTCTATATATTCCTAAAAGCTGAGTTTTTGAAAGGAGGAGAAATTTATTGTTGCTATTGACAAAGAACAATCATGCCATGACTGTTTCTTTCCGAAGGATATACACCTGTGTTGAGCACATGCGTTGGGGCAGGCACCAATATGCCATTTTTTTTCTTTCTTTTGAACTTGTTTTTAGTGTCTTATGCGTTGTGGGATGAGGTACGAGAGTAGGAAATGAGTGGTCAGGTGTTCTGTGACTACAAGCATTTTGAAACTTTGGCACCAATTTGCTGGGGTTTAAATAGGGTAGAGTAGGATTACAAGTGTGTTGGTATAATCTATATCTATATAACAGAAAACTTGGATTCTTTTGTTCTGTTTGATACTATCGCTAGGCAAGTAGTTTTAGACCAATGTAGATGAAAAATATATACTCCCCCTGTCCTAATTCACTGTATAATGTTATTAGAAATCAAGCAAGCCCAAGTTTACATCTGTGTGATGATCTACTCTATTGAATTACTCTGCAAATGCATTGAGAAATGAAGAGTTAAAACTTATAATTTTTTTGGATATGATTTTAGGAAGGACATGAGCAGTTAATAAAAAAAAATTTCAATTTCTCACGTTTGGTGGAGAAGAATCAGTTATAACATTGAACAAGATATAGAGAGTTTCTAGGAATTTTCGGAAAATGAATTTTCCTAATTAAAATAGTGGAAAGATATGAGAATTTGCAGCCATGATCGCACATTGTGATTGTGAGAGGCGAGCTCAACTTAAAACAACATGGACCGATTCAAACCCTGGAAGAAGGTTTTTATCATGTCCGAATTATGAAAAAGTAAGTGTGTTAGGGTTCCAATTTTGTTATATATCTCTTCCATTCTATTTACTTATCCATAAAATTGAAAACTTCTTTGTTTACAGAGGAATGCTTGTGGTATGGTCTTCCAATGTGTGACAGATCAAGACAAATAATCCCCAGAATACTTCGAAAGATTAACAGAATGGAGCAAGAGATGGAGAACATGCGTGCCATAGGCAACAAACGAAAAATAAAATTTATTATTGCACTTGTTTGTTCTTGGTTATTAATTTTAATCATGTTATTGTAGATGGAGTAAATATTATCATTTAGGTTGATTAAACTTCTAGTATAGTTTGTTGTAACCTTATCCAAGATGGATTGTCATTTGGGTTGTAGTCTTCTAGCATCTGTAAGGATTGTTTTGTCTTTGTGTTGTTAGAAGTGGTTTTTTTTTGAACTTGTGGGTTATTCTTGCCTGGCTGTGAATTCTTAATGACTGCCTCAAAGTATATAGTTATTTCTTTTAACATGTGATTTATTCAGTGTATAACTTGTATTAGTAACAACAACATGATAGTATTTTCTGTATGTAAGAACTATTTATTGATAATCTTTTTCCCAATTAAAATTCAAGACCAAGTGAGGTGTACATACAGTCACACAAACGCAATGATCAGAAAAGGAACTCCTACTTTTCTGTTGATTTTTCCTTCACTAATATTAAAGCTTGAATTGTGACTTGTCCTCAGAAATGGCCTGCAAAAGTGTGGACAAGTTTTTAGGGTCAGAGAACATGTCCTCTGAACCAGTGATCACCTTCACTTCATGTGGTGGATACTTTTCAATAATTAACATATGTATCTCCTCTGTTAATATGATATCTCCCATACTCACAATGTAAACTCCCATACTGATCCATAATTGTCTTTGAAACATACCCAAAAAATAGAGTAGACGTAGGTTTGCAAACTACATGAACAACAATCTCAATTCACCGGTGAACTATTTTGCTCAAACATAATGTAACTTGGGATGCCTCTAATACATAAAATAATCCATTCAATCTCATTAAATTTGAAACATAAAGATGAGATTTTAACCAATTAAAGAATTTACAAAGTGAATTGGGTGACACAAATACTTTATATTTGTGTAAACAACATCCAACATATCAACCATATGATTCAACAACAAAAATTAACCTACAACTTTAGCTGCCCCAAGTGAGAACCTCAAGCCTACCAAGCAGTGACAAATTCAATAGCAGCAGCAGCAGGAAAATGAAAGAAATAGCAGCAACAACATGGGCAAGAGATAACCCAGCCATCCCAAAATACTTCACTGAAATGAACAACAAGAAAAACATTACTCGAAATTTGAATCAAAAATCATACGAAAAATCTACAATGCAGAAAGACATTAACATGATGCATCAAATTTTTAATTAGCTAAACTAGGAAATTCAAGAACACTTCAAAATAGAAAGACATTAACATGATGCATCAGATTTTTAATTAGCTAATCTAGGAAATTCAAGAACACTTAAAAATGTCTATGACCGCTGCACTGAAGAGAGGTAGCTATTTTGACTATATCTACAAGTTAACATGGTAGCACCAACCAAGGATACAAGAAATGACAAAACTGCTTCATTTAATCCTAAGTTGGGTCAATTAATTATTTGTTCTCTTGTATTCAGCCATTATTATGCCACATGGTACAACATTCACTCATATATTATTTCAACCTGCAAAATTATAGCTGAAATGGGAGAAACACGACAACAAATTTTATTAACCAAAAGAAGAAAGTACAAAATAAAATTTAAAGCAGGATCAATCAAGAAATAGCTGGAAGGTTCAACAATCCCAGAGAGCATCAACGGGAAAATGAAAGAGAATATTTAATTCCAAGGTTATTCTAGGGTTTGCCTCTCAATAATTTTTAGCCCTAAAAAACCAATTATTGATAACCAAAACACAAAATGTAAAAAATTAAGCCTAATTCAACACTAAAAGCTTGCAAATCCATCTAACCAGATCTAATTTTGTTACCTTGCAGTGAATCGGCAGATTTGTCACGAGGAGATGGAAGCCGTCGCGGGGAAATGGGAAGCCACCGCGATTTTAGGGCTGAGTCGCGAGGAGATGGGCTGATTCGTAAGTGACAGAGAGGAGATGAGCGACAGAGCAGGAGTGTCGAAGAGAGAGAGACAGATGCTTGGTTTTTTTTTTGGAGTCGAAAGTCAGGAGAGAACGGAAATAAGGCAGGGTATTTATAGGTGAGTTAGGTGAGCTTTTTAAAGGGTAAGCATGTGATCGGGACTGTGTATATATATATATATATATATATATATATATATATATATATGGGAAATGATTTCTGGAACACGTTAGTTTTAACAACTGTTTCAACTAACTGTTATCTAGCCGTCCAAAATTAGATCGAATGGCTGAGATGAGGGCCTAACCGCTAGAGGGAGTAGCGTCCATCAATAATTTAATTAATTTTCTATGCTGGCCGCTAGAGGAAATAGCGGTCAAATTAATTAAATTAAGGGTGGTTTGGGGATTTGGCCCAACCGCTAGGGGGAGTAGCGGCCAAGCGGTTTTCATATCTAAACTAATTGATGCATACTACTTGCGTTTGCTACTACAGATAGTAGGCACTGCACAAAGAGAAAGGTTTGTTGTTGCAATTGCTTTGAATTTGTTACATCAATCTCAACTTCAACCGATTAATCGATTCTAAAGTAAAGTAAAGGAAGTATCTTTCAACCTATTTTTTTTTTGTAAATATCTTGAGAAACAAAAAAGACATTGAATGATAGTTTTCTGCTAAATATCTTGAAAATTATTGGTATATTAAAGTATGGTATATAAGTGACAAATTTAATATTATTATATGTATGTATACAAATTGGGTGGTAAGTATGTATCTATGTATACAAATTATGTGTATAAATTGGGTATTTTCTATATATAAAATACTAGTATGTATATTTTTGAGTATTATATATGCATAAATTGTGTTAAATGTTTTATTGTTGTTGTTGATTATTTTTCGCAAAAATTGTCATTTTGTTATAAAATGTAAATAGAGTTGCATGTATGAAATATTATTGTTGTTGTTTTGTATTATTTTCGGTCATTTATATATTTAGACATTGAATGATAATTTTATTATTATTGATATTTTTAGGTAAATATGAACAATTGGATACCTGGACCCATTGATCGCAGTGTCCTTTATGCTCAAGAAAAGCTTGTATCGGAGGATGTGTGGAATGGTTGGAGGTTCGATGGGATCCGTTCGACCCTTTGGCGGTGAACATGATTGGTTTTTGGCGGTAAACATGATCGTTTGGAGGTTCGGTGGGATCTGTTCGGCCCTTTGTTGGTGAATAGGGTCGTTTGGAGGTTCGGTAGGATCTGTTCGACCCTTTGTTGGTGAACAAGATCATTTAGAGGTTCGGTGGGATCTATTCGGTGGGATCTGTTCGACCCTTTGTTGGTGAGCAAGATCGTTTGAAGGATCGGTGGGATTTGTTCGACCCTTTGTTGGTGAACAGGATCGTTTGGAGGTTCGGTGGGATCTGTTCGACCCTTTGGCGGTGAACAGGGTTGTTTAGAGGTTCGGTGGGACCTGTTCGACCCTGTGGCGGTGAACAGGGTTACTTGGAGGTTCGGTGGGACCTGTTCGACCCTTTGACGGTGAACATGATTGTTTTGGAGGTTCGGTGGAATTTGTTCGACCCTTTGGCGGTGAACAAGATTTTTTGGAGGTTTAGTGGGACCTGTTCGACCATTAGGCGGTGAACTGAATTGTTTGGGTTCGGTGGAATCTGTTCGACCCTTTTGAGGTGAACAGGATTGTTTAGGTTCGGTGGAATCTTTTTGACCCTTTGGCGGTGAACAAGATTGTTTTGGGGTTCGGTGGAGTCTGTTCAACCATGAGGAGGTGAACATGATTATTTAATGTTCGGTGATATCTGTACTGCTCCGGGGAGGGAACGAGATTTTTTGGTGTTTGGTGAATTTGTTCGGCTCGTGGGAGCGAACGAGGTTTTTTGGTGGTCGGTAGGTTACTTATCTATCTTTGGTTGTAATAAGGTTGACTCGACTATCTATATATTCGGTTGTGATAAGGTTGGTTCGGTTGTGATAAGGTTGGTTCTTTGTATCTTCGGTAGTTATATGGTTGGTTCGGTTGTAATAAGGTTGGTTCTTTATATCTTCTGTAGTGATAAGGTTGGTTCGGTTGGTATAAGGTTGGTTCTTTATATCTTCGGTAGTGATAAGGTTGGTATAAGGTTAGTTCTTTATATCTTCGATAGTAATAAGGGCAATTGTTTATCTATCTTAGGAGTGAACAAGAGGAGTGAGGTGGCGATATCGGAAGCCAAAAATTTTCGTTCGGCGTATGGAGTTCGGGTGTGATAATTCGTCTTCGGCAGATATGGATTTTCGCTTGGTATAAATTTGTATACTCTCTTATTTTAAGTTCCTTATAAATAAGAGACTGGGAGGCAATCTTGGGGTGTGATTATTTCGGTTTAGCCAAGGTGTAGCCCAATTTATTTAATGGACTATATGTGGTGTTGACCCATCATATATATTTATTTTGACAGTGGGAGAGTCCTTATTCAAGTAAGATTGTGTTTCCTTATTTGGTGGGATAAAGAGGTTTAATTTGGGAAGAAATCTACCAGCCATTAATTGCAGTTATAAAGTGATTCTACAAAGGACTTCTACTCCTGATTAGATTCTAATGGACATGACAGCTATAAATACAGCAATAAACAAGGGTTTAGAGGGATACAGGAACATAAGAACATATGACACAAATAAACATTTTGTACTCTCTATATTATTATAGTGGATTTCTCTCTCTCCGTGGTTTTTTTTCAATTGGGTTTCCACGTAAATTCTTGTGTTCATATTTTATATCTCTTTGTTTATGTTTATGTGAGTGTATTTCGTGAGTTTGATTTCACAACAATATAATCAACCGTTAGCGCGATTTTGGCCTGCTGTTTTGGTGATTTCAGTAAGCGTACAAAATTTGGCGTTAACAGTGTTGTTAAGCTTGAGAATAAGTGGCCAAAGAAAGCATCAAAGTTGAATGTTTAAAAGCCAGCAACGGTCGAAACAAAGAAATTAATTCATATGATTGCAGTGTCTACGCATGTTGCAAAGTACGTCGACTGTTTTCTCCAATCAATGGACCTTCGCAAGATCGTGGATTGGAGCGATGACGTGTTGGTGACTTTTTGATATAGAATATTCCATGAGCTTAGGATGTATAGTGCTCAAGAGATTCGAGAATGTTAAATTTGATTTATTGTGTTATATGGTATACGTTTTAATGTATTGGTTTACATTCCTTATTTTTGCTGTAATAATTTGCTTCATATTTATTAAATTCAACATGTATTGGTAAATATAACCGATTCATTTGGGATATGGCTAAAAGTATGGTTTAAATATATAGGTTTGGCTAAACTTAGTTTATAACAGACTTTGGCCGAAAGTTTCTGCATACTATCTGTGACGCCCCCAAAATAGGTATACAACACCCATTCTGAGTCGCCAAATACATGGTACAGAAAGCAAACTACAACTTTAATAATACAATTATCGTGCAAAATACGACAACACATACTGTGAGTTTAAATACAAATATTGTCTTCTGGACAATATCCACACTCAAATAAATCCTCATTACAATTATTCAAACACTATTTTACAGAAATAGTGAGGACTGCTAAAACATCTTTCTAGAACCATCACTCCATACCCCGACAAGATCCTGCTATGTTCTCACCTCCTGAGAAGAAAAATAGAACAAAAAGGAAAAGGGTGAGCTCAACTAGCCCAGTAAAGAATATTATGACTAAGATAATATACAACAAATTATCGTTAGTCCTCAACAGAGAAAAATCTGATAGAATATAATCGACAACAAGTTTTAGATCAACAACTGCAGCGGAAACAACAAACCATTAGAAGAGTCAAGTAGAGAAAGAATTCTACTATCTTCTAAGATTTAAAAGTCCATCATCAATATTTTATCCCTGTAACATCAATTAATAATTATTTTTATCCAAATATTCATCTTTGCACTACAGGCCAAAGATATTTATTTGTATCACCTGTTAGTCATGTTCATCTCAACACATGTTCATCTTTGCACTACAGGCCAAATATATTCATCAAGTAATCATACATCTTTACACTACAGGCCAAAGATATTCAGTAATATCATCATTTAGGAATGAGGATGATGAAAAATATCTTAAAGAGAACGAATCCAGTGAGACAGAAGGACAAATAGTAGGGATTCGTATAACAGTTTATCCAAGATCAATAATACTTCATAATAATCAATTGTGAAGCAGAATTCAAAAATAAAGATCAAAACATGGATACAATCAAAGATAATAACCATAATAGACATCTTGGACAAAAAGGAAAAATTTTATTTTTCGGTGAATAGTGCCGTATTCGTGAATAGTGCCGTATACGTGAATAGTAACGTATACGTAAATAGTAACCCCGACACAAAAAGTTCTAAATTTGATAAAAACTCATGTTAATATTTCAGCATAATTATATTGAAGAAAATAATATCATTTAAGAAGAAAATAATATCCCTTACCTCAAAATATCAGTACTTCTGGTCGGAATACCGGTATAAGGCTGAAAAAAACTTGCTCTGATGAATAGAAACTCTCAAAGTATCTAAATACTCACAAAATACACTCAATAATCTAGAGAGAGAAAGAGAGAAAACTTATTTCTGGTGTGATTTTCAATTCTAACTTAGCCCTTTATTTATAAGAAAATGTTAGTACGCCGAAGCAGACTTAACCTGCAACCTGATGGCTTTACCTGCTACTATTCTCACCCACCACATTTGAATAAAAATCTCAGCACATTTCTTCACCAACCAAGAGTGGGGCCCACCAATTCTAGAATTTTCCACCAAAATGATTAACTCCGAAAATTCAATAATTTCTGAACCAGTCATCTCGTAAAATTCATAATAAATCATACGTTCATTTTTAACGGTTCAAAATTTGTGGACATATACTCAACTTATATATGTATAACATATCCAAAAATTACCACGATCCAACGGTCGGATTAAAAATTATTACCCCCGCAAAATATCTCAAAAACCCTGATTTTTAATACCTCCATTCCGACAAAAATACTGATAAAAATCTCAACATTAACTCCTTCATTTTTAACCACAATAAATATATCCCTCATTTATATTCACATAAAATAAATATTTCCTTATCATATGAATCAATAATTAATTATTCACAAATAATATTACAGAATCACATTTATGACAACCAGGCCGTTCCCAGGAAAGAGGGGGCTTTCCAATAAGGATTTCTCCTTACTAGTGCGTAATTAGATGACCAAACCTCTCCTTAGACAGAACTTTCTAGACATTGCCAATAATGTTATCTAATATTATTCAAATAGTATGAATTATTGATCTGATAAAGAAAAATACTGTGCATCAACAATTATTGAAACAACAATAATATAAAATATCAACGCAACAATTATTGAATCAATAAAATAAAATATTGAACAATAACTACTGTAACAATTATTGAGTAGTACCTTCTTACGTAAGAATCAATAATTGGTGCAATACCGCGTGCTACTGTATTTTAACCACCGGGTATTCCAACAGTATTAACGATAACAACTACGCTGTTATTTATAAATAACTTATACTTGTCGTTTTCTTCATCCAATCGCTTTCCGTTATGGGGCCCACACAAGGCTGCGCCGTCGTACGAATATTCCCCGACAGCAAGAATATTCCACGACCAAACGAATATTCCCCGACAAAATGAATATTTTATAACCACTTGCTTATTTTACAAAATTTGCACATTTCACCCATAACCAAAGTATTATATCAAATTAACCCCTTATTATTCACAATAATATTTAGAGAAAATTTAATTTTATTCATTAATAAGTTGGGGTCTTACAACCTCCCCTCCTTATGAAATTTCGTCCTCGAAATTGACGTACGTACTTGATGTTTCAAAAAGGTGAGGATACCTCGCTTTCATTTCTGATTCCAACTCCCAGGTCATTTCTTTAATAGCATGGTTTCTCCACAAAACTTTAACTTGTGGTATAACCTTCGTGCGTAGGACATGCTCTTTCCTATTCAAGATCTTAATAGGTACCTCCTTGTACGTTAAATCTTCAGCTATCTCATCTGGTTCTAACTCAATAATGTGGTTCGGGTCTTTAACATATTTACAAAGCATGGATATGTGAAAAACATTATGAACACGAGACATGCTTAGAGGTAATGCGAGTCTATATGCCACATTTCTTATTCGCTCAAGAATCTTAAATGGACCAACAAATCTTGGATTGAGCTTTCCTCTCTTCCCAAATCTTGTAACTCCCTTCTATGGTGCAACACGTAATAATACATGATCCCCAATATTAAATTCCACGTCCTTTCGATGAAGATCCGCACAACTCTTTTGTCGATCCTGTGCCGTTTGTATACGTTGTCGAATCGTTTGGATCTTCTCTGTAGTAATGCGTACCAACTCTGGTCCCAACAATGTTGCTTCACCCACCTCGTCCCAGCATACTGGAGAACGACATTTTCTTCCATACAACGCCTCGAATGGAGCCACACCTATGCTCGCCTGATAACTGTTGTTGTAGGAGAATTCCACCAATGGTAGGTACTTATCCCAACTCCCTTTGAGATCTAGGACACAAAGTCTTAATAGATCTTCAAGAGTTTGAATAGTCCTCTCTGATTGTCCGTCCGTTTGAGGATGGTATGCCGAACTGAATCGTAAATCCGTGCCCATAGCTTTATGCAAGCTAACCTAAAATCGTGAAGTGAATCTTGGGTCACGATCCGAAACTATGGATACTGGCATGCCATGCAATCTCACAATCTCGTTCACGTACATACTAGCAAGACGTTCAAGGGAATAAGTCTCACGTATCGGCAAGAAATGAGCGGACTTGGTTAATCTATCAACAATAACCCAAATCACATCTATGCCTTGAGAAACCTTGGGAAGACCCGTAACAAAATCCATAGTAATGTGTTTCCACTTCCATTTCGAAATCTCAAGTGGTTGCAATGGACCCTTTGGTACTTGATACTCCGCTTTTACATGTTGACAAGTTAAACATCTCGAGATAAACTCCGCGATCTCTCTTTTCATATTGCTCCACCAAAATGTATGTCGAAGATCGTGATACATTTTGGTACTCCCAGGATGGATTGCAAACGGTGTGTTGTGTGCCTCCATCATTATTCTATGCTTCAAGTCAAAATCGTTAGGAACACAAAGTCTGGAGTTGACTCGAAGTATTCCTTCTTCATCGATTCTTGCTTCTGGAATAGCACCTTCTTGCACTTTCTTCTTCATACGCATCAGCTCCATGTCCGTAGCTTGAGCAGCTTTAACTTTATCGATTAAAGTCGGTTCTACTCATATATTTGATATCATCATGTGGGTACTTGGAGCCTTCATCTCTATCTCCATCCTTTGCAAGTCATACAAAATGGGCCTTTGTGTTAACAATATTGCACTCGTACCCGCATATGATCTTCTACTCAATGCGTCAGCTACTACGTTTGCTTTTCCAGGATGATATTGGATGGTATGATCGTAATCTTTCAACAGCTCGAGCCAACGTCGCTGCCGGATGTTGAGTTCCTTTTGGGTGAAGAAATATTTGAGGCTTTTATGATCTGTATAGATCTCCACTTTCTCCCCATACAGGTAGTGTCTCCAGATCTTCAATGCAAAAACGACTGCTGCCAACTCCAAATCATGAGTAGGATAATTCCTCTCATATTTTTTGAGTTGTCGTGAGGCATAGGCTATGGCTTTCCCATGTTGCATGAGAACACATCCTAACCCTTTGCCTGAAGCATCGCTATAGATAACAAATCCATCCGAACCAGATGGTATTGTCAGAACAGGTGCCGAAATGAGTCTTCTCTTGAGTTCTTGGAAACTCTTCTCGCATTCCTCACTCCATACGAATTTTTTATCTTTCCGAGTCAGCTGAGTTAAAGGAGTAGCGATTCAAGAAAATCCTTCCATAAATCTCCGATAATAACCAGCTAAGCCTAGAAAGCTACGTACTTTGATTACCGACTTCGGTTGCTCCCAACTTTGTATGGCTTCAATCTTCATCGGGTCGACAGATACTCCATGTTTTGACACCACGTGCCCAAGGAATGCTACTTCCTCAAGCCAGAACTCGTATTTCTTCAATTTGGCATATAGCTTATTTTCACGAAGCCTTTGCAGTACCAGCTTCAAATGGCGCTCATGATCTTCACGGCTTTTGGAATAGATGAGGATGTCATCAATAAAGACAACAACGAACTGATCCAAATATTCTTTGAATACACGGTTCATCATATCCATAAAGGCAGCATGAGCATTAGTCAATCCAAAAGACATGACTAAGAATTCATAATGCCCGTACCGAGTTCTGAAGGCAGTCTTTGGAATATCTTCAGTTTTAATCTTCAGCTGATGATATCCAGAATGAAGGTCGATCTTTGAAAAGAATTGTGTTCCTTGTAACTGGTCGAACAGGTCATCCATGCGAGGTAGCGGATACCTATTCTTGATGGTGACATGGTTCAATTCTCGATAGTCAATATAAAGTCGCATACTCCCGTCTTTCTTCTTTACGAATAAAACAGGAGCACCCCAAGGAGACGTACTAGGACGAATAAAACCGATGTCCAACAACTCCTGTAGTTGGACTTTTAACTCCTGAAGTTCAATAGGAGCCATTCGATATGGAGTTTTAGAAATGGGCTTTGTACCGGGTTCAAGGTCAATAAAGAATTCAACTTCACGTTCTGGGGGTAGACCAGGAAGTTCTTCAGGAAATACATCGGGAAATTCTTTAACAATAGAAATATTATTCAAATCTGACTTGTCTTTGTTCAAATCTATAACATGGGCTAAGAAAGCTTGACATCCGTTTTTCAATAAATGAATAGCTTTGTGGCTTGATATGACAGTGACGGATTTTAGTGATTTAGTAGTTTGAATTCGTATAACAGGTTGGTTAGGAATATGAAAACTAACAACCTTACGAAAATAATCAATTTTAGCATGATGAGTGGTTAACCAATCAATTCCTAAAATCACATCAAAAGCAAGTATCTTTAAAGAGATAAGATCAACAGGTAATGTGATAGTGCCAACTTGGATCATGCAAGATTTATAAACTGTAGATGTAACAAAGGTTTCACCCAACGGAGTTTCAACAGATAAGTTAAAGTCCAATTTCTCGGGAGTCAAGTTTAAACGTTGAGCACAAGCAGGAGAGATAAAAGAATGGGTAGAACCGGTATCTAGTAAAGTATAAACTTCTCAAGAATTCAAGATTAGCTTACCCGTGATCACCTCGTTCGGGTTTCTCGCGTTTTGGCCAGTCACGACAAACGCCCTTCCAGGAACCGCTAATTTCGACTTATCCAGGACAACTTTTGGAGTCACCATCCCCGCTGAACTTGGTTTTGCTACAGAACACTCTCGAGCTATATGACCCTCCTTTCCACAGTTATAACATACCTTAGATTGTTGTGGGCAGTTTGGGCTGATATGTCCCTCTTTCCCACATTTGTAACATACGACCGGTGGTCGTTCTCCTCCTCTAGAAACAGTTGATGTTTATGCTGACGTCTTCACGTTATCATTGTTGTACCTTCTCTTCTTGAAATCTCCTCCCGACTCGCTCCTTCTATTATCACGACCACGATTACCACCAGAGTGGTTACCGCTTTTGTCCAAATGTTTTCCTCCCTGCTGGTTTTCATTGCTTCGATGACTGCCGCCACCGGTATGACCCTGGTTGTGGTCCCTCGGTTGCACATACTCATTATCTCGCTCTAATAATGGAGCCCTGTTTACAACATCTGAATATAAAGAAAATTTATGAGAGATAAGATATTACCGAATCTCAGGTTTTAGACCTCTCAGAAATATCTTTGTCATTCGTTCCTTATTTTCGACCAAATGAGGTGCAAACCTGGATAACTCTGCAAACTTCGCCTCGTACTGGGACACCGTCATGTTGTTTTGTTCCAGTTTGATAAACTCCACCTCCTTCATATGACGAATACTTTCAGGAAAGTACTTGTCATTGAACAGTTTTTGAAATGTTTCCCAGGACATGTTGAGTGCGTCAGGCTGGGTACGCTTCACAGACTCCCACCAGTAGTCTGCCTCACCGCGGAACATAAAGGTGGCGAATGGAACCTTCTGTTCCTCCGTGCATCCCAAGACATCGAATATCTTGGTAATTTGCTTGACCCACGTTTCCGCCATGATCGGATCCGGCTTTCCCTTAAATTCTGGTGGTCCCAATTCTTTGAACTGCTTAGCTGTGACAAACCGCGCGTTGTTATCATTTCCACCCGTATTCTGCACACGAGTCTCCCTCGTCTGATTTTGTATGAACTGCAAAAAGCTCCTAAACATTCCATCATTCATCGTTTGCTCGGTAACGTTGTTTACAGGAGGAATTTTACCTTCCTGTTGCACGTTCCCCTGGGTGGTGATCAAAGGTGTCTCCACGGTCTGATTTACTCCATTATTAACGTTCGCAGCTGCCATTCTTAAATACTGCCATAAAACAAGGGTTAATAGTCATGTCATATATTATCCCTATACTCTGACCGACCAAATAAACACCAAATAAACTTAGTCAGGTCATACTAGCGAAGGAATTTCCCGTCTCTCCCTTCCTAGTTCTTGTCTCACATCTCAGCCAGGGATCATATCCCTAAGCTCTGATACCAACTGTGACGCCCCCAAAATAGGTATACAACACCCATTCTGAGTCGCCAAATACATGGTACAGAAAGCAAACTACAACTTCAATAATACAATTGTCGTGCAAAATACGACAACTCATACTGTGAGTTTAAATACAAATATTGTCTTCTGGATAATATCCACACTCAAATAAATCCTCATTATAATTATTCAAATACTATTTTACAGAAATAGTGAGGACTGCTAAAACATATTTCTAGAACCATCACTCCATACCCCGACTAGATCCTGTTATGTTCTCACCTCCTGAGAAGAAAAATGGAACAAAAAGGAAAAGGGTGAGCTCAACTAGCCCAGTAAAGAATATTATGACTAAGATAATATACAAAAAATTATCGTTAGTCCTCAACAGGAAAAAATTTGATAGAATATAATCGACAACAAGTTTTAGATCAACAACTGCAGCGGAAACAGCAAACCATTAGAAGAGTCAAGTAGAGAAAGAATTCTACAATCTTCTAAAATTTAAAAGTCCATCATCAATATTTTATCCCTGTAACATCAATTAATAATTATTTTTATCCAAATATTCATCTTTGCACTACAGGCTAAAGATATTCATTTGTATCACCTGTCAGTCATGTTCATCTCAACACATGTTCATCTTTGCACTACAGGCCAAAGATATTCATCAAGTAATCATACATCTTTGCACTACAGGCCAAAGATATTCAGTAATATCATCATTTAGGAATGAGGATGATGAAAAATATCTTAAAGAGAACGAATCCAGTGAGACAGAAGGACAAATAGTAGGGATTCGTATAACAGTTTATCCAAGATCAATAATACTTCATAATAATCAATTGTGAAGCAGAATTCAAAAATAAAGATCAAAACATGGATACAATCAAAGATAATAACCATAATAGACATCTTGGACAAAAAGGAAAAATTTTATTTTTCGGTGAATAGTGCCGTATTCGTGAATAGTGCCGTATACGTGAATAGTAACGTATACGTAAATAGTAACCCCGACACAAAAAGTTCTAAATTTGATAAAAACTCATGTTAATATTTCAGCATAATTATATTGAAGAAAATAATATCATTTAAGAAGAAAATAATATCCCTTACCTCAAAATATCAGTACTTCTGGTCGGAATACCGGTATAAGGCTGAAAAAAACTTGCTCTGATGAATAGAAACTCTCAAAGTATCTAAATACTCACAAAATACACTCAATAATCTAGAGAGAGAAAGAGAGAAAACTTATTTCTGGTGTGATTTTCAATTCTAACTTAGCCCTTTATTTATAAGAAAATGTTAGTACGCCGAAGCAGACTTAACCTGCAACCTGATGGCTTTACCTGCTACTATTCTCACCCACCACATTTGAATAAAAATCTCAGCACATTTCTTCACCAACCAAGAGTGGGGCCCACCAATTCTAGAATTTTCCACCAAAATGATTAACTCCGAAAATTCAATAATTTCTGAACCAGTCATCTCGTAAAATTCATAATAAATCATACGTTCATTTTTAACGGTTCAAAATTTGTGGACATATACTCAACTTATATATGTATAACATATCCAAAAATTACCACGATCCAACGGTCGGATTAAAAATTATTACCCCCGCAAAATATCTCAAAAACCCTGATTTTTAATACCTCCATTCCGACAAAAATACTGATAAAAATCTCAACATTAACTCCTTCATTTTTAACCACAATAAATATATCCCTCATTTATATTCACATAAAATAAATATTTCCTTATCATATGAATCAATAATTAATTATTCACAAATAATATTACAGAATCACATTTATGACAACCAGGCCGTTCCCAGGAAAGAGGGGGCTTTCCAATAAGGATTTCTCCTTACTAGTGCGTAATTAGATGACCAAACCTCTCCTTAGACAGAACTTTCTAGACATTGCCAATAATGTTATCTAATATTATTCAAATAGTATGAATTATTGATCTGATAAAGAAAAATACTGTGCATCAACAATTATTGAAACAACAATAATATAAAATATCAACGCAACAATTAATGAATCAATAAAATAAAATATTGAACAATAACTACTGTAACAATTATTGAGTAGTACCTTCTTACGTAAGAATCAATAATTTGTGCAATACCGTGTGCTACTGTATTTTAACCACCGGGTATTCCAACAGTATTAACGGTAACAACTACGCCGTTATTTATAAATAACTTATACTTGTCGTTTTTTTCATCCAATCGCTTTCCGTTATGGGGCCCACACAAGGCTGCGCCGTCGTACGAATATTCCTCGACAACAAGAATATTCCACGACCAAACGAATATTGTAAGACCCCAACTTTTATAAATAAAGATGAATTTTCTATAAATATCATTTTTGAATATTATGGAGTTAATTTGATATAATGTTATAGTTGTGGGTAATATTTATAAATTTTGTAAAGTAAGCAAGTTGTTTTAAAATATTTGTTTGGTCGGGGAATATTCTTTTTGTCGGGGAATATTCGTACGACGGCACAATCACTGGTGGACCCCACAACAAAATTATTGTCGGATTGAGAAAACGACAAAAATAGTTTATTAAAAATAACGGCGGAAGTTTTACCATTGTTACTGTTGAACTACTCGGTAATACGTGTGGTTGCATAGTAGCACACGGTATTGATTATTAATGCTTATGTGAGAAGTCACTCAGTTTGATTCAATTATTGTCAGTTAATAATATGAATTATTTAGCGATAATGACGTTTTGTTTTATTCGTATTATTAACGTAATAAAACAGAATACTTTATTAAAGTTATTCTATAAATAGAATATATTATATTTTATTTAAAAGATTTTTCTTTAAATATGGACCGTCAGATTAAAGTAATCAATCTGGACCGTTCATGGATTAGTTACTATGCATTCTATTTTTCTATAAATAGCAGCTCATTCCTTCATTATTTCTTACGAATTCACTGTACTCTAGAGAGAGAAACTATAGAGAGAAACTATAGAGAGAGAGAAGAAGAGTATTCTGCTACTTAACTACTTCCTTATTTCAGCTCTTCTTTAAAACGGTAAGGGGTGTTATTTTTTCTTATTCATGAAGAGAACTGTTGTTATTCTATTTCTTATTATTCTGTTGGAATAACCTGTATACGCGGTCTACCCTATACTTGGTGACATTCTCCTATTATTCTGTTGGAACATCCTGTCTGTGTGTTTTACACCGGACCTGGTTCCGTTTTTATTATTATTCTATTGGAACATCCTGTCTGTGTGTTTTACATCGGACCTGGTTCCGTCTTGTTATTATTCTGTTGGAACATCCTGTCTGTGTGTTTTACACCGGACCTGGTTCCATAATTTATTATTCTGTCGGAATATCCTGTCTGTGCTTTTACACCGGACCTGGTTCCATTATTTATTATTCTGTCGGAATATCTTGTCTGTGCGTTTACGCCGGACCTGGTTCCATTATTTATTATTCTGTTGGAATAACCTGTCTGTGCGGTCTATCACATGTATGTTGATTTCTTTTGTTATTCCATTCTTTATTATACTCAGTTGGTTAAGTTTTAACTTCTATACTCCATGAAATTTGTGGAATATCCTTGATAATTGCGTTTCATCCAGTATCTTTTCATGAAAATATTCTCCTGATCATTCTTGAATTTTACTCTACAAAGCAGTATCATGTTGACAATTTGGACGTTGTTAATTCTTGGATAAATTAATTCTTGAACTTGTTTTATTGAATTCTTATATCATTGTCATCATTCTCATGTTTATATTCTGTTGAAAGTCATCTGTGGCCTGTAGTGCATAGATGGACTTGGTATGATTATGACCAGGGATTATTCGGTATAATCATGACCGTAATGTTACAAATGATGTGGTAAAAGTCCTCATTGGCCCGTAGTGCATTGATGGACAGTTGTTGGCATGATCATGACCATTAATGAATATACGAATATCCTTGGCCGTAGTGCAGGGGTGATTCGATGATGTGGATTATTTTATTAAGCTGAGTCTCAGCGATCACAGTGTTGGAAAATCTTTTAAATCATAAAAGATAGTAGAGTTTATTTTCTACTTGACTCTTTTAATGGATTGCTTGTTCCGCTGCAGTTAAACTTGATGTCTATTATATTTTATCAGTTTAACATTGTTGAAGGCTAATGATAATTTATTCTGCATTATCTTAGTCATAATATTTCTTACTGGGCTAGTTGAGCTCACCCTTTCTTTCACTGTTCTCTTCAGGAAATGAGAACGTAGCTGGGGCAAGTCGGGGAACGGAGTGATGGTCCGAATGATAGTATTAGTTAGTAGTCCTCACTATTCTATGTAATGGTGTGTTAATAAATGTAATGAGGACTCCTTTTGAGTATGAATACTCTCTAGAAGATAATATTTGTATTCAAACTCACAGTTTATGTTTTGTCGTATTGTACACGACAGTTGTATTAGTAAGTTGTATTTGTATTCTGTACTATGTATCTGACGACCCAAGATGGGTGATGTATACCTAATTTTGGGGGCGTCACAGTTGGTATCAGAGCTTAGGGATATGATCCCTGGCTAAGATGTGAGAATAGAACTAGGAGGGGAGAGACGGGGAATTCCTTCGCTAGTATGACCTACCTAAGTTTATTTGCATGGTATTTAATTGGTCGGTCATAATATAAGGATAAAATATGACATATCAATTAATTTTTATTTTGTGGCAGTATCTGAAAATGGCATCTGAGAATGTTGAGAATAGCAATGGAGCACAGGCGACTGTTGATTCACCACATATCAATAATCAGGATAATGTGCATCAGGAAGGTGACAATCCTCATGCAAACAACAACACTGACCAAATGATGAATGATCAAATGTTCAGAGGCTTTATGCAATTCATGCAACAACAGGTGAAAGCGGCTCCTGTCCACAACGTAGGTGGAAATACTGGAAACTCTCTGGCGGTCACCGCTAAACAGTTTAAGGAGCTGGGACCACCGGAGTTTAAGGGAGAACCCAAACCACTTGTAGCTGAAACATGGATAAAGCAGATCACCAAGATATTTGATGTCTTGGGTTGCTCCGAGGAGCAAAAGGTTCCCTTTGCCGCCTTTATGTTGCGAGGAGAGGCAGATTACTGGTGGGAATCGATAAAGCGTACTCAACCTGCCGCACTGAAGATGTCCTGGGAGAAGTTCCAAGAGCTGTTTAACGACAAATACTTTCCCGAGAGTATTCGTCACATGAAGGAGGTGGAGTTCATCAAATTGGAGCAGAATAATATGACCGTGTCGCAGTACGAGGCAAAATTTGCGGAGTTATCCCGGTTTGCGTCCCACCTGGTGGATAATGAAGAAAGAATGACGCGGATGTTTTTAAGAGGTTTGAAGCCGGAGATACGTCAACATCTTGTTTCTCATAAACTGTGTTTGTATTCAGATGTTGTAAATAGGGCTCAGTTGGTGGAGCGCGATAACGAGACAACGCAACCAAAAGAGAGCAGCCGGCAAAATGATAATACCAGTGAGAGCAGTCATCGAAGCGGTGACAACAAGCGTGGAGGGAATCAACAGGCCAGAAATGGTAACCACTTCGGTGGTAATCAGGGCCAAAACAATAAGAATGGGCATTTCAAGAAGAGGAGATTCAACAATGATGGAAAGACGTCAGCACCAGCACCTGTCGTTAAGGAAGGAGAACGACCACCTATCATATGTTTCAAATGCGGAGGGGAGGGGCACATCAGTCCAAACTGCGCGATGCCGTCCAAAGCATGTTATAATTGTGGAAGAGAAGGTCATTTAGCCCGATTTTGTCGTTTACCGAAGACAAATTCAGCTAGGATGGAGGCACCAAAGGCCGTCCCAGAAAAGTCAAAACCGGTTGTGCAAGGGAGAGCGTTTGTTGTGAACTCCCAGAGAGCAAGGAACCCGAATGAGGTCATCACGGGTAAGCTTATCATAAACTCTAACGAAGTCTATACTTTATTTGATACCGGTTCTACCCATTCTTTTATTTCTCCTACTTGCGCTCATCGATTAAATTTGATTCCAGAGAAATTAGACTTTGACTTAGCAGTTGAAACTCCATTGGGAGAAACCTTCATTACATCCACGGTTTATAAGTCTTGTTTGGTTCAAGTTGGTACCCACACATTACCTGTCGATCTGATTTCATTAAAAATACTTGCATTTGACGTGATTCTAGGGATTGATTGGTTAACTACTCATCATGCAAAAATTGATTGTTTTCGTAAGGTTGTTAGCTTTCATATTCCTAATCGACCTATTATGCGAATTCAAGCAACCAAACCATTAAAATCAATCGCTGTCATCTCAAGCCATAAAGCTATTCGTTTATTGAAAAACGGATGTCAAGCTTTCTTAGCTCATGTCACAGATCTAAACAAAAATACGTCAGCTTTGAATGATATTTCTGTTGTTAATAAATTTCCTGACGTATTTTCCGAAGAACTTCCTGGCCTACCCCCAGAGCGTGAAATTGAATTTTGTATCGACCTTGAACCCGGTACAAAACCCATTTCCAAAGCCCCATATCGAATGGCTCCTATTGAACTTCAGGAGTTAAAGACTCAACTGCAGGAATTATTAGATATTGGTTTTATTCATCCTAGTACTTCTCCTTGGTGTGCTCCTGTTCTGTTCGTGAAGAAGAAAGATGGGAGTATGCGACTTTGTATTGATTATCGGGAGTTGAATCATGTCACCATCAAAAATAGGTACCCATTGCCACGTATTGATGACCTGTTTGACCAGTTGCAAGGAGCACAATTCTTTTCAAAGATCGATCTTCGTTCTGGATATCATCAGCTGAAGGTTAGAACTGAGGATATTCCAAAGACTGCCTTCAGAACTCGGTATGGGCATTATGAATTCTTAGTTATGTCTTTTGGATTGACTAATGCTCCTGCTGCCTTCATGGATATGATGAACAGGGCATTCAAGAAATATTTGGATCACTTTGTGGTCGTCTTTATCGATGACATCCTTGTTTATTCCAAAAGCCGTGAAGATCATGAGCAACACTTGAGGTTGGTACTCCAAAAGCTTCGTGAATACAAACTTTATGCCAAGTTGAAGAAATGCGAGTTCTGGCTGGAAGAGGTAGCATTCCTTGGGCACGTAGTATCAAGTCGTGGAATATCTGTTGACCCGGCAAAGATTGAAGCTATTCAAAGCTGGGAGCAACCTAAATCAGTAACCGAAGTACGTAGCTTTCTCGGTTAGCTGGTTATTATCGGAGATTCGTGGAGGATTTTCTCGAATCGCTACTCCATTAACTCAGCTGACTCGGAAAGATACAAAGTTTGGTTGGAGCGAAGAATGTGAGCAGAGTTTTCAAGAACTCAAGAGGAGACTCATTTCAGCACCTGTTCTAACAATACCATCTGGCTCGGAGGGATTTGTCATCTACAGTGATGCTTCGAGCAAAGGGTTGGGATGCGTTCTCATGCAACATGAAAAAGTCATAGCCTATGCATCAAGACAACTCAAGGAATATGAGAGGAATTATCCTACTCATGATCTAGAGTTGGCAGCTGTTGTCTTTGCACTTAAAATTTCGAGGCATTACTTGTATGGGGAGAAGGTGGAGATCTTTACGGATCATAAAAGCCTAAATATTTCTTCACTCAAAAGGAACTCAACATGCGACAACGACGTTGGCTTGAACTGTTGAAAGATTATGATCATACCATTCAATACCATCCTGGAAAAGCGAACGTGGTAGCTGACGCATTGAGTAGAAGATCATATGCAAGTACGAGTGCGATATTGTCAACACAAAGGCCCATTTTGTGTGATTTGCAAAGGATGGAGATAGAGTTAAAGACTCCAGGGACCCATGTGATGATGGCGAATATACGAGTAGAACCAACTTTAATCGATAAGGTTAAAGCTGCTCAAGCTACAGACCTGGAGCTGATGCGTATGAGGAAGAAAGTGCAAGAAGGTGCTATGCCGGAAGCAAGAATCGATGAAGAAGGAATACTTCGAGTCAACTCCAGACTTTGTGTTCCTAACAACCCTGATTTAAAGTATGAAATCATGATGGAGGCGCACAACACACCGTTTGCAATCCATCCTGGAAGTACCAAAATGTATCATGATCTTCGTCATACATTTTGGTGGAGCAATATGAAGAGAGAGATAGCGTTGTTTATCTCAAGGTGTCTAACTTGTCAACGAGTCAAAGCGGAGCATCAAGTACCAAAAGGTCCATTGCAACCACTTGAAATTCCAGAATGGAAGTGGGAGCACATTACCATGGATTTCGTTACCGGTCTTCCTAAGGTTTCTCAAGGTATAGATGCGATTTGGGTCATTGTTGATAGATTGACCAAGTCTGCTCATTTCTTACCGATACGAGAAACTTATACACTTGAACGTCTTGCTCGTATGTACATAAACGAGATTGTAAGACTGCATGGTATGCCAGTATCCATAGTTTCTGATCGAGACCCAAGATTCACTTCACGATTTTGGGTTAGTTTACAAAAAGCTATGGGCACAGATTTACGATTTAGTTCGGCATATCATCCTCAGACGGACGGACAATCAGAGAGGACTATTCAAACTCTAGAAGATTTATTAAGACTCTGTGTCTTTGACTTCAAGGGAAGTTGGGACAAGTTCTTACCATTGGTGGAGTTTTCCTACAACAACAGTTATCAAGCAAGTATTGGCATGGCTCCATTCGAAGCATTGTATGGAAGAAAATGTCGTTCTCCAGTATGCTGGGATGAGGTGGGTGAAGCAACGTTGTTGGGACCGGAGTTGGTACGTATGACTACAGAAAAGATTCAAACGATCCGACAACGTATAAAAACCTCACAAGATCGACAAAAGAGTTATGCTGATCTTCATCGAAAGGACGTGGAATTTGATGTAGGAGATCATGTGTTCTTACGTGTTGCTCCATGGAAAGGAGTTACGAGATTTGGAAAGAGAGGAAAGCTCAATCCTCGATTCATCGGTCCATTTTTAATCCTCGATCGAGTAGGAACTGTGGCTTATAGACTCGCTTTACCGCCAAGTATGTCTCGTGTTCATAACGTTTTTCACATATCCATGTTACGCAAATATGTGGAAGACCCGAACCACATTATTGAGTTAGAACCGGACGAAATAGCGGAGGATTTGACGTATGAAGAAGTTCCTGTTCAAATCTTGGATAAGAAGGAACATATTCTACGCTCCAAGGTTATACCTCAAGTCAAAGTTTTGTGGAGAAACCACGATGTTGAGGAAATGACTTGGGAGTTAGAATCTGAAATGAAATCAAGGTATCCTTACCTCTTCGACATACCAGGTATGTACCCTAATTTCGAGGGCAAAATTTCATAAGAAGGGGAGGTTGTAAGACCCCAACTTTTAAAAATAAAGATGAATTTTCTATAAATATCATTTTTGAATATTATGGAGTTAATTTGATATAATGTTATAGTTGTGGGTAATATTTATAAATTTTGTAAAGTAAGCAAGTTGTTTTAAAATATTCGTTTGGTCGGGGAATATTCTTTTTGTCGGAGAATATTCGTACGACGGCACAATCATTGGTGGACCCCACAACAAAATTATTGTCGGATTGAGAAAACGACAAAAATAGTTTATTAAAAATAACGGCGGAAGTTTTACCATTGTTACTGTTGAACTACTCGGTAATACGTGTGGTTGTATAGTAGCACACGGTATTGATTATTAATGCTTATGTGAGAAGTCACTCAGTTTGATTCAATTATTGTCAGTTAATAATATGAATTATTTAGCGATAATGACGTTTTGTTTTATTCGTATTATTAACGTAATAAAACAGAATACTTTATTAAAGTTATTCTATAAATAGAATATATTATATTTTATTTAAAAGATTTTTCTTTAAATATGGACCGTCAGATTAAAGTAATCAATCTGGACCGTTCATGGATTAGTTACTATGCATTCTATTTTTCTATAAATAGCAGCTCATTCCTTCATTATTTCTTATGAATTCACTGAACTCTAGAGAGAGAAACTATAGAGAGAAACTATAGAGAGAGAGAAGAAGAGTATTCTGCTACTTAACTACTTCCTTATTTCAGCTCTTCTTTAAAATGGTAAGGGGTGTTATTCTTTCTTGTTCATGAAGAGAACTGTTGTTATTCTATTTCTTATTATTCTGTTGGAATAACCTGTATACGCGATCTACCCTATACTTGGTGACATTCTCCTATTATTCTGTTGGAACATCCTGTCTGTGTGTTTTACACCGGACCTGGTTCCGTTTTTATTATTATTCTGTTGGAACATCCTGTCTGTGTGTTTTACACCGGACCTGGTTCCGTCTTGTTATTATTCTGTTGGAACATCCTGTCTGTGTGTTTTACACCGGACCTGGTTCCATTATTTATTATTCTGTCGGAATATCCTGTCTGTGCTTTTACACCGGACCTGGTTCCATTATTTATTATTCTGTCGGAATATCCTGTCTGTGCGTTTACGCCGGACCTGGTTCCATAATTTATTATTCTGTTGGAATAACCTGTCTGTGCGGTCTATCGCATGCATGGTGATTTCTTTTGTTATTCCATTCTTTATTATACTCAGTTGGTTAAGTTTTGACTTCTATACTCCATGAAATTTGTGAAATATCCTTGATAATTGCGTTTCATCCAGTATCTTTTCATGAAAATATTCTTCTGATCATTCTTGAATTTTACTCCACAAAGCAGTATCATGTTGACAATTTGGACATTGTTAATTCTTGGATAAATTAATTCTTGAACTTGTTTTATTGAATTCTTATATCATTGTCATCATCCTCATGTTTATATTCTGTTGAAAGTCATCTGTGGCCTGTAGTGCATAGATGGACTTGGTATGATTATGACCAGGGATTATTCGGTATAATCATGACCGTAATGTTACAAATGATGTGATAAAAATCCTCATTGGCCCGTAGTGCATTGATGGACAGTTGTTGGCATGATCATGACCATTAATGAATATACGAATATCCTTGGTCGTAGTGCAGGGGTGATTCGATGATGTGAATTATTTTATTAAGCTGAGTCTCAGCGATCACAGTGTTGGAAAATCTTTTAAATCATAAAAGATAGTAGAGTTTATTTTCTACTCGACTCTTTTAATGGATTGCTTGTTCCGCTGCAGTTAAACTTGATGTCTATTATATTTTATCAGTTTAACATTGTTGAAGGCTAATGATAATTTATTCTGCATTATCTTAGTCATAATATTTCTTACTGGGCTAGTTGAGCTCACCCTTTCTTTCACTGTTCTCTTCAGGAAATGAGAACGTAGCTGGGGCAAGTCGGGGAACGGAGTGATGGTCCGAATGATAGTATTAGTTAGTAGTCCTCACTATTCTATGTAATGGTGTGTTAATAAATGTAACGAGGACTCCTTTTGAGTATGAATACTCTCTAGAAGATAATATTTGTATTCAAACTCACAGTTTATGTTTTGTCGTATTGTACACGACAGTTGTATTAGTAAGTTGTATTTGTATTCTGTACTATGTATCTGACGACCCAAGATGGGTGATGTATACCTAATTTTGGGGACGTCACAAATATTCCCCGACAAAATGAATATTTTATAACCACTTGCTTATTTTGCAAAATTTGCACATTTCGCCCATAACCAAAGTATTATATCAAATTAACCCCTTATTATTCACAATAATATTTAGAGAAAATTTGATTTTATTCATTAATAGGTTGGGGTCTTACACTATCCGCATGAACTTCTTGCGGATAATATGTAGAGACTCTGGCTGAAAGTTTCTGCATATTATCTATAAGAAGTTCCTGTGGATATAGTACGTAGAAAATTTGGGCCAAAGTATATTATAAAATAAGATTATCCATATCCCAATTATTTTACACATCAATTCATAAACAAACCAAATCAACTTAAAAGACACATGTTCCACTTCTCATCTATCTTATAATACAATTCAAATCAATTGTTCAAATGAATTCATAAATAACAATCCATATTATACATTGTTCAACTCCAACATATAAAAATAAAACTTAAAATTGATTAAAAAGTATATATAAATTATTTTTGTGATGGTTCCTCCAATTCGAACGCCTTCTAGTGATTTCACTTGTCATGATTAGTCATGACTTTGCATAACTCACACTTTGTCAATTGTTTTTGCATCGCCACTTCTTCAATCTCGTTTTTGATTCGTTGTGCTTTTTTTACATCCTTTTGTTTATGAACATATTGAATCCAATAACGGATAGACTTATTTCTCAGTCTCAACCTCCATGTCGGTATGAATTAGGATTTCTATCTCAATATAGTCTGTTTAGGGGTATCTGTTTTTCAATCAAATCCACAACATGATCGTACACTAGAATCGAATGTGCCCCTCTAATGGCCATATTTTGCAACATTGTGCACAGATGATTATACAACATTGCCTGTGATTGCCTAAAATCAACAACTTCATGTCATTCATAAGGCACTTTACATTGTACTTTATTAACACATGAGGTCCATCGATGTACAATCAAATCCTCAAGAATGTCATTCAAATTCTTAGCGCTCAAGAACCTCAATGTGCGTCTACATATCGTTCCCGCATACTCAAACATTTGACATGTACATCGAATGCGACCCGTATCACGATAGTGAACAACGATAAAATACTTGCGTAAACCCTTTGGCACATTTGACATATACATAGAGTATGTCTTCAATTGTATACTTGTCAATTCAAAAATCTTTTTGATAATAAATTGATACGATTTTGTCAACTCCACTTCGAAACTCCTAAACATTTCTTTGGTATAAATCATCGCCCTATGTTTTTCTAAAGTTGAACCAAAATACATACTCTGACGCCGATGCTTGGTTTCACAGTCAGCAGTCCTCTTTCTCAAATATTGTCTTTCAATTGTTTTCTAAGAGTTTAAAAAAAAACTCTTCCATAGTTGTTGTGCTATTAACATACTCATCAAATAAGCTATTTATTACTTCGCTCCTTGATGTTAACGTCATCCCAACTGCAAAATACCTCTTCGAGTAGGCCCTGATCCATTTTTCTTTGACTTCGTAAGGGGAACGTAGCCAATCATGTCTATGTAACTTATACTCTATAATTAAATACTTCCAACGCTCCTCAAATTCATCAATCGTCAATGATTTATAAACATGCGTCTTAAAATCATCTTTGAATATAAGATATTCAACATGTGATGCCCCCAAAATAGCTATATATCACCTATTTTGAGTTGTCAAATACATGGTACAGAAACAACTACAATTTTATTATTATAATTGTCGTGCAAAATACGACGACACATATACTGTGAGTTTAAATACAAATATTGTCTTCTAGACAATATTCACACTCAAATAAGTCCTCATTATAATTATTGATACACTATTTTACAAAATAGTGAGGACTGCTAAAACAACCGACTTGGAATATCACTCCACACCCCCGACTAGTTTCCGTTATATTCTCGCCTTCTGAGAAGAAAAATGGAACAAAAAGGAAAAGGGTGAGCTCAACTTGCCTAGTAAAGAATATTATGACTAAGATAATATAGAACAAATTATCGTTAGCCTTTAACAAATCAGATAAAATATAATAGACAACAATTTTTAGATCAATATTCGGAGCGAAAATAACAATTCATTAGAAGAGTTAAGTAGAGAATGAAATCTATTATCATCTATGAATTTAAAAGTTCATCATCAATATTTTATCCCTGTAACATCAATCAATATACATCTTGAATCAATTATTCATCTTTGCACTACAGGCCAAAGATATTCATTTGTATCACCAGTTCGTCATGTTCATCTCAACATCTGTCCATCTTTGCACTACGGGCAAAAGATATTGATCAGATAATCATTAATCTTTGCACTACAGGCCAAAGATATTCAGTTATATCACCATTTAGGACTGAGGATGATGAAAAATATTTTAAAGAAACGAATCTAATGAGATAAAAGGGCAAATATTAGAGATTCGTACTTCGGTTTTGTGACGCCCCCAAAACAGATATACATCACCCATCTTGAGTCGCCAAATACATGGTACATAAAACAAATACAAACTTAATTATACAACTGACGTGTAATATATAACAAAACATAGATGAGAGTTTAAACAGGAATATTGCCTTCTAGACAATATCCACTCTCAAATAGAGTCCTCATTACATTTATTATCACACTATTTTATAGAATAATGAGGACTACTAATACTCCATCTCGGACCATCACTCCGTTCCCCGACTAGTCCCGGCTACATTCTCATTTCCTGAAGAGAACAGTGAAAGAAAGGGTGAGCTCAACTCGCCCAGTAAGAAATATTATGACTAAGATAATGCAGAGTAAATTATCATTAGTCTTTAACAATGTTAAACTGATAAAATACAATAGACATCAAGTTTAACTGCAGCGGAATAAGTAATTCATTAGAAGAGTCAAGTAGAGCATGATATCTACTATCTTCTATGATTTAAAATGTTTTCATCAATTTTTATCGCTGAGACTCAGCTTCATAAATAAACCACATCATCTAATCATCCCTGCACTATGGGCCAAGGATATTCATTAAATCATCAATGGTCATGACTATACCGAATAATCCCTGGTCATAATCATACCAAAAACTGTCCATCAATGCACTACAGACCACTGAGGACTTTTACCACATCATTCGTCACATTATGGTCATGATTATACTGAATAATCCCTGGTCATAAGCATACCAAGTCCATCTATGCTCGTAAGCCAAAGATGACTTTCAACATAATATAAACATGAGGATGATGATAATTACATAATAATTCAATAAAACAAGTTCAAGAATTAATTTATTCAAGAACCAACAATGTCCAAATTGTCAACATGATACTGCTTAGTGGAGAAAAATTTAAGAGTGCTCAGAAGAATATTTTCATGAACAGATACTGGATGAAGCGCAAATATCCAGGATATTATACTAATTTCATAGAGTATAGAAGTCAAAACTTTAATCAACTGAGTATAATAGAATATATAAAACTGCAAATGGATTTTCACTTGCCGTGCGGTAATCCACGTAGACAGATCATTTTCACAATTTAATAAGGAATGAATACAAAGGATCATTCACCATGCACGTGGTAATTCACATAGACAGGTTATTCCAACAGAATAATAAAGAATGGAATAATAGAAGGATTCACCGTGCGTGCGATAGACTGCACAGACAGGTTATTCCCAATAGAATAATAAATAATGAAACCAGGTTATGCGTAAACGCACAGACAGAATATTCCGACAGAATAATAAATAATGGAACCAGGTCATGCGTAAACGCACAGACAAGATATTCCGACAGAATAATAAAGAATGGAATAATAGAAGAATTTCACCATGTATGCGGTACTTCGCATATACAGGTTATTCCAACATAATAATAAAGAATGGAATAACAGAAGAATTTCACCATGTATGCGGTACTTCGCATATACAGGTTATTCCAACATAATAATAAAGAATGAAATAACAAAAGAATTTCACCATATATGCGGTACTTCGCATATACAGGTTATTCCAACAGAATAATAAGGAATAGAATAACAATATCTCTCTTCATGAATACGAAAGAAATAATACCCCTTACCTTAGAATAAAGCTGGATACTAGAATAGAGAGGAAGCGGACTTCTCTTCTTCCTTCTCTCTATAATTTCTCTCTATAATAAATGCTCTATAGTTTTAATGAATTGGTGAGAAATGAAGAAAGAATGAGCTTCTATTTATAGAAAAATATAGTTTCGATAATTGCACGTTTTGGGGCTCGAAATAATACAGTACAATACCTCTAACTTTTCTTTCATTTATAATTTAGTCATGCAAGTATTATCAAACTTGCACCACCTTCTCTAATAGTAAATAATGTGAATCAATAGTATAATCATGTAAAAAATACGAATTACGGTATAGTACCTCCATCTATACCTCTATTTTTAACTTAGTCATACAAGTATTATCAATCTTGCACCAACTCTCCTAATAGTACATGAATATGATTCAATAGTACATACATGTGAACAAATAGTTATATAAGCATGTCAATTAGTAGCAATTAATTGCTCATTTATCCGATAAATTACCCGATTTATCAATATAACCCCCAGACATCAATTATCATCGGAATAGATGTCAATTTTTACTAACACTAATAATCCCAACACAATGGAACTATCAAATTCATCTTTAATCAACACGAACTTATTCATCATTAATATTATAACTCACAATATTTAACAACCATGTCGTTTTCAGGAAAGAGGGGGCTTTCCGATAAGGATTTTTCCTTATTGGCGCGTAATTAGATGACCAAACCTCTCCTTAACTTCTACACATTGTAAATATTACAATTTAATAATATGAATAACTTTGTCGTCTCAATTATTGATTTAATAATATATCATATTATGCAGATGATACTGTGACAATAATCGAATCAATAATATGAGAGATATGATGCAATAATTACTACAGCAATAATTGAGTATAACTGAGTGACTTCTTACGTAAGCATCAATAACCAATACCGTGTGCTACTATGCAACCATGTGTATTACTGTACTTTTACTACCGGGTAGTTCAATAGTTTTAACGGTAACACTTCCGCCGTTATTTTTATAAAAAGATAATTCTGTCGTTTTCTTACTACGACAATACTTCCGTTATGGGGTCCACCAATGATTGTGCCGTCGTACGAATATTCCCTGTTAAAACGAATATTCTCCGACCAATCGAATATTATATAACCACTTGCTTACTTTGCAAAATTTATAAATATTACCCACAACTATAACATTATATCATATCCACACCATAATATTCAAAAATATATTTTGAGAGAAATTAATCTTTATTCATAAAAGTTGGGGTCTTACAGGTTTATCCAAGTTCAAAAATACTCCATAATAATCAATTGTGGAGCAACATTCAAGAATGAAGATCAAAACATGGATACAATCAAAGATAGTAACCATAATAGACAACTTGGACAAAGAAAGAAAATTTAATTTTTCTGTGAATAGTGCCGTATACGTGGATAGTAACCCCGACACGAAAATATGGAAATTTATCAAGAAGTTCAAACCAATATTTCCGTGAAATGATATTAGATGAAGTGCAAAATTTAAGAAATTTTTAATCATTTCAGGAATTATAGAAGCAATACTTACCATAGTAAGTTTAAATTTAGGAATACGAAATAAAATAATATCCCTTTCATAATATGGAGTATGAAAGAAAATAATATTTCTCACGAGTATTGCAATAAAATAATATCCTTTACCTTAGTAGAAACTTGATTTGATTGGAATATCGGATATTATTCTGAGAAAATCTTGCACAAAATGCTACGTTCAAAGTATTCTTATACTCAAGAAAATACTCACAATACTATAGAATAAGAATTTATGATATTGAAGATGTGTTTTAGGAAAGAGGGGTTACCCCCTATTTATAGTGCAACACGGAGGAAAAATTAAACAAGGCTGCCTAATTTTCCTCCGCCCACCTGCCTAACTTTTCCCTCTTTTCCATCTCTGCCTAACCATTTCTCTGCCAAAGTCATTATTTTCAATGCCTAACTTTCATTTGAGGGTCCACCATTGGAGAAAAGTTTGCAGGCAACATTCCACCACCAACCATTACTTAAATCACATGCATATATATATATATATATATATATATATATATATATATATATATATATAATACTATTATTTAAACAAATATAATATATTTAAATATTAAATATTTTATCGGAGAAATAATTGCAATCCCACAGAAAATATGTCAAACTTTCAACAATTATTTCATACTAAAATTCCTTCATTTATATCCACATAAAAATAAATATTTCCTTATCATTTAAATTAATAATTAATTATTTACAAATAATATTACAGAATCACAATATGACAACCAGGTCGTTCCTATGAAAGAGTGGGCTTTTCGATAAGGATTTCTCCTTACTGGCGCGCAATTAGGTGACCAAACCTCTCCCCAATAGAACTTCCTTAGACACTGCCAATAATGTTATCTTATAATATTATTCAAATAATATGAATTATTGATCTAATAATGAAAAATATTGTGCAGTGACAATTATTGAAACAACAATAATATAAAATATCAACGTAGCAATCAATGAAATAAAATATTGAACAATAATTATTGTAATAATTATTGAGTTGTGCTTTCTTACGTAAGAATCAATAATCCAAAAATACTGTGCAATACCGTGTGTTACTATGCAACCACATGTATTACTGTACTTTAACCACCGGGTATTTCAACAGTGTTAACGGTAACAACTACACCGTTATTTATAAAAACTCAACTTTTCATTTTCTTCATCCGACCATTTTCTGTTATGGGGCTCACAATTGGCTGCGTCGTCGTACGAATATTCCCCGACAACAAGAATATTCCACGACCAAACGAATATTCCCCGACAACAATGAATATTTTATTACCACTTGTTTATTTTATAAAATTTGCACATTTCACCCATAACCAAAGTATTATATCAATTTAACACCTTATTATTTAAAATAATAATTAGAGAAAATTTAATTTTATTTATAAAAAGTTAGGGTCTTATTACCTCCCCTCCTTATGAAATTTCGTCCTCGAAATTGACGTATGTACCTGGTGTTTCAAAAAGGTGAGGATACCTCGATTTCATTTCCGATTCTAATTCTCAGGTCATTTCCTCAATAACATTATTCCTCCACAAAACCTTGACTTGTTGTATTACCTTTGTGCGTATGACATGCTCATTCTTATCCAAGATCTTAATAGGTACCTTCTCGTATGTTAAATCTTCGGCTATCTCTTCTGGTTCTAACTTAATAATGTGGTTTGGGTCTTTCACATATTTACGAAGCATAGATATATGAAAAATATTATGAACACGAGACATGCTTGGAGGTAATGCGAGTCTATAGGCCACATTTCCTATTCGGTCAAGAATTTCAAATGGACCAACAAATCATGGATTGAGCTTTCCTCTTTTTTCAAATCTTGTAACTCCCTTCCATGGAGCAATACGTAACAATACATGATCCCCAATATTATATTTCACGTCCTTTCGATGAAGATCCGCATAACTTTTTTGTCGATCATGTGCCGATTGTATACATTGTCGAATCATTTAGATCTTTAATTTTCTGTAGTCATGCGTACCAATTCTGGTCCCAACAACGTTGCTTCACCCACCTAGTCCCAGCATACTTGAGAACGACACTTTCGTCCATACAACGCCTCAAATGGAGCCATGCCTATACTTTCTTGATAACTGTTGTTGTAGGAGAATTCCACCAATGGCAAGTACTTATCCCAACTTTTTTTGAAATTTAGGACATATAGTCTTAATAGATCTTCAAGAGTTTGAATAGTCCTTTCTGATTGCCCGTCCGTTTGAGGATGGTATGCCGAACTGAATCGTAAATCCGTGCCCATAGCTTTCTACAAACTAACCCAAAATCGTGAAGTGAGTCTTGGGTCACGATCCGAAACTATGGATACTGGCATGCCATGCAATCTCATAATCTCATTTACGTACATACGAGCAAGACGTTTAAGGGAATAAGTCTCCTGTATCGGTAAGAAATGAGCAGACTTAGTTAATCTATCAATAATAACCCAAATCACATCTATGCCTTGAGAAACCTTGAAAAGACCCGTAACGAAATCCATGGTAATGTGTTTCCACTTCCATATCGGAATCTTAAGTGGTTGCAATGAACCTTTTGGCACTTGATACTCCGCCTTTACACGTTGACAAGTTAAACACCTCGAGATAAACTCCGCGATCTCTCTCTTCATATTGCTCCACCAAAATGTATGTCGAAGATCATGATACATTTTGGTACTCCCAGGATGGATTGCAAACGGTGTGTTGTGTGCCTCTATCATAATTCTATGCTTCAAGTCAGAATCGTTAGGAACATAAGGTCTGAACTTGACTCGAAAGTATTCCTTCTTCATCGATTCTTGCTTCTGAAATAGCACCTTCTTGTACTTTCTTCTTCATACGCATCAGCTCTGGGTCTGTGGCTTGAGCAGCTTTAACTTTATCGATTAAAGTCGGTTCTACTCGTATGTTTGATATCATCATGTGATTATTTGGAGCCTTTAACTCTATCTCCATCCTTTGTATGTCGTACAAAATGGGTCTTTATGTTAACAACATCGCACTCGTACCCGCATACGATCTTTTACTCAATGCGTCAGCTACCACGTTCGCTTTTCTAGGATAGTATTGAATGGTATGATCTTAATCTTTCAACAGCTCGAGCCAACGTCGTTGCCGCATGTTAAGTTCCTTTTGGGTGAAGAAATATTTGAGGCTTTTATGATCCGTATAAATCTCCTCTTTCTCCCCATATAGGTAGTGTCTCTAGATTTTCAATGCAAAAACGACTGCTGCCAACTCCAGATCATAAGCAAGATAATTCCTCTCATATTCCTTGAGTTGCCGTGAGGCATAGGCTATGACTTTCCCATATTGCATGAGACCACATCCTAACCCTTTGCCTGAAGTATCGCTGTAGATAACAAATCCATCTGAACCAGATGGTATTGTCAGAACAGGTGCCGAAATGAGTCTCCTCTTGAGCTCTTGGAAACTCTTCTCGCATTCCTCGCTCCATACGAATTTTGTATCTTTCCGAGTCAGCTGAGTTAACGGAGTAGAGATTCGAGAAAATCCTTCCCCAAATCTCCGATAATAACCAGCTAAGCCCAGAAAGCTACGTACTTCGGTCACCGTCTTCGGTTGCTCCCAACTTTGTATTGATTTAATCTTCGTCGGGTCAACAGATACTCCATGTTTTAACACCATATGCCCAATGAATGCTACTTCCTCAAGCCAAAACTCGCACTTCTTCAACTTGACATATAACTTGTTGTCACGAAGCCTTTGAAGTATTAGCTTTAAATGACGCTCATGATCTTCACGGCATTTGGAATAGATGAGGATGTCATCAATAAAGATAACAACAAACTGATCCAAATATTCCTTGAACACACGGTTCATTGTATCCATGAAAGTAGCAGGAGCATTAGTCAATTCAAAAGATATGACTAAGAATTCATAATGCCCATACCGAGTTCTGAAGGCAGTCTTCGGAATATCCTCAGTTTTAATCTTCAGCTGATGATATCCAGAATGAAAATCGATCTTTGAAAAGAATTGTGCTCCTCGTAACTGGTCGAACAGGTCATCAATGCGAGGTAGTGGATACCTATTCTTGATGGTGACATGGTTCAATTCCCGATAGTCAATACAAAGTTGCATACTCCCGTCTTTCTTCTTTACGAATAAAACAGGAGCACCCCAAAGAGATGTACTAGGACAAATGAAATCGATGTCTAACAACTCTTATAGTTGGACTTTTAACTCCTGAAGTTCAATAGGGGCCATTCGATATGGGGTTTTAAAAATGGATTTTGTACCAGGTTCAAGGTCAATAAAGAATTCAACTTCACATTCTAGGGGTAGACCGGGAAGTTCTTCAGGAAATACGTCAGGAAATTTACTAATAACAGAAATATTGTTCAAATCTAACGTATTTTTATTCAAGTCCATGACATGCGCTAAGAAAGCTTGACATCCGGTTTTCAATAAACGAATGACTTTATGGCTTGATATAACAGTGATTGACTTTAGTGGTTTGGTTGCTTGAATTCGCATAACAGGTTGGTTAGGAATATGAAAACTAACAACCTTACGAAAGTAATCAATTTTAGCATGATGAGTGGTTAACCAATCAATCTCTAAAATCACATCAAATGTAAGTATTTTTAATAAAATAAGATTGACAGGTAATGTGATGGTCCTTACCTGAATCAAGCAAGATTTATAAACAGTGGATGTACTGAAAGTTTTTCCTAACGAAGTTTCAACAGATAAGTCAAAGTCTAATTTCTCCGGAGTCAAGTTCAAACGTTGAGCACAAGCAGGAGAGATAAAAGAATGGGTAGAACCGGTATCTATTAAGGTATAAACTTCGCAAGAGTTTATGATTAGCTTACCCGTGATCACCTCGTTCGGGTTACTCGCGTTTTGGGCAATCACGACAAACGCTCTTCCAGGAACCACCGACTTTAACTTGTTCGGGATAGCCTTTGGAGTCACCATCTCCGTTAGATTTCGTTTCGCTATAAGACAATCTCTAGCTATATGACCTTCCTTTCCACAGTTATAACACACCTTGGATTATTGTGGGCAGTTTAGGCTTATGTGTTCCTCCTTCCCGCATTTATAACATACGACCGGTGGTCGTTCTCCTTCCCTAAAAACAATTGATGCTGGTGCTGACGTCTTCACGTTGTCATTGTTGTACCTTCTCTTTTTGAAATCTCCACCCGACTCGCTTCTTCTACTATCATGGCCACGATTACCACCCGAGTGGTTACCACTTTTATCCGGATATTTTCCTCTTCGTTGGTTATCATTGCTCCGATGACTGCTGCCACCGGTATGACCCTAGTTGTGGTCCCTCGGTTGAACATACTCATTATCTCGCTCTAATAATTGAGTCATGTTCACAACATTTGAATATAGAGAAAATTTGTGAGAAATAAGATATTGTCGAATTTTGGGTTTCAGACCTCTCAGAAATATCCGTGTCATACGTTCCTCATTCTCTACCAAATGAGGTGCAAACCTGGATAACTTCGTGAACTTAGCCTCGTACTGGGAAACAGTCATGTTGTTCTGTTCCAGTCTAATAAACTCTACCTCCTTCATATGATAAATACTTTCAGGAAAGTACTTGTGACGCCCCCAAAATAGGTATACATCACCTATTCTGAGTCGCCAAAATCATGGTACAGAATACAAATACAAACTTAAATATACAACATGAGCTGTGAGTTTTAATACAAATATTATCTTCTAGACAATATTCAAACTCAAAATAAGTCCTCATTTATTATCACACTATTTCACAGAATAGTGAGGACTACTAATGCAAACATCGTAATCGTCACTCCGTTCCCCGACTAGTCCCAACTATATTCTCATTTCCTGAAGAGAACAATGAAAGCAAAGGGTGAGCTCAACTAACCCAGTAAGAAATATTATGACTAAGATAATGCAGAATAAATTATTGTTAGCCTTCAACAACGTCAAACTGATAAAAATATAATAAACATCAAGTTTAACTGCAGCGGAACAAGCAATCCATTAGAAGAGTCAAGTAGAGCATGATATTTACTATCTTCTAGGATTTAAAAAGTTTATTATCAATTTTATCGCTGAGACTCAGCTTAATAATTAATCCACATCATCGAATCATTCCTGCACTACGGCTAAGGATATTTATTAGTATCACAACCACGAATTATCCATGCACTACGGGCCAAGGATATTCGTATTTTCATTAATGGTTATGATCATGCCAATAACTATCCCTCAATGCAATATGGGCCAATGATGACTTTTACCACATCATTTGTAACATTACGGTCATGATTATACCGAATAATCACTGGTCATAATCATACCAATCAATAGTACATCAATGAACATAAGCCACAGATAACTTTTATCCAATATAAGCATGAGGATGATGACAATGATATAAGAATTCAATTGAAAGAAAGCAAAGGATAAATTTTTAAAGAATAATAAAGAATGGAATAACGAAATAATTTCACCATGCATGCGGTAGTCCGTGTAAACATGTTATTACCACAGAATAATAAAGAATGGAATAACAAAAGATTTCATCATGCATACGGTAGTCCACGTAGACAGGTTATTCCCACAGTAAAGAATGGAATAACAACCCTTACGAGTATTGAAAGAAAATAACTCTCTTCGTAAATACGAAAGAAATAATATCCCTTACCTTAATAGAAGAGTGAATACTGAAGTAGGGTAGTAGCAGAATACTCTTCTTCTTGCTCTTTATAGTTTCTCTCTCTAGAGTTTCAGTGAATTCATAAGAAATAATGATGAAGGAATGAGATTCTATTTATAGGAAAAAGGATTGAATAGTAAGTAATTCATGAACGGCCCAGATTAATTCACTTGTAAACGGACGGTCCAAATTGATTTACTATTAAACTTAAAGCAACGGTCCATACTGATTTACTATTAAAACTTTAAACCAGCGATCCATATTGATTTACTATTATAACTTCAACTAACAGTTTTAAAAATTAGCACATCTCCTCATGGAATAATAAGCCAAACTTATAACAAATACCTCATAACAAACCCCTCTATTTATATCAAAAATTGAATAAATAATTACCACAAATCACTTATCTTTAATAAACATATTTTTAATCTATTAACAATTATTCATCATTAATATTATACCTCATAATATTTAACAACTAGATCATTCCCAGGAAAGAGGGGGCTTTTCGATAAGGATTTCTCCTTATTGACGCGCAATTAGGTGACCAAACCTCTCATCGACAGAACTTTCTAGACATCGTCAATATTGCAAATAATAATATGAATAACTTTGTCGTCTCAATTATTGATTAAATAATATAAAATATTATACAGATGATACTGTGACAATAATTGAATCAAATAACGTGAGATACTATGCAGCAATTACTGTAGCAATAATTGAGTATAACTGAGTAACTTCTCACGTAAGCATCAATAATCAATACCGCGTGCTACTATGCAACCACGTGTATTACTGTTCTTTTACCAACGGGTATTTCAACAGTTTAACGGTAAAACTTTCGCCTTTATTTTATAAGAAGATATTTTTATCGTTTTCTAACTCCGACAGTTATTCCGTTGTGGGGTCCACCAATGATGGTGTCGTCGTACGAATATTCCCTGTTAAAATGAATATTCCCCGACCAATCGAATATTTTATAACCACTTGCTTACTTTGTAAAATTTGTAAATATTACCTACAACTATAACATTATAACAAATCCACACCATAATATTCAAAAATATAATTCGAGAAAAATTAATCTTTATTCATAAAAGTTGGGGTCTTACAGTACTTGTCATTGAACAGTTTCTGAAATGTTTCCCAAGACATATTAAGTGCGGCTGGCTGAGTACGCTTCACAGATTTCCACCAGTAATCTATCTCATCGCGGAACATAAAGGTGGCAAATGGAACCTTATGTTCCTCCGTGCATCCCAAGACATCAAATATCTTGGTAATTTGCTTAACCCACGTTTCGGCCTTGATCAGATTCGGCTTTTCCAAAAATTCTAGTGGTCCCAACTCTTTGAACTGCTTGGTTGTGACAAGCCGCGCGTTGCTATTATTTCCACTCGTATTTTGTACACAAGTCTCCCTTGTCTGATTTTGCATGAACTGCAAAAAGCTTCTGAACATCTCATCATTCATCGTTTGATCAGTGATGTTGTTTACAGGAGGAACATTGTCATCTTGTTGCACGTTCTCCTAGTTGGTGATTAAAGGTGTCTCCACGGTCTTATACACTCTATTGTTAATATTTTCAGCTGTCATTCTCAAATACTGCCACAAAACAAGGGTTAATTAAAGAAATTGACATACCACATAATACCCCTATATTCTGACCAACCAATTAAATACCAAATAAGCTTAGGTAGGACACACTAGCGAAGGATTTATTTATCTCTCCCCTCCTAGTTCTATTCCTTGATCTCCGCTAGAGACCATATCCTTAAGCTCTAATACCAACTGTGACGCCCCCAAAGTAGGTATACATCACCCATTCTGAGTCGCTAAATACATGGTACAGAAACAACTACAACTTTATTATTACAATTGTCGTGCAAAATACGACAACACATATACTGTGAGTTCAAATACAAATATTGTCTTCTAGACAATATTCACACTCAAATAAATCCTCATTATAATTATTGATACACTATTTTACAAAATAGTGAGGACTGCTAAAACAACCGACTTAAAATATCACTCCATACCCCGACTAGTTCCTGCTGTATTCTCGCCTCCTGAGAAAAAAAATGGAACAAAAAGGAAAAGGGTGAGCTCAACTAACCTAGTAAAGAATATTATGACTAAGATAATATAGAATAAATTATCGTTAGCCTTCAACAAATTGGATAAAATATAATGGACAACAAATTTTAGACCAATATTCGCAGCGAAAATAACAATTCATTAGAAGAGTTAAGTAGAGAATGAAATCTACTATTATTTATGAATTTAAAAGTTCATCATCAATATTTTATTCCTGTAACATCAATCAATATACATCTTGAATCAAATATTCATATTTGCACTACAGGCCAAATATATTCATTTGTATCACTAGTTGGTCACGTTCATCTCAACACCGGTCCATCTTTGCACTACGGGCTAAAGGTATTCATCAGATAATCATTCATCTTTGCACTACAGGCCAAAGATATTCAGTAATATCACCATTTAGGACTGAGAATGATGAAAATTATTTTAAAGAAATGAATCCAGTGAGATAAAAGGACAAAGATTAAGGATTCGTACTTCGGTTTATCCAAGTTCAAAAATACTCCATAATAATCAATTGTGGAGCAAAATTCAAGAATAAAGATCAAAACATGGATACAAACAAAGATAGTAACCATAATAGACAACTTGGACAAAGAAAGAAAATTTAATTTTTCTGTGAATAGTGTCGTATTTGTGAATAGTGTCATATACGTGAATAGTAACCCCGACACAAAAATATAGAAATTTATCAAGAAATTCAGACCAATATTCTCGTGAAATGATATTAGATGAAGTGCAAAACTTAAGAAATTTCTAATCATTTTCAAGAATTATAGAAGCAATACTTATCATAGAAAGTTTAAATTTAGGAATACGAAATAAAATAATATCCCTTTCATAATATGGAGTATGAAAGAAAATAAAATTTCTCACGAGTATTGCAATAAAATAATATCCTTTACCTTAGTAGAAACTGGATTTGACTGGAATATCGGATATTATTATGAGAAAATCTTGCACAAAAAACTACACTCAAAGTATTCTTATACTCAAGAAAATACTCACAATACTATAAAATAAGAATTTCTGATATTGAAGGTGTGTTGTAGGAAGGAGGGGTTATCCCCTATTTATAGTGCAACATGGAGGAAAAATTAAAAAAGGCTCCCTAATTTTCCTCAGCCCACCTGCCTAACTTTTCCCTCTTTTCCATTCCTGCCTAACCATTTCTCTGCCAAGTCCTTATTTTCAATGCCTAACTTTCATTTGAGGGCCCACCATTGGAGAAAAGTTTGCAGGCAACATTCCACCACCAACCATTACTTAAATCACATGCATATATATATATATATATATATATATATATATATATATATATATATATATATATATATAATACTATTATTTAAACAATTATAATACATTTAAATATTGAATATTTTATCGAAGAAATAATTGCAATCCTACATAAAATATGTCAAACTTTCAACAATTATTTCATACTAAAATTCCTTCATTTATATCCACATAAAAATAAATATTTTCTTATCATGTAAATTAATAATTAATTATTTACAAATAATATTACAGAATCACAATATGACAACCAGGTCGTTCTCAAGAAAGAAGGGGCTTTCCGATAAGAATTTCTCCTTACTGGCGCACAATTAGGTGACCAAACCTCTCCTCGACAGAATTTTCTTAGACATTGTCAATAATGTTATCTTATAATATTATTCAAATAATATGAATTATTGATCTGATAATAGAAAATACTGTGCAGTGACAATTATTGAAACAACAATAATATAAAATATCAACGTAACAATTAATAAAATAAAATATTGAACAGTAATTACTGTAATAATTATTGAGCAGTGCCTTCTTACGTAAGAATCAATAATTCAAAAATACTGTGCAATACCGTGTGTTATTGTGCAACCACGCGTATTAATGTACTTTAATCACCGGGTATTCCAACAGTATTAACGGTAATAACTACGCCGTTATTTATAAAAACTCAACTTGTCGTTTTCTTCATCCGACCGTTTTTCGTTATGGGGCCCACAAATGGCTACGCCGTCGTAAGAATATATATTCCCCGACAACAAGAATATTCCACGACCAAACGAATATTTCCCGACAACACTGAATATTTTATAACCACTTGCTTATTTTGCAAAATTTGCACATTTCATCCATAACCAAAGCATTATATCAATTTAACACCTTATTATTCAAAATAATAATTAGAGAAAATTCAATTTTATTTATAAAAAGTTGGGGTCTTACACAACATACACATAATGTAATTTTTAGGGTACTTGTTACTAATATGCCAAGAGCAAAGGACATGGTATGTATCCAGTAAATCCCTGACCATCGTATTGGACATTACTTTATCTTGATCTGTTATTATCGTTATATGTGCTTTATTTTCCATTACTTCTAGCCACATTTCGAATAACCATTCAAAAGTTGCTTCTTTCTCATCTTTCAACAAGGTAAACCCAAACAATATAGAATGATAATTGTGATTCACTTAGGTGAAAGGGGCAAATGGCATCGAATACTTGTTTGTGCGATACTTAGTGTCGAATGTAACTATGTAAGACCCCAACTTATTAATAAATGAAATTAAATTTCCTCTGTTTATTATTTTGAAATAGAAAGGGTTGATTTGATTAATGTGGTTAGTTATGGGTAAAATGCGCAAATATTTCAAATAAGCAAGTGGTTATAAAATATTCATTTTTGGTCGGTGAATATTCGTGTGGTCGTGGAATATTCTTTCTGTCAGGGAATATTCGTACGACGGCGCAACTATTTGTGGGCCCCATAACGGAAAACGATTGGATGAAGATAACGACAAAAATTGAGTTTTTATAAATAACGGCGTAGTTGTTACCGTTAACAATATTGGAATACCCGGTGGTTAAAATACAGTAATACGCGTGGTTGCACAGTAGCACACGGATTGCATAGTATTTTAGAATTATTAATTCTTACGAAGGAAGACACTACTCAATAATTGTTACAGTAGTTACTATTCAATATTTTATTTTATTGATTCAATAATTGCTGCGTTGATATTTTATATTATTATTGTTTCAATAATTATTGCTGCACAGTATTTTCTATTATCAGATCAATAATTCATATTATTTAAATAATATTATTAGATAGCATTATTGGCAATGTCTAGAAAGTTCTGTCTAAGGAGAGGTTTGGTCATCTAATTGCGCGCTAGTAAGGAGAAATCCTTATTGGAAAGCCCCCTCTTTCCTAGGAACGGCCTGGTTGTCATAAATATGATTCTATAATATTATTTGTGAATAATTAATTATTGATTCATATGATAAAGAAATATTTATTTTATGTGGATATAAATGTTGGATATATTTATTGTGGTAAAAAAAATGAAGGAGTTAATGTTGAGGTGTTTTATCAGTATTTTTATCGGAATGGAGGTATTAAAAATCAAATCAGGATTTTTGAGAAATATTGCGGGGGTTATAATTTTTAATCCGACCGTTGGATCGTGGTAATTTTTGGATATGTTATTCATATATAAGTTGAGTATATGTCCACAAATTTTGAACCGTTAAAAATGAACGTATGATTTGTTATGAATTTTACGAGATGACTGGTTCAGAAATTGTAGAAGTTGTAAAATTTGTCATTTTGGCGGAAAATTCTAGAATTGGTGGGCCCCACTCTTGGTTGGTGAAGAAATGTGCTGAGATTTTTATTCAAATGTGGTGGGTGGGAATAGTAGCAGGTAAAACCATCAGGTTGCAGGTTAAGTCTGCTTCGGCGTGCTAACATTTTCCTATAAATAGATGGCTAAGTTAGAATTGAAAATCACACCAGAATTCATAAGTTTTCTCTCTTTCTCTCTCTAGATTATTGAGTGTATTTTGTGACTATTTAGATACTTTGAAAGTTGCTATTCAGCACAAGTTTCATTCAACCTCATATCCGATATTCAGTCAGAAGTACGGTTATTTTGAGGTAGGGGATATTATTTTCTTCTTAAATGATATTATTTTCTTCAATATCATTATACTGAATTATTGATATGAGTTTTTTTTATTAAATTTGGAACTTTTTGTGTCGGGGTTACTATTCACGTATACGGCATTATTCACGAATACGGCACTATTCACCGAAAAATAAAATTTTCTTCTTCTTGTCCAAGTTGTCTATAATGGTTACTATCTTTGATTGTATCCATGTTTTGATCTTTATTTTTAAATTCTGCTTCATAATTGATTATTATGAAGTATTATTGATCTTGGATAAACTGTTATACGAATCCCTACTATTTGTCTTTCTGTCTCACTGGATTCATTTTCTTTAAGATATTTTTCATCATCCTCAGTCCTGAATGATGATATCACTGAATATCTTTGGCCTATAGTGTAAAGATGTATGATTACCTGATGAATATCTTTGGCCTGTAGTGCAAAGATGAATATTTGGTTAAAGATGATTATTAATTGATGTTACAGGGATAAAATATTGATAATGGACTTTTAAATCTTAGAAGATAGTAGAATTCATTCTCTACTTGACTCTTCTAATGGTAGATTTTTCCCTGTTGAATACTAATGATAATTTGTTGTATATTATCTTAGTCATAATATTCTTTACTGGGCTAGTTGAGCTCACCCTTTTCCTTTTTGTTCTATTTTTCTTCTCAGGAGGTGAGAACATAGCAGGATCTAGTCGGGGTATGGAGTGATGGTTCTAGAAAGATGTTTTAGCAGTCATCACTATTTCTGTAAAATAGTGTTTGAATAATTATAATGAGGACTTATTTGAGTGTGGATATTATCTAGAAGACAATATTTGTATTTAAACTCACAGTATGTGTTGTCGTATTTTGCACGACAATTGTATTATTGAAGTTGTAGTTTACTTTTTGTACCATGTATTTGGCGACTCATAATGGGTGTTGTATACCTATTTTGGGGGCGTCACAAACTACATCACCAAAATTTTGATATGCAATAATAGATCGGTAATCTGCCCACATAATACTCCTAATAAGATTGTCATTTTCAGGATCACGCCTTATATTTCTTACAAATTTTCGAATATTCGTTAAACCTACATTGCCCATGCACTAATTTCACTAATTACATTCATCATCATACTTGCATCGACCCCCCATATTTATTTAATGTTTCAATTAATTGTCTTGCAACATGGGTTATATTTATATATGTCTTAATGAGATTTATCTTATTCAGATGGGATAAATCACTTTTTGGTCACTGTACTAGGGTCCAGTTTTCATTGTGGTTACCGAAACTTTTTTTATTACAATCGAATAACTGTACTATCAAATATTACAAAATGGTCATTAATTTTAATTTTCGTCCAAAAACCAAACGGAAATGCTTAATAGACTAACAGAATCCAAGTGGCACTGAGGTGGCACGTAGGGTCCACTCCCACATGCATCTGTAGTCAAATGTTACACTTTTTGGTTACTGTACTAGGATCCAATTTTCATTGTGGTTGCCGAAACTTTTTTTTGTTACAATTGAATAACTGTACTCTCAAAAATTATAAAATGGTCATTACTTAAAAATTATTATTATTTAGAAATTATTATTATTTAACAATGTTGAAATTATTATTATTTAAAAATTATTATTATTATTATTTAAAATTATTATTATTATTAATATTTTTATTATTATTTCAAAATTATTATTATTACTATTATTATTATTTTGAAATTATTATTATTATTATTTAAAGATAATAAATTTTACTACTCCACTTTGTTTAAAGGGGATAATACACTTTTTGGTTACTGTACTAGGGTCCAAAAATAATTAATTTTATAAAATTAAAATTTTTATAAAATTAATTTTTATAATTATTGTTTAAAAATTATTATTATTATTATTTTGAAATTAGTATTAATACTATTATTGTTATTATTAAAAATTGTTATTATTATTTTAAAATTATTGTTATACAATACTATTAATTTTACTCCGAAGTTCTACATATTATTAAAATTATTATTATTAATAGTATTTTATTATTATTATTATTTTAAAATTATTATTATTAATAGTATTTTATTATTTAAAAAAGAAAAAGCCCCCTTTCTTTTCTTGATTCTGATGAATCTGATCAACTCTTTTATTTTAATCAGAGTTGACGGAGAATCCAACAACAACTGCCTGGCACCAAGAGCGCAAGTGGCTAATATTAATAATAATAAAAATTTCAAAATAATAATAATAATAATAATAATAATAATAATTTCAAAATAATAATAATAATAATATTGACAATAATGACATGATAAACCAAATAAACTTATTAAATAATATATACATCACCATTTTGTAAATAATAATTTTTAAATAATAATAATTTTTAAGTAATGACCATTTTGTAATTTTTGAGAGTACAGTTATTTAATTGTAACAAAAAAAGTTTCGATAACCATAATAAAAATCAGACCCTAGTACAGTAACCAAAAAGTGTACTATCCCATACTACAGATCCACGTGGGAGTGGACCCTACGTGTCACCTCACTGCCACTTAGATTCTGTTAGTCTACTAAGCATTTTCGTCTGGTTTTTGGACGAAAATTAAAATTAATGACCATTTTATAATATTTGAGAGTACAGTTATTCGATTGTAATAAAAAAAAGTTTCGGTAACCACAATGAAAATCGAATCCTAGTACAGTGACCAGAAAGTGATTTATCCCTTATCCAGACTAACTAATTAATGATTATGATTCAACTACAAGGTCGAAATCACCCAATTATTTTCTTTTTTTCGATGGACAACAAACATTCTATGTTGACACAAAGTACAACCTATATGGCCTCTTTGCCTCTTTCCCTTGCTATTGTCACATTCATCATCATCAATCTGATGAATATTATTTTCTAGTTTTTCGACTTTTCGACATTGATATAACATGGAACAAACATCATTCGAACCCACATGTTTTCTAGTCGTCTTAATTTTAATTTCAAAACAATTATTTTTTGCATAACTTCTATAAAAATCTTCAACATCTTCTAGTGTGGCAAAATTTTTACCAACATAAGGAATTATCTTATTACTATTGAACAAATCTTGAACATTAACACTTTCATCTTGAATTTGCATACTAGAGAATGAAGAAGACATCATAAATCAAATTAAACATATTCTAAGCCATGGTAGAAATCTTACCAAGAGTTTAATGTGTTGAAATGTTGATGAAAGTCCCAAAATTTGACCTTTTCCTCAATTTTACCTGTTGAACTTGTGGGATGCGGCTAGGGTTAGAAATTGAGTTTGTGTTCTTGTCCAAATATGTAATTCTGGGTTTTATAGTGTTTTTTCTATATACTATACGTAAGAACTTCTTGCATATAATAGTTAAATTATATTCAAATCCGATTAAATTAGGGGCAAATGAGAAATTTCAAGTCCAATAACTATCGGCAAGAACTTCTTGCAGATGGTAAATACTATTCGCCGGAAGTTCTTGCGATAGTAATTGAGCATATCTAATATGGGTCGTTGACGATAGGGATGGACGTCTTAAGATGGGTTAGTTGGGATATGAGCTATAGCCAACGGTGGCTATGGACAGTTGGATATGACTCATGTATCATATATATAACATGTGAAAATATCAGGAAAGATTAATTTAATTAAAAAGATCCAAACTATTTATATGATAGAGTATTTACATACGAGAATGTTCATCTCTTACCAAAAACGCATATCTAATAGAAAAAGATGTTATGACCAGTTGTCATTTCAGATCAATGGAATGTGAACTTGGCAGTGATATATATTTTTAGACAACTTTCATTTCACTTTATTAAACTGTAGAAAGGTAGTGAAATTCAAAGGAATGACAGGTGCATAAAGTACAAATATAAGATGAATTCATAATGTAACACCCCCTTTCTATAAAAAAAGGGATGTCATATAAAACATAATAAATACAATCACATATAAAATCTCAAAATATATATTTCAAAATAAATTGAATATCAACTGTCATAAACGCTAATGTAAATAGAACGACTCCATATTAACATAGTCTCTACTTCTAAGAATGAATGTCAAAATAGGCACAAAACATTTGTCTACAAAATATTAGAAAAAAAATTCAAGTCTAATAATAGTCTCAAAATTAATCTACTTATTTGGACCAAAGATAGCTCTCATCCCATAAATCCCGAGCACCCCTGATTACCTGCTGAAAAAAGAACATAACGTGAGCCAATTGCCTAGTACAGATATAAAAATGCACAAATATACCACAATATATAATATAACCAAAAGAGTCGAATGAACGAACGAATGCAAACTATGAACGAATTATGGATATATCAAAATTAGAGGGACTAGGTACTAATGATGAACATTGTCGAACGAACAACTATAGTCAAAAGGATCCCAAACAAAATATGGTTGACTCAAATGTTTATAAGGTAACAATTTTATACTGAGCTCAAAAACAAACAACCAAAGGCTAAAAAAATATATTGGTACCATGATGTATGCAAATCAAATAGGAAGATATTAAATGGCCAAAACTCACACTCAGAGTATACAAAAGGATACGATGTGGATTGATCACACCGCCACGAAAGGTGTCATGCTCCGGTGTCAAGAGAACATGCATGTTACCCTCAAAGGTGATTAGCTCAAGTATGCCTTAAGGATCGAACTACAAAATGTAAGCCAAAAGTGGTTCAAATCGATCACAAGGTTTATATGACCATCTCCAAATGATATCGAATTATTTCAAATTCTAACATACTTAACTATCAGAAGATACCAATGATCAAAATAACTCCCGAATGTAAATGAAAATATATGAAGAAAGATACAAACAAATTAAGTCTCAAAAACATAGCTTTCCAAATAACGAAATATTACATAACTGATATAGGGAATAGAACCACAATCAATAAATGAAGTACGAAATTTGTACCTTAATATTGTACCAAAATAATTCACCGAAGCCAAATATCAGTCTGCTAGACCTTCTCAATCCGATCTATATAATTACCAAATCTATACAAGACCATTAATTAAATTACTAAATTGTGAATTTTTATAATCTTATAATAATTTTTAAAACTTCAATATTAGTACACAAATATTATTTAGTATAGAATAATTATGTTTTGATATATAATATTATCTATTAATATATTTATAATAAAAAATTAATGAACATTATTACTTTGTTAATTCGTTTTAACCTCCTGATGCTAAATTTGTTAACTTACTGGTTTATAATTACCATATTATAAAACATATATAACCACAATTTGGTAGAAGACTATATTATAATTAAATTAACCATTGAATATGCACCCGGGAGGATCAGGCTTCTCCTTTACACAATTACAATTCAAAAAGTCACTAGGAGTTTTTAGTAAGGCTGAAAGTCTGGCTTAGCAATTCCGAAGCATGTAGACAATTTTTTCCCCTATCTTATCCAAAAGAACATGATTTGAAGGTATTATTGGTAGTAACATATTTCTTTATATACAGACAAATTTTTTCTTTATCTTTCGATGTGAGACTAGGGTATTACAAGAACCGTCCGAAAATAAGATTCAACCTTGTCGAACGGCACTGTACCTTACAACATATAGTGATATACATACACATTGTTTACGAACCAAACCCACGCTAACAAATTAATTCCTCATCTAATATATAAATTATCACATATTCTCAGTTGCATATCAAGATTATAGCGACGTGTTGGATTAAAGAAACGAGGATGTAGTGGATTCTCTAAAATATATTGTAATCACACTAATGAAATTAACTATTTTATATTTAAAAACAAATCCAATCTCACAATCTTCTTCTCTAAATTTCGCTTTTTATTCTTATTCCTTGCTGGCTGCGTCAAAATCCTCCCCTTCTTTCGTTTAGTCAATTAATATCCGTACATATATTAGGAAGGACTTTAACCTAATATATTAGTGTTACTCCTATTTTAATTTGATTTTTAAACCCAACACTTTACATTGGGTTCAAATAGTTAAAAAAAACTTAAATTTAAATACTTAGAAATTAGTTTGACCTAATTTATTTGATTATTATTTTTATTTTATTTTTTTTATTTTAATTATCTTATTATTATTACTTTAATTTTAATTTTTCCGGATATTACACATAAAGCGTGTTTTCGAAGAAAACAAAACAGACTGATGGGGATAGTCTTGGCAAAAAGGGTTGATGACATATTCTTTTCTTTTGGGGCACTCTCCTAGTTTTTCTTTGCCAGCATTGTTATAATATTATATAATAGCCATAAATAAATAGAATGGTAAGAAGTTGAAAATCTTTTTGGAAATAAGTTGAGTAATTAATTATGCATACTTTATTCAAAAATAAATTCCAATACAAACATTGAATATCGAAGCGAATCATATCCAAAAACGCAAATCAAACAAAAGAATTGACAAAATTTATGCGTACGAGTTTATTTTTAATTCCTTATTTATTGGGAGCACTATTTTCATATATAATTTTAATATTTTTACATGATTTTCTCTCACAAAAGAGTAGGGTGGGTCCCAACTTTATGTGGGAGGAGCACATGTAAAAATATCAAAATTACATGTGTAAATATTATTTCCCTATTTATTTTGTATATATAATGATTATAAAACATTTTTTTGAATTTTAATTTAACTTATTATAGAATGACAATAAACTTTGCTAAAACAAACAATTATCAAAAATTTGGAATTGAATGTTAGAAATATATATATTTTTTGTTGTTTTTAATCTAATATTCAGTTTATATAGTTTTTAAATTTAATATTTAGTTTTTATTTTCAATCTTTCGAATTTATACATGGTTATTTAGAGTTAAAAAATGAGTGAAACCTAAAAGCCTAAACTTGGTATTTAAGGAATTCTATATAACATAAAATTAACATTGATTAACTAAAGATCTCTTATCTAGAGCAAGTATTGGTTCCGATTCGACAAAAGTAGAATGCCTGGTCGAGGGACCAGTATGATAGGTAGCAAACGTGTTCGTTTTGGCTCCTGAGGGCTAAAATAAAATAGTAATTAAAGTTTAATCATTAATATATTTTATAATATATATTACACTTTTTAATATTAAACTTAACTTACTAATTGCATATAATTTAGGATTTCTATAAGAAATAAAATTGTTATAAAATAATAAATTACTCTAAAGTTTTTCAGGATCATAATTAATGTATTGCTTGTAGTTAAATTCTCGATTTAAAAAGTATTTTAGTAGCAATTAATAAAATAAAATCAGAAAATTTTAAAAAGTATTTTAGTAATAATTAAATTCTAGTCTCATACCAAAGATTACGTATCAAAAAACTTAGTTTTGTTATTATATATGTGTATTTGTGGTAAAATTTAATAGTCCATGCTTGACGCTTGTTGCTATGAAGCTTTAATAAGCAACCAAAATAACAATTAGGAGTATTATTTTTTGTGTACTGCAGCTGGATATCACACCACAGAGGCACAAAGAGATTATAGATAGTCAAATTATCTTCATATATAGATTTTTAGTAACTATTCTTTGAGCATTAATTGATAATATTATAACTTACTTTGGATTTATTAATATAAAATTACAAAAAAACACCTTAAAACTATTTAAGCAATGACATATTATGTAAGGGTTAAGGCTTATGTCACTCTCTTTTAATACTCCCTCCGTCCCAAATTAATTGCTCAGTTTTGACTTTTTTAAGTCAAATTGACTATTTTTAAAATTAATAATTAAACATATATAAATATATTTTTAAAATTATAAAAATTGGTGTTAGTAATAAATTATATATATTTTCTTTTGGTTATAATCTCTTCACCTATATTTTAGTAAAAATAATAAAAAGATTAGTTTTAAAAATGGTCAATTTGACTTTAAAAAGTCAAAACTGAGCAATTAATTTGGGACGGAGGGAGTATTATTTTGTTTTCTAAATGAATCTTCAAAATAATGTAGTTTTAATAGAGATATGCCATTTAAGAGTGGTATATATATATATATATATATATATATATATATATATATATATATATATATACACACACACACACACGTCCAATAAGGCATCAAAATTATTCCATTATATATGACAGAAAAAAGGAAAAATAAAAAAGAAGAAGAAGATTTTATTCTCCCTTTCTTTTTCTTTTCAATGACTAATAGGAGGAGAAAGAAATGATTCCATTTTATCCATTCTAAGATGAAAATACAAAATAATAATTTTGTTTTGAGGACAGGGAGGTGAGAGATATCTCACGTTCTTGTATGAGGTCAGGGACGGAGCTAGGATTTGTTCTTTAGGGGGGTCAAAAAAAATTTTAACATCATAAAATATATTCATCATTAAAAAGTAAAATTTCACTATTACAAAACATATTTTTACTAAAACAAAAATAATATAGTAATAGAATTTGCTTTGACAAAGATAATAAAACATAGCAAAAAAAAGTCTTTTAAAACATATTAAAACTTCGTCAAAACTTGGGGGGCCGTAGTCTTACAAAATTTTCAAAATAAACCGAATGTACAAGTGAATTTTATAAAATTTTCAAACTTTGGGGTGAATATTATAAAAATTTCAAACCTTGGGGGGGGCCGTGGCCCCCTCCAATCTCCATGTAGCTCCGTCCCTGTACGAGGTGTCTCTTATAATAACAATATTTTGCAAAATTATAAAATATTTTTTAAGCATAATATGAGAAGATGTGTATTCAATTACACATAACGTTATTATTTTTATATAATAACTCACACAATTATATTTTGTATCATTCACCTCTCTTTTAACCTTTTGTTTTTTATTAACTAAAATTTCAAAATTGCATCATTTTGAGACTTGCAAAAATTTTAGCAAGTTAAATGATGTAATGCATGAATTGATGTGTATGTGATGAAGATTGAAGTATGCACCGTTACTTTATGTTATTAAGTAATATATATCCATTTTGACAAACTTTATGTCATCAAGTAATATCCATTTTTGACAACATACACTCTTTCCATTATAATTATGATATAAAAAAACTCTTTTCACGTGTGTGTGACTCGAAAGTACAAAAGTATTAAAAAAAATTAGCTCGAGAGCACTGTCCCTAAACTCCCGCCAAATTATTTATAGCTTAGTAATAATTTTGACCCCACTGATATTATTTCTGGCTTCTCCACTAAAGGCAAGTACCGAGTTATTTTGGTTGGTCCCGATTCAACTGGACAATCCAACTTTGATGACTCGCATTCCAAAAGTTTTTTTTAATAAAAATTTTAGCACATATTTTCTACTAAATTAAAGATACAATGTACTCAATTAATGATTGATATAAATATGATAACTCTTGATATTTCATTATTCATAAATCTAATTAGTAGAACATATCTTATTCAACTCATTTTAATTCACTACAAATAACACTCTACCTACACACCCAATTACACACAAAAATTAAGTTATTTTCGTATAATAGCTTAAACAATTATATGCCGTGTCCATCACCTCCTTTTCTTGCCTTATATTTAACATATTCTGCTATTTATATATTGTGAGGAATAATGTTTTTCTTCCATGGCCATGGCTGACCCATTGCTGAACCATCTTTATTCTTTAATTGTTCTCAAGCCCCATCGACTAAATCATAACAAATTGATTCTTGCATTATACAAAAAGTAAAAGAACATCATAATAAATGAAGTAAACTTTACATTATTACATGCATCTATAAATATATATGGAGTGTCTTCTACATTTGATGCAGAGTTCAACATTATTTGCAATAATTAATATACAATAGTTTTAAGCCATTTCTTGTTCTGATAAAAATCCCGGAAAATTAAATAAGATGTGGATATTTGGATGCAAAGGGAATTCTGGGTTTTCTGCTCGCTCCACAGCTGAGGAAGTTACTCAAGGAATTGATGGAACTGGTCTCACTGCCATTGTTACAGGTCTAGTCTTATTCTCATCTCAAATGGGCTGGCTTAATTATTTCCCTTTTGATTTTCTCTCATTTTTTCATTATATATATATATATATATATATATATATATATATATATATATATATATGTATATGTGTGTGTGTGTGTGTGTTTGTGTTTTCATTTTTCTTTGATGGGTTTGTTTTAATATCATCAACCAAGAAAGAGTCTGATTCATTTAGTTGTTGTACTTGTTTTCTGTCATACTCTTCATCCGAGTTGCATATATGTAATTGATCCATGTCAAAAACATATTTCTACTTTATATTTTAATCAACGTGTATATTATATGTTACAATTGTTTTGAAAATATATAAAATTTTGATGTTTAATATGTTTTTACATGTCTTAAAATTCACAGCCAATGAGGTCTTAGTCGTTTAAGACTGATCATGAGTGAAACAACTCGTATCGAATTCCGAGTCCGGAATAAATTTTGGGTCAAATTCAAATCTGAAGTAAATTAAATCCATCCAAACAAGGTCTTAATTAAATCACTAACCCAATAATATCTTCCTAGGCTCACCCAAAAAGTCATACTATTGTTAATAACTTAATTTATTATATAGACAAATTTTTTTCATATATTTCGATGTAAGACTAAGGTGTTACAATGAGATCATTTGATTCTCTCCGGTTGTGTGAGTTTGTACTTCTTCTTTATCGTGAGGCTTTCTTTCCTTCTTATTATGAGGCTTGTAATCTTACTATATAGTGTGAGTTTTACTAATATTATAATCAATAAGGGTGTAAATGATTCGAACTAAACCGAATAGAGAGATGCTCGAATTCGATTCGAAAAGTTGAGTTCATACTCGAATTCGACTCGGATTCGAATTGTATTTGAAAAACTCAACTCAAATTCGACTCAACTCGAATATTCATTACTCGAATCATATCTGGCTCGGATCGAATTATATTCAAACTACTCGTAAACTTCGAATTCAAGTTTGAATTCAAGTCTTCACATAATAACTAGCTAGCTTTATAATAAATATAATTATATAATGAATTTATTATTTTACTTGTAAATGAGAAAATATATTTACTATTACACTTTATAAATATATAATAATAATTATATGTATTAATCGAGTATGTGTCGAATCACAATCGATAATTCGAGTAGTTTGAATTTTAAATGAGTCGAGTATAACCTTATTCAGATTCTACTCGTATTTTTATTTAAACTATTTTTTATGCTCAGATTTGGATCATATTAATAACTCACCGAATCTTGCTCACCGAGTCTTGCTCATACTTTTTCGAGTCGAGTCCGAACTATTTGGTTTGATTTACAACTTTAATAATGGATGTTGATTATGAAATTCTTTTGTATACCTTCAACTTATGGATTTTTATTTATTTTTAGGAGTTTTAAAATCCACCATGTGTATAAAAATGACTCAAAGCTAGGATAATGAACAAGTTTGATGACTTTCTGTTATAACTAAATATGGAGTTTAGGCTGCTGTAACTTATTTACATCGGTTATTCAATGGCATCAGTTTATTGTATAAGATTGAGAACACTATTGTGAAAATAGGCTGGTTTGGGGCTCTTCTGCAACTTAATCAGTTGGTTGTCGTGTATATATATGTTCAAAAAACTGGGCTATTACATGCCTCAGTTAAGTACTTGCTCTATAACTTAACAGAAAAGTGCTTAACACCAAGTAAAAACTGGGCCTATTACATGCCTCAGTACTTGCTCTATAACTTGACAGAAAAGTGCTTAACACCAACTAAATTTTTTTGCAGGAGCATCAAATGGCATTGGGACAGAAACTACGCGAGTCCTTGCTTTACGCGGTGTACATGTAGTTATGGCAGTGAGAAATGTGAATGCTGGTCGAAAAGTTAAAGAAGAATTACTCGAGAAAATCCCCCGCGCTAGACTTGATGTCATGGAAATCGATCTCAATTCATTGGCATCCGTAAGGAAATTTGCCAAGGAATATATTTCGTCTGGTCTTCCCCTGAACATCCTCATGTAAGAAATATATGACATAGTTTTCTTTTTCCTTAATATATTGTAGATTGATTCATAAACCTTTAACTTTAATCTACAAACATTAAGTTAATGTCGAAATATTAATTAAGTACAAGAAAATGAACTTATTATCTTTGCTTGGTGTTGAAAGTAACAATGCAGGGATTATGGCACCTCCATTCACACTTTCCAAAGACAACATTGAACAGCAATTTGCAGTTAACCATTTAGGTATGCTACATTTACATTAAATTTATCTCTTTGGTCTATGTTGCCACGAACTATATCAAACACAGAAATTAATTAACAAAGGAAATAAAAGACAAGAGCACAAGATTTACGTACTATATATATATCAATAACATGCCCAACTACTAAACTAACTAATGTTATGAAATCTATTTTCCAACTAAAGCTACCTAGCTATTGTTTTTTCCCTGCCCGAGAATTTGTAATTTTTATGCAGCCTTGGATCGAATTATTTTTCTTACAAGTGTCCGAGAAAATTTTTCATTTGTAGCTCTCTAATCGAAAATTTTATTATATTTAAGATTGATCTGTACATTTTCTCAGGTCCATTTCTTTTGACAAATCTTTTGTTGGAGACCTTGAAAAACACAGCGCGTAAAACCCAAAAAGAAGGAAGAATAGTTAACGTATCATCAGCCCTCCATCACAACGGGTACAAAGAAGGAATTCGTTTTGACAAAATCAACGACGAAGCAAGGTACTATATATGTAGATACCTAAATGCTATGCCTTCTAAGCTAGATATCTTTCTTTTCTTATTAAGAGAAAACTATTTACAAGTCTTACCATAATCCAAAAAACTTTAATAACTGATTAATTTCTTATCATAATTTTCAGTTACAATGCCAATGCCGCTTATGGACAATCTAAGCTTTGTAACCTACTGCACACTAATGAGCTAGCAAGGCGATTCAAGGTAATCTTTTGCTCTAATCAATATGCCCTTCTTATCTTCTCATATGAGCTCTGAGTTACTGAGTTAGAATTACGTTGGTAACCTCATTGTATGGCCAAGATAATAGACCTTTAAGACCCCTTCTTAGCCTCTAAAATGTGTTTACCTTCTATGGTCTAAAATGTGTTTACGTTTTTATCCCTTTTTTGGTTCGAAAGGGAAGGATTGCCTGGGATTGTAGTCCGATAGATCGAGCTTTTATTCATTTATATTTTTTTGATTTGTTTATGTTGTTCCCTAAAAACAAAAGGAGAAGTGTATGAGTTCTGTATAACCAACCATTTGTAGAATACGAGTTCTGTAGAAATCATCTGTTCTGGTAATTCATAGTTCAATAAATGACATTTGGATTCAAATACTGCATGCATTTTTGGTTTAATTTTCTACAATTGATCAGCAAGAAGGAGTGAATATAACTGCAAATTCAGTGCATCCTGGAGTTATCGCCACCAATATAACCAATAACCTCGGCCTTGTGGGTTGTAAGTATTTGTGCCATTTAACTTCCATCTGGCACCATCTATATATGCTTAAATCTTGTAAACTTAGTTTATCTAATACCTAATGGTTTGATATTAATTTAGTCAACCTTGCAGGGGTGCTTAATACCTTTGGAAAGTATCTTCTTAAAAATGTCGCGCAGGTATATATATTATTACTAATTTCCGCATATCCTTAACATTAAGTGTACTCAATCTACCCCGGATATAAGTAATGACATGTTAGGAAAAATAAAAATGTATCTGGTCGGACTAAAAAGAAAAAATGTGTCTGATTTTGGGACGAGGGGGTAGGATCACGAATTGGTAATTAACCGGTGCATGCATGTTGATTTTAATATATAGGGAGCAGCAACTACATGCTATGTCGCATTGCATCCTCAAGTGAAAGGGGTTACCGGCGAATATTTTATGGACAGCAACAAAACTGAAGCCACAGCTACCAGCGGTATGGCTAAAGATGTAGAATTGGCTAACAAACTGTGGGATTTCAGCCTGAGCTTAACAAATCGCAAGATATAGTTAATTAATGGTGATGATTTCGTCGGTCGAGTTGGTTTCTTTTTAATTTGATTGATTTCGGATTCTGTAATGTCTGTGTACTTCACAAGAGTTGTGATGCTCATTCTTATCAGTGTGACATATATATTTGTGTAATTCCTTATCATATATATATATATATATATATATATATATATATATATATATATATATATATATATATATTTAACAAGATACAACTGATTTGGAATTTTCCGCTCACCCTAATAAATCATCTGGGTTGTTCATGTAGTGCCGGAGGTACGGGACACAGCTAGTGTATATATAATACTATGACTATATACGTTTGAAATTAAACTTATGTGAGTAAAAAGAAAAAAAATGGTTCAGTGAGCTTAACAGTCGGAATTGTTTTTTTATGTAATTTTTCAATATCTTTCTTGATCAGGTATGGTATGATCAGTCCTATGCTGATTTTTTTTATAATTATAAGGATAGGGCCAAAAATAAAATTTAATAAACTTAAGGGGACAGATTTATGAAAAAATTAAACTTAGAGGGCAAAAAAAAAAACTTAAACTACTACAACTTTAAGAAATACTAAACGCACGGTGTATAATGTATTCAAATTCTCGCTTTCTAACTCGTTAAATTTTAGGATTTCACTTCAAATTTTAATTCAAAAAAATTCGTCCCGGAAGGAATCAGAACCTGAATATGCCCCTGGGTATAATGCAACGAATAAAACCACTAAACTAGATGCCACGAGTTAAATTCATTACTAGAAGTCTCAGTTCCTTGCTGGTGAAATCTGATCGTGTAGTAGGTTATCCCCCTGTCTTTACGCGTCTAGAGGTGAGATCGTCCGAAGGGTAAAACTTCGATTCTACAATTCTATATCCTCATATTGGAAGTGTTCATTCAAGATCGTCTTATTTTTCACTTTGCTTCTATTGTTTGTTGGGCATTTGTCACTAATGGAAACTGACGGAATTAATTTTTGATTGGGCTGGGGGAAATTAAAAAATGTTTATTTTTTTCCCAACAACTTCTTTTTAAGCTTCATCCTCATTAAAAATAAATATAGGGAATTATTATTTTCACATTTCATAAACTCTCTCTTATTTAAGTGCTAGATCCAGTTATTATTTATATGAGGGAGTTCATATATAAAAAAAGAGCTAAAAATACTTGTAAAAATATCAATTGTGTAATACTATTTGTCTACTAGTGATAAAAATAAAAAAAAAAACCGAAAAACTTAAATTAGCACATAAATGAAAAGAATAAAAGCTTGTTCTTTGTGTTGTCTGAGAATCAAATGCATACTCTTTTATTTAACATATATTGGCATCTCGTTCGCCATCTTTAGCGACGGACCGGACGACGGTTCAGTCCATAATGTATATATCATTTTAGCTTTTAACGACACATCGAACCGTCATCATAACATATAAACCGTTTATCTGTTTTATAGCGACAAATCAAACCGGATTAAAATTTATCCATTTATAGATATAAAATTTTGGTTAGAAAAGTTTTCCGCTAAATATAACGATGTCGTTATTTTTAGCTCAGGAGAACACAGTGGGCTGGAGGGAACACAACGTAATCTGGCGCAATATAGCAGCTCCACCGTTTGTTGTTGCAGAGAATCACCGGCGACCTCCACTACCGGAAAGCCGAAGAAGCAGTCAACAATCTAACTACGTTTATTTCTTTCCCTTTCTCTTGTTTCATGATTATGCATATACCTATACATAAACTTATTTGGTGAAGAAACCCTAACTATTTTTAGGTTTTTGATTTTAAATCGCGGAAACTTTGTTTTTGGGAGAAACATGAAGTTGATTGTGGTATTCAAGAAAAATTTGTTATTGCAGGTTGAGCTCAAAAAATCAAAACAAAAAAAATTCATTTTTTTCATAGAGTTTAGTGGTTGAATTGGAAATGGAAGGATCTCCAGTGGTAACTCCAGAAGATGTATTGGAGTCGTTGATGAATGACGGTACAATTGATGCAATGAGATTAAAGATTATCACTCAGCTCAAAGCCAATGTAAAATTCCTCACCCCTTTATAATATTCATTAGACATGTATATATATAAATGTATCGCCTCCATTGGGTAATTATTAGGGTTCTAGTTATAGTGATATTGGTTTTGCAAATTGATACTTTGAAAACAGACTATGGCAGGCTCATTGAAAGGAAGGAAAAAGGAATTTGGGAACTTGGTTGAACTTATAGGCCACTCCAATATTAATTTGCATAAATGCACAATTTTAATATGTCAACTACTTCTATGTTTCATGACTTATTATCAATTGATTTGGGCTCTACTTTTACGCTTTCATATGGGACTCATTTTCAGCCTACTCCATTTAGTTTGGGATACAGACGTTGAGTTGAGTTAAGTATGAATTGCTTTAATTAATTTTTATGTTAGGGTGTCGAAGTACATCGCCATGTTGGGCTTTTATATCATGTGAAAAAGAGAGTAGAACTTGGATATATTGTTTAATTATCTTATAAGAGAGTTAGTATGTGGGATTCATCTTCTGTCTTTAGTTGTGGAGGCTCAGGCTTTTCTATCATTGTTGTTGATAAATGAATTTATATCTTTTATCTTCTTTCTATTGATAAGTGTGACTTTCCTCATTATGTTGAGGCATTATCCTTCTTTCCTCCCTTTTTCCTTTTTAGGTTTATGTTACTCTGTAATTATTTTGTTATCTTTTCCACATATTTCACAAAGCCTCTATTTGGTTTGTGGACCGAAGTGAACATGTTGAAAAGGATAAATGGGAGGGAAACCAAGAGAGAAGCTTATATTTTACATGTCTACAAGCGCCTTGAGCTGAGTAGAAATAACATTGAGTGCTTTCATTTTTTATGGTTTCTTCCATTAATACAAATAGAGTGGGATATCCACAGATTCGATGCTGAGAATCATTTTTTTTCAAAGTAATTACATATAGATTGATTAATTCAAAAGAAAGCAACAACTAGGAATAGATGATTTAATTATCCCTTTCTGCTGTAAGGTAGGACTTTTTTATTGCTTCTGACATTGGTGCCATCAGGGTCATATATGTGTTTGATCTTTGGAGAGATTGGAGAGCGGCAATTTATTGATTGTTCAATTTTTATTTCCACTTATTACAGGGTGGTTGGACTTTTTGTTCCCCCTCTGCTTGTATTCTCTCTCCTGTCAATAAAAGTTATTTTCCTATCTTAAGAGAGAATGAAGATTGAATGTATATTCGCACATAATACAAGTGTATTTTGATTAATTGATCCCTGAGAATCACTTACTTTGTTTACTACAAAATTGATCTATTAGCATGTGTTCTTTGTTACAGGAAGAGCTGAAGAACAACACCATAAAAATGGTGGAGCAGAGTAAGGTTCTTAATGCTCCTGGGGCAGAGAAACAAACCAAAAGAGAGCTGTTTGATGCTCTTCGACAAGAACTAGAGTAAGTATTAGTTTTTGTCTCACAACGTGGATTGCATGTTCTTAAAATATCATTAGGTGCTTAGGTTCTAGTTAATTCATAACGGTTAGCACTTTATAGAAACTCAATAGATTGTATTTCCCAAAATCGGGTTTTAGTTCCACCAGATAATTTAAATTGATAGAATTTTTATTGAATGAGTGGATCATGTTTTGACCTGAGTTAATAGAAATAAAGGCACATTAAGCGCCAAAGTCGCCCAAGGCTTAGGTTCAAGGTGAGCACGGCCGGATAATAATAATAATTTTTTGGTAGAAGGCCTGAGTGGTTAACTAGGCAGGCTGCATTGGCTTGATAACCCATTGGGCCTAGAGGTGTGTTTTCGGGCTCAATATGACAGCATGATTGGGCTAAATCAAGGATTTTGAGCCCAAAGGAAACTGAGATGGAATGTTGCACTCCTTGAGTCCTTCTCAATGCGGATCAGCGAGGCATGCTGCCAAACACAGTGGATTATGCGTGCAGTATGCTTAGCAGGGAAAAAATAAGAACATTTCCGATGAGGTTCCATGAGGCACACTGCTACCAGCGGCTTTGGGGAGTACCTTGTGGTGGCATTACTATTTAGCTAGCACTTCACCCTTGAGCCACTGAACCATGCCTTTCACAAAGCTTGCTTGTACGAAACTTCGCCTTGTTGCTTACATGGTACCCTTGAAATAGGGGCTCAATTACTATCAGTATCATCACCTCAACTAATGCATGTATGACTTCAACATCTTACTGGTGATATGACTTTTTCATTTTAATATGAAAGTTGGGTTATTGTTAAAGCTAAATAGAGCATGTACAAGAGACACTAAAATTCATGGTCCTAGTTAGGCTGGATCCAATTTCTCAACTCTGTGTATGTTACTCATTTTTTCAGTACAATGAATTTCTTACACTTTGTACTTTGAATACAAGAAATTAAATCCGCCGGAAAGAAAATTTTAGAAATCCTTTCTATCCGCAGCCATCTTGAGTTTTTGCACTGTCAATTCCCCTCTGCATAATTGTATGTTTAGGATTCTGTCTCTGCAAGATGAAACCATATTTTTTTTCCTTCTATTAAATTATAGAAGTTTCACCTGGTTTTACTTTTTTCATTTCTTGTCAATGTTGTGCAGATCTTCAGTGCTTGACAAAGCCTCTAAATCAGTTTGGGAGCTGATTTTGGACCAGAATGGAATAGGAAAGGATATAAACGAAACAGTTGAAAAGGTATTCTGTCGATTGAGTGGCCGTGAACCTCCATTATTTCCTCCACAAGTTGAATCCCAATCAGAGAAAGAGAAAGAGGAGACAGGGAAGGAGACAGAGAAAGAGAGAGAGGAAAGCAAAGGAAAAAAAAAGGGGAATTCAGACACTCCGCTAAAGAAAAGAAAGTTACATGACATAAATACAGAAGTGGGAGGAGATGAAGGTGCAAGCGGGTCTAGCAATATCCCAGCAATCTCCTAGATACAAAGCATCAGTAAAGTTTGAGCTCTCTTGACTATTAGTATTTTCTCATATTAGTAAATAAGGATCTACTTTTTGTCCTCCTTCGCATCGACTTAAGTTTGTTTGTCAAGGTTGTTTTGGATGATGTTTTCAGAATAGATCCTACATTCCTTACTATGTGAAATATGTGAAATTTATCTTCCATGACCATGTTATTGCATGCATAGGTGTTTTATTGTTATTTTTTTTCCCGTGTCTGTTTTCGTTTAGACCAGTCACTGCTCAATTCTAAGGAATATGCGGCTGTTTTTGTAAGGTGAACAGTCTTGTTTAGTGGTTTGTTAGGCTCCCTTAGGTTTGATTCAACGGAACGGAAAATTGTGTAAATTTCTAACTAAATCTCAAATCCAATAGATTATATTAAGGGGGAACTTTCACATTTCATATAAAAATTTTCACCAGACTCATTAAAACTAACATAATATCCAAACATAAATACCCAGACCCTTCCTAGCCTCGTAAGGTTGTGTTTGATAAAATTAGTTGTTTAAGATCTGAATAGTTTAGACATCTGAATAATATAGAGTATCTAAATAGGTTAAATGCAAAGTCCCTTTCTTCCCCTTTCTATTCAAAAATTTGGACTTTGAACTCTGTGGTATTTAATATTGTAATTTGACACTTATTCGCTGCTGACGTGGTGTCTTTTAAATTTTTTCCAAAAATTGTCTCTCCACATATTCGAACTTGCAACCAATCGTTTGAAACTTTGGTCATATGATCACTCGAGCACCACAGGCCTAGCTATTAATAATTTGCAAAGAATAATCTTTATATCAAAACATGAGATTTCCCCCAAAAAAATTAAAACATTTTACATATTTACAGATCCTTAAGACAACATTCATTTCGTTCTTTGTCTTTCTCTCTCATTCAACTCTCACATGAAATCGTCCCCATCTCTTGCTGTAAAGTGAGGCAAAAGGTTAGGGTTCCATCGTCTCTCTCTCTCTTTTTGTAATCTTGAACTTCGTGAGGAATAAAAAGAGGAAAACAACAACCTAAAGAAAATAGCCATCAAAAGGTTGGAGAAGGTTCAATATCCACTGGAGTCAGTGGGATTTCATCACCAAGGTATTGTGGGTGTGGGATACGAGTACGAATTTGTACATCGTCAAAGGGACTTGGTGTTGGGAGGAAGTTTTATGGTTGTTCAAATTATAGTGTAAGTTATTATATTTACCTTAATAAAATTTTAAATTTTTACATATAATTATAATAATTGATAACTGTATGTTTAATTTTCTACAAACCCAAGCATTTTGTGGCTTTTTTTTAATGGATTGACTCTATCCACATGTTAGAAGATTATGGGGTAGAGAATGCTTCGGGTCTGTTGAATATGAGGAGTATAGAAATTGACCTACAGATGAAGGGGAAAGCTCATGACTTGGGAGTGCAAGTATCGAAATTGGAAAAAAAAAAGTCCAATTGAAGAATGATTTGAAGTGTTTAAAAGAAGAAATATGGAATTTACAAACTAGGGAGAAATGGTTCTTACTTGTAATTGGGTTGCTTCTTGTACTATGTTTGAGCATGTTAAGAACCATGAAATAGTTTATTAAGTTGTTTTGATGTTTGAAAAAAATTGATATATAAATGGGGATTGTATAATGTTGTTTGGATAATTACATTATTTGAAGAATGATTTTGTTAATGTAGATTCATGACATTTGATAATTGTGTTTATTTGAATAATTATTTAGCAAAACAGAGACCACTTCACTAATTGGGGACATTCCAAATTATTTGATTTGTTCTTTTACAAAACAGAGCATAGAATATGAACAGGGAGCATCCCATTGTTCAAACTGCAGTCCCATTGATAATAAGGAAAATCGAGCACTCATCTTAGAAGTGCAAGTATTCTAAATATGACATGAAGCTCTTAATTCGTTCATAGGCTGCAGTCCCATTGTTCAAACTGCACATAATTGTGCAATCCCATTGTTAAGAAAATGCGCACCTAACAAACTGTAGCCCTTTAATTATAATTGTAACTGTAACATTTGTACAAAAAACTTAACAAGAAACTCTCTTTTCATTTAATCTGTAACAACCCGGGTCAAATCCCTAGTCCAGAACAAATCTCGGGTCAAATCTCAAGTCCGAATCGAATCAAATCCATCAAAATAAGGCCTCAAACCACTGGCCCAATAGTATCTTCTTAGGTCATCTTAGCCCACCACAGGCTCACACAAAAGGTCATGACTTGGCCTTGGTGGATGGTGTGCAGGTGTAGTCCTTGGGCCAGATCCAGCTAAGTAACATCTCCCAGGTATGCTCTATATACAACAGTTAGTTAACACAATAAGTGTACATATCACTAATTACTAATAAGGGTACTGAAATGAAAGGTGACACTGGAAAGGTAGTCCATTGAAGGGTACTAGTTTTTTTTAAAAAAAGGAAAAGGTATTGGAACTAGCAGTTGGACCATTGAACAGCTCAAGTGGCCAGCAGATCGATTCTGTGAGTGGGTGGTTTCTACACTCAAACTATGTATCAAAATAAAAACTAAAATGGATCTACAATAAAACCTTGACAAACTAATTAATGAAATGTACTGAAACAAGTATACAATAATAATCATTCACATATACTTACTGAAATATAAGTGTTACCGGTATTTGGGGAAATGAAACAGCCAACACCAGGTGGGATCCATTCTCTTCTTGCACGATTTCTCATGATTGGTAATCTTGCTCTAACTACACCTTTATCTGCCATATTTGTCTATAAAACTAGAAAATCAGATTTGACTAGTAAACATAATTTCTAAGTAATTGTAATCAGGTCCCAACTCACCAGTTTGTGACTTGAACTGGTATCAGCTCCACTATCTCCCTTATTTGCCATGTCAATTTTATCCATTATAACTTGTTCCTAAAATTGTTAACATATGTTTAGAGCAATATTACCAATGTAACTAAACATGCTTAATCAAACTAATGAAAGGACATACCTTCACTCCTTTTCCCTTCTGCCCACTGTCTTCCTCATCTTGTACAACTTGTTCCCCTTTCCTTCTTTGTTTTCTTTTCTTCCCACTATCTCCCTTATCTTGTACAACTTGTTCCTGTAAAGATAAACCAAAAATAATTAACAAATAATAATAAAAGTTCAGTCAAAAGAATGCTTAATCAAACTATGTAAGGGACATACATTCACTCATTTTCTCTTCTGCCCACTGTCTCCCTCATCTTGTACAACTTGTTCCCCTTTCCTTCTTTGTTTTCTTTTCTTCCCACTATCTCCCTTATCTTGTACAACTTGTTCCTACAAAAATAAACCAAAAATAATTAACAAATAATAATAACAGTTCAGTCAAAATACTTACATCTGATTGTGTTGTTTGTGTAGATAACTTGCAGGTGACACGATTGTGGCCAACTGTCTTGCAGGTACTGCATACCATTATTGTGCCTTTCCTAGATAATTCGTATGACTTGGTTTTATTAATTTTGTTTTGACTTGTAGCACTTGACTCCTCATGCAACTCCCTCCTTCTCAACTTTTGTGGCCTTCCTCTGGGTGTCTTAAATGGAGGAGGTAATGGTGGAGTGATATTAACTCTTGTCCAAAATATCTCCCCTCTAACTGCACTCAACATTTCTGAATATACTCTCGGATAACTATGTACCCTAAACTAGTGTGACACAGTCTGCAGGATTGAATCTCATGTAGAACATAGCTGCACATGCATGTGCACAAGGAATTCCACTGAGTTCCCAAGCCTTACAAGCACATGTGCGAAGTTTCAAATCAACTGTGTACCCATCTGGTACAATCCTAGATGTTACCTCAAACTGCAGATCTCCATTGTATAACACAACATACTGACAGTTGTCTTCAATGTTTTTGTCAAGTATTTTTTTGGTCTTGGACAAATGTCCCATTTCTTCTTGATGGCTATATCTCTCTTCTGTTATAGTCTAGTCATTAACAACTGTCTGATATCTTCCAATAATTTAATCAATGGTTTTTCTCTTGATTGGATTATGTATCCATTGAAACACTCACAGAGGTTGTTGTCCACGATGTCACACTTTGTATCAATCTTGAAAAAAGCCTTGCACCATTTCCTAGGAGTCCATGCCATCAAGAAGTCATAAGCCCCTTCATCTAACCCCTTAAGTCTTTCCATCTCATCCTCAAAATCAATGTTAGTTGTGAATTTTGCAGCCCTCCAAAAGGATTTCTTCAAAGCTATACCTCTATTCCTCTTCCTCAGATTTGCATATATATGCCTTGCACAGTTTCTAGTTTCTGAGAATTAGGAGACAGACAATCTAATGCACCAGCTAATCCTTGCAATACAAACACAAAATTATATGTTAGAAACATCACATGTATTACAAATAATAATTAAAATTGAAGTAGAAAATGTATAACAAATAACAGTTGTTGGATAATTACCTTTTGTTGATCACTAATGAAGGTCCACCCTTCACCATCTTCTAACTTCAGGTCATCTTTAAGCAATGTCAGAAACCACTCCCATGAATCTCTATTTTCTCCCTCTACAACAGCCCAAGAGATTGGAAACATTTGGTTGTTTCCATCTCTACCTACAGCACTTAACAGTTGCCCACCACAACAGCCTTTTAGAAAGCAGCCATCCAGGCCAATTATTTACATCCAGCTAGCATACCAACTCTACAAGCCTTAAATCCAATATAAAGTCTTCTGAATTCAGGTGCACCAGTATGAAATACTTGATACAAGTCAATTGTAATCCCAAAATTTGATCTTCTTAACTCATCAATATATCTATGCAACTTGGCATAATGTTCTTTCATGTTCACCATCAACTCTTGCAAAGCAAACTGTCTAGCCCTATAACATTTGTCTATTGACACAGAAACTAGAAAGGTCTTTTTCACATAAGACTGGATATCCACCAATCTCCAATTCCTGAATTCTTTAAGTTCTATATTCAAATTTTTTGCTAACCACTTAGCATTAACCTACCTACTCACTAAAGTCTTTGAACATCTGTGCTTTTTCCTCAATGTTCTTAGTTGAAAAGTTGGTTGAAACTGAACTTAACTTCCCCATACTTTAGCAGGACAATTTTTGGAATTCATACACCTCCCTTTCACCCTATGTCTTTTACTTTTAACAAATTTTAAATCAAAACCTTTTGTTAATGACCAATTAATGACTACAGATTTGAATTCTTTTTTGTTTGCAAATAACATACCTAACTCTAAGTTTGTCCCCATGATTTTGGTGTTGGGTTTATACACTGGGAAAGGGTTTTCCCTCCTCACAAGTATCATCCTCAGAGTCAGCTTCCTCAGGGCTGTCATTTTGTGACGTCCCCAAATTCGGGTATTTTTTACCTCAGATCTGGTACATCATTTCTATAACTATTGCGGAAGATATAAACATCAATTGTATACAATAAACTTTTACACATCATTCCCAAGGTCTGTAGCCTTAACTTAATACATATATCTAAAAAGGTTTACAATGCTATTTTCGTCAGAAAATTTAATAGATCTAACTACATCATAATTTAATCTTGTTCTTTGCCTTTGCTTTTGTCTTTACTCGAGCTTTCCTCTTAAATCTGAAATTTTTTATCATGATATAGCAAGGGTGAGCAACAAGTTTGCCCGGCAAGTTTAAATTTAATTGAGAATATATCATGATTGAAAAGAATGAATAAGCTTTCAAGTTTTCAACAATGTAATAATTATGAAATAACATGAATCAAGTGTCAATAATTGAGTATCTGAATCAATAATGTGAGACCCCGAATTTTATGAAATAAAAGTATTCAATTTTTCTATTTTGGTAAATGGTTAAATTGATAAAAGGTTAAAGTTAAGGGTGATATGTGAATTTTTTTTTAAAGTAAACAAGTTGTCATAAAATACATGGTCACTATTCACGAGTTACTATTCACAGGTTACTATTCACCCAAATTACTATTCACTCTAGTATCGTTCACTCGAGTATTTGGGACACTTTTTGTGTCAGAGTACTATTCATGAGTTACTATTCACGAATTACTATTCACAGGTTACTATTCACCCAAATTACTATTCACTCTAGTATTGTTCACTCGAGTATTTAGGACACTTTTTGTGTCGGAGTTATTATTTATGAGTTACTATTCACGAGTTACTATTCACGGATTACTATTTATCTAAATTATTATTCACTCTAGTATTATTCACTCGAGTATTTGAGACACTTTTTGTGTCGGAGTTACTATTCAGGAGTTACTATTCACAGGTTACTATTCACCCAAATTACTATTCACTCTAGTATTGTTCACTCGAGTATTTGGGACACTTTTTGTGTCGAAGTACTATTCACGAGTTACTATTTACGGGAAATATTCGTACGACGGTACAATCATTTGTGGACCCCACAACGGAATTATTGTCAGATTGAGAAAACGACAAAAATATTTTATTAAAAATAACGGCGGAAGTTTTATCGTTGATACTGTTGAACTACTCGGTAGTAAAAGTATAGTAATACGTGTGGTTGCATAGTAGCACACGGTATTAATGCTTATGTGAGAAGTCACTCAGTTTGATTCAATTATTGTCAATTAATAATATGAATTATTTAGCGATAATGAAGTTTTGTTTTATTCGTATTATTAATGTAATAAAACAGAAATATCTTTTTATATAAAACAGAATACTTTATTAAAGTTATTCTATAAATAGAATATATTATATTCTATTGTGCATAGTATTTTGCATAGTAAAATCTTTTTATATAAAATAGAATACTTTATTAAAGTTATTCTATAAATAGAATATATTATATTTTATTTAAAAGATTTTTCTTTAAATATGGACCGTCAGATTAAAGTAATTAATCTGGACCGTTCATGGATTAGTTACTATGCATTCTATTTTCCTATAAATAGAAGCTCATTCCTTCATTATTTTCTTACGAATTCACTGAACTCTAGAGAGAGAAACTATAGAGAGAAAGAAGAAGAGTATTCTTTGTAAGACCCCAAATTATTAATAAATGAAATTTAAATTCCCTCTATTTATTATTTTGAAATAGTAAGTGTTAAATTGATTAATGAGGTTAGTTATGGGTAAAATGCGCAAATATTTCAAATAAGCAGGTGGTTATAAAATATTCATTGTTGTCGGGGAATATTCGTTTGGTCGTGGAATATTCTTCCTGTCGGAGAATATTCGTACGACGGCGCAGTCTTTTGTGGGCCCCATAACGGAAAGCGATTGGATGAAGAAAACGACAAGTACATGTTTTTTATTAATAACGGCGTAGTTGTTACCGTTAATACTGTTGGAATACCCGGTGGTTAAAACACAGTAATACGCGTTGTTACACAGTAGCACACTGTATTGCACCAATTATTGATTCTTACGTAAGAAGGCACTACTCAATAATGGTTACAGTAATTACTGTTCAGTATTTTATTTTATTGATTCAATAATTGCTGCGTTGATATTTTATATTACTGTTGTTTCAATAATTGTCACTACACAGTATTTTCCATTATCAGATCAATAATTCATATTATTTGAATAATATTATTTGATAACATTATTGGCAATATCTAGAAAGTTCTGTCTAAGGAGAGGTTTAGTCATCTAATTGCGCGCCAGTAAGGAGAAATCCTTATTGGAAAGCCCCCTCTTTCCTGGGAACGGTCTGGTTGTCATAAATGTGATTCTGTAATATTATTTATGAATAATTAATTATTGATTCATATGATAAGGAAATATTTATTTTTGTGGATATAAATGAGGGATATATTTTTGTGGTTAAAAATGAAGGAGTTAATGTTGAGGTTTTTATCAGTATTTTTGTCGGAATGGAGGTATTAAAAATCAGGATTTTTGAGATATTTTGCGGGGGTTATAATTTTTAATCCGACCGTTGGATCGTGGTAATTTTTGGATATGTTATACATATATAAGTTGAGTATATGTCCACAAATTTTGAACCGTTAAAAATGAACGTATGATTTATTATGAATTTTACGAGATGACTGGTTCAGAAATTGTTGAATTTTCGGAGTTAATCATTTTGGTAGAAAATTCTAGAATTGGTGGGCCCCACTCTTGGTTGGTGAAGAAATGTGCTGAGATTTTTATTCAAATATGGTGGGTGGAAATAGTAGCAGGTAAAGCCATCAGGTTGCAGGTTAAGTCTGCTTCGGCGTGCTAACATTTTCCTATAAATAGAGGGCTAAGTTAGAATTGAAAATCACACCAGAAACAAGTTTTCTCTCTTTCTCTCTCTAGATTATTGAGTGTATTTTGTGAGTATTTAGATACTTTGAGAGTTTCTATTCATCAGAGCAAGTGTCTTTCAGCCTTATACCGGTATTCCGACCAGAAGTACTGTCTTTACGAGGTAAGGGATGTTATTTTATTCAAAAATGATATTATTTCTTCAATATCATTATGCCGAAATATTGGTTGGAAATTTTTATCAAATTTGGAACTTTTCTCGTCGGGGTTACTATTCATGAGTTACTATTCACGAGTTACTATTCACCGAAAAATAAAATTTTCTTCTTTTCGTCCAAAATATCTATTCTGGGTACTAGCTTTGATTGTATCCATGTTTTGATCATTCTTGAATTCTACTTCACTATGAATAATTATAAGACATTTTTGGACATGGATAAATCGAAATACGAATCCTTAATATTTGTTATTTTGTTTCACTGGATTCGTTTTCTTTAAGATATTTTTCATCATCCTCAGTCCTAAATGATGATATTACTGAATATCTTTAGCCCGTAGTGCAAAGATGAATGATTAACTGATGAATATCTTTGGCCCGTAGTGCAAAGATGAACATGTGTTGAGATGAACATGACCGACTGGTGATACAAATGAATATCTTTGGCCTGTAGTGCAAAGATGAATATTTGATTAAAGATGGTTATTGATTGTTGTTACAGGGATAAAATATTGATGATGGACTTTTAAATCTTGGAAGATAGTAGAACTCATTCTCTACTTGACTCTTCTAATGGTTTGCTGTTTCCGCTGCAGTTATTGATTTAAAACTTGTTGTCTATTGTATTCTATTAGATTTTTCCCTGTTGAAGACTAACGATAATTTGTTCTGTATTATCTTAGTCATAATGTTCTTTACTGGGCTAGTTGAGCTCACCCTTTTCCTTTTTGTTCCATTTTTCTCAGGAGGCGAGAATGTAGCGAGTACTAGTCGGGGTATGGAATGATGGTTCTAGAAGTTACTTTAGTAGTCCTCACCATTTTTGTGAAATAATGTATCAATAATTGTAATGAGGACTTATTTGAGTGTGGATATTGTCTAAATGACAATATTTGTATTTAAACTCACAGTTCTTGTGTTGTAATAATAAAGATGTAGTTGTTTCTGTACCATGTATTTTGGCGACTCAGAATGGGTGTTGTATACCTATTTTGGGGGCGTCACAGTTGGTATCAGAGCTTAGGGATATGATCTCTAGCGGAGATCGGAGAATAGAACTAGGAGGGGAGAGACGAATAAATCCTTCGCTAGTGTGTCCTACCTAAGCTTATTTATTGGTCAGTCATAATATAGGGGTATTATGTGATTTGTTAATTTATTTAATTAACCCTTGTTTTATGGCAGTATTTGAGAATGTCGACTGAGAATATTAACAGTGGAGTAAATGAGACCGTGGAGACACCGGTGCTTACCAACGAGGAGAACGTGCAACAGGCTGGCAATGTTCCTCCTGTGAACAACACCAATGAGCAGATGATGAATGATGGAATGTTTAGAAGTTTTTTTGGTATTCATGCAAAACCAGACGAGGGAGACTCGTGTTCAAAATACAGGAGGAAATGATAGCAATTCACGGTTTGTCACAGCTAAACAGTTCAAAGAATTGGGACCACCAGAATTTAAGGGAAAGCCGGATCCGATCATGGCAGAAACGTGGGTCAAGCAAATTACCAAGATATTCGATGTCTTGGGATGCACGGAGGAACAGAAGGTTCCATTCGCCACCTTTATGTTCCGTGGCGAGGCAGATTACTGGTGGGAGTCTGTGAAGCGTACCCATCCAACCGCACTCAGCATGTCTTGGGAGACATTTCAGAAACTGTTCAATGACAAGTACTTTCCTGAAAGTATTCGTCATATGAAGGAGGTAGAGTTTATTAGACTGGAGCAGAATAACATGATGGTGTCTCAGTACGAGGCGAGGTTTGCAGAGTTGTCCAGGTTTGCACCTCATTTGGTGGAGAATGAGGAACGTATGACGAGGATGTTTTTGAGAGGTTTGAAACCTGGCATACGTCAATATCTCATTTCTCATAAATTTTCTCTCTATTCAGATGTTGTCAACATGGCTCAATTATTAGAGCGAGATAATGAGTACGGTCAACTGAGGGACCACAACCAGGATCATATCGGTGACAGCAGTCATCAGAACAATGATAACCAGCGGAGAAAGAAAAATACAGACAAGAACGGCAACCACTCTGGTGGTAATCGTGGCTATGAAAATAGAAGAAGCGAGTCGGGAGAAGATTTTAAAAAGAGGAGATTCAACAATGACAATACGAAGACGTCAGCACTAGCAGCAACCGGTTCCAAGGGAGGAGAACGACCACCGATTATATGCTATAAGTGCGGAAAAGAAGGACATATCAGCCCAAACTGCCCACAACAGTTTAAGGTATGTTATAATTGCGGAAAGGAAGGACATATCGCTCGAGATTGCACTATAGCAAAACCAAGTCCAGCGGGGATGGTGACTCAAAAAGCTGTCCCAGAAAAGATAAAGTCAACGGTTCCTGGAAGAGCGTTTGTCGTGACTGGTCAACATGCGAGGAACCCAAACGAGGTGATCACGGGTAAGCTAATCATAAATTCATGCGAAGTTTATACCTTATTAGATACCGATTCTACCCATTCTTTTATCTCTCCTGCTTGTGCTCAACGTTTAAACTTGACTCCGGAGAAGTTAGACTTTGATTTATCTGTGGAGACTCCGTTAGGAGAAACTTTCATCACATCCACTGTTTATAAATCTTGTGTGTTCCAAGTTGGCACCATCACCTTACCTGTTGACCTTATCTCTTTAAAGATACTTGCTTTTGATGTGATTTTAGGGATTGATTGGCTAACTACTCATCATGCCAAAATTGATTGTTTTCGTAAGGTTGTTAGTTTTCATATTCCTAACCAACCTGTTGTACGAATTCAAATAACTAAGCCATTAAAATCAATCACTGTTATATCAAGCCATAAAGCCATTCGTTTATTAAAAAACGGATGTCAAGCTTTCTTAGCCCATGTTATGGATTTGAATAAAGACACGTCAAATTTGAATAATATTCCTGTTGTTATTGACTTTCCTGACGTATTTCCTGAAGAACTTCCCGGTCTACCCCCGGAACGAGAAATTGAATTCTTTATTGATCTTGAACCTGGTACAAAGCCCATTTCTAAAACCCCATATCGAATGGCTCCTATTGAACTTCAGGAGTTAAAGGTCCAACTACAAGAGTTGTTGGACATCGGTTTCATTCGTCCTAGTACATCTCCTTGGGGTGCTCCTGTTTTATTTGTAAAGAAGAAAGACGGGAGTATGCGACTTTGTATTGATTACCGGGAATTAAACCATGTCACTATTAAGAATAGGTATCCGCTACCTCGTATTGATGACCTGTTTGACCAGTTACAAGGAGCACAATTCTTTTCAAAGATCGATCTTCGTTCTGGATATCATCAGCTGAAGGTTAAAACTGAGGATATTTCAAAGACTGCCTTCAGAACTCGGTACGGGCATTATGAATTCCTAGTCATGTCTTTTGGATTGACTAATGCTCCTGCGGCCTTCATGGATATGATGAACCGAGTATTCAAGGATTATTTGGATCAGTTCGTTGTTGTCTTTATTGATGACATCCTCATATATTCCAAAAGCCGTGAAGATCATGAGCATCATTTGAAGCTGGTACTCCAAAGGCTGCGTGAAAATAAGTTATATGCTAAGTTGAAGAAATGCGAGTTCTGGCTTGAGGAAGTAGCTTTCCTAGGGCACGTGGTGTCAAAACATGGAGTATCTGTTGATCCGGCGAAGATTGAAGCAATACAAAGTTGGGAGCAACCAAAGACGGTGACCGAAGTACGTAGCTTTCTAGGCTTAGCTGGTTATTATCGAAGATTCGTGGAAGGGTTTTCTCGAATCGCTACCCCGTTAACTCAGCTGACTCGGAAAGATATCAAATTCGTATGGAGCGAGGAATACGAGAAGAGTTTTCAAGAGCTTAAGAGGAGACTCATTTCGACACCTGTTCTGACAATACCATCTGGTTCGGATGGATTTGTTATCTACAGTGATGCTTCAGGCAAAGGGTTAGGATGTGTTCTCATGCAACATGGGAAAGTCATAGCCTATGCCTCGCGACAACTCAAAGAATATGAGAGGAATTATCCTACTCATGATTTGGAGTTGGCAGTAGTAGTTTTCGCGTTGAAGATCTGGAGACACTACCTGTATGGGGAGAAAGTGGAGATCTATACAGATCATAAAAGCCTCAAATATTTCTTCACCCAAAAGGAACTCAACATGCGGCAGCGACGTTGGCTCGAGCTGTTGAAAGATTACGATCATACCATCCAATATCATCCTGGAAAAGCAAACGTAGTAGCTGACGCATTGAGTATAAGATCATATGCGGGTACGAGTGCAATATTGTTAACACAAAGGCCCATTTTGTATGACTTGCAAAGGATGGAGATAGAGATGAAGGCTCCAAGTACCCACATGATGATATCAAATATACGAGTAGAACCGACTTTAATCGATAAAGTTAAAGCTGCTCAAGCTACGGACATAGAGCTGATGCGTATGAAGAAGAAAGTGCAAGAAGGTTCTATTCCAGAAGAAAGAATCGATGAAGAAGGAATACTTCGAGTCCATTCTAGACTCTGTATTCCTAACAATTCTGATTTGAAGTACAAGATCATGATGGAAGCACACAATACACCATTTGCAATCCATCCTGGAAGTACCAAAATGTATCGTGATCTACGACATACATTTTGGTGGAATAATATTAAGAGAGAGATTGCAAAGTTTATCTCGAGGTGTTTAACTTGTCAACGTGTAAAAGCGGAACATCAAGTACCAAAGGGTCCATTGCAGCCACTTGAGATTCCGAAATGGAAGTGGGAACACATTACCATGGATTTCGTTGCGGGTCTTCCCACGGTTTCTCAAGGCAAAAATGTTATTTGGGTTATTGTTGATAGATTAACCAAGTCTGCTCATTTCTTGCCGATACGGGAGACTTATTCCCTTGAACGTCTTACTCGTATATACGTAGATGAGATTGTGAGACTGCATGGCATGCCAGTATCCATAGTTTCGAATCGTGACCCAAGATTCACTTCAAGATTTTGGGTTAGCTTGCAAAAAGCTATGGGCACAGATTTACGATTTAGTTCGGCATACCATCCTCAAACGGACGGACAATCAGAGAGGACTATTCAAACTCTTGAAGATCTATTAAGACTTTGTGTCCTAGATTTCAAAGGGAGTTGGGATAAGTACCTACCATTGGTGGAATTCTCTTACAATAACAGTTATCAGGCAAGTATAGGTGTGGCCCCATTTGAAGCATTATATGGACGAAAGTGTCGCTCTCCAGTATGCTGGGACGAGGTGGGTGAAGCAACATTGTTGGGACCAGAGTTGGTACGCATGACTACAGAGAAGATCCAAACGATTCGACAACGTATACAAACGGCACAGGATCGACAAAATAGTTATGCGGATCTTCATCGAAAGGACGTGGAATTTGACATTGGGGATCATGTATTGTTACGTGTGGCTCCATGGAAAGGAGTTACAAGATTTGGGAAGAGAGAAAAGCTCAATCCACGATTTATTGGTCCATTTCAGATTCTTGACCGAGTAGGAAATGTGGCCTATAGACTCGCGTTACCTCCAAGTATGTCTCGTGTTCATAATGTTTTTCATATATCTGTGTTACGTAAATATGTGAAAGACCCAGACCACGTTATTGAGTTAGAACCGGACGAGATAGCTGAAGACTTAACGTACGAAGAGGTACCTGTCAAGATCTTGGATAGAAAGGAGCATGTCCTACGCACGAAGGTCATACCACAAGTTAAAGTTTTGTGGAGAAACCATGCTATTGAGGAAATGACCTGGGAGTTGGAAACGGAAATGAAAGCGAGGTATCCTCATCTTTTCGAAACACCAGGTACGTACGTCAATTTCGAGGACGAAATTTCATAAGGAGGGGAGGTTGTAAGACCCCAAATTATTAATAAATGAAATTTAAATTCCCTCTATTTATTATTTTGAAATAGTAAGTGTTAAATTGATTAATGAGGTTAGTTATGGGTAAAATGCGCAAATATTTCAAATAAGCAGGTGGTTATAAAATATTCATTGTTGTCGGGGAATATTCGTTTGGTCGTGGAATATTCTTCCTGTCGGGGAATATTCGTACGACGGCGCAGTCTTTTGTGGGCCCCATAACGAAAAGCGATTGGATGAAGAAAACGACAAGTATATGTTTTTTATTAATAACGGCGTAGTTGTTACCGTTAATACTGTTGGAATACCCGGTGGTTAAAATACAGTAATACGCGTTGTTACACAGTAGCACACTATATTGCACCAATTATTGATTCTTACGTAAGAAGGCACTACTCAATAATGGTTACAGTAATTACTATTCAGTATTTTATTTTATTGATTCAATAATTGCTGCGTTGATATTTTATATTACTGTTGTTTCAATAATTGTCACTACACAGTATTTCCTATTATCAGATCAATAATTCATATTATTTGAATAATATTATTTGATAACATTATTGGCAATGTCTAGAAAGTTCTGTCTAAGGAGAGGTTTGGTCATCTAATTGCGCGCCAGTAAGGAGAAATCCTTATTGGAAAGCCCCCTCTTTCCTGAGAACGGCCTGGTTGTCATAAATGTGATTCTGTAATATTATTTATGAATAATTAATTATTGATTCATATGATAAAGAAATATTTATTTTTGTGGATATAAATGAGGGATATATTTTTGTGGTTAAAAATGAAGGAGTTAATGTTGAGGTTTTTATCAGTATTTTTGTCGGAATGGAGGTATTAAAAATCAGGGTTTTTGAGATATTTTGCGGGGGTTATAATTTTTAATCCGACCGTTGGATCGTGGTAATTTTTGAATATGTTATACATATATAAGTTGAGTATATGTCCACAAATTTTGAACCGTTAAAAATGAACGTATGATTTATTATGAATTTTACGAGATGACTGGTTCAGAAATTGTTGAATTTTCGGAGTTAATCATTTTGGTAAAAAATTCTAGAATTGGTGGGCCCCACTCTTGGTTGGTGAAGAAATGTGCTGAGATTTTTATTCAAATATGGTGGGTGGGAATAGTAGCAGGTAAAGCCATCAGGTTGCAGGTTAAGTCTGCTTCGGCGTGCTAACATTTTCCTATAAATAGAGGGCTAAGTTAGAATTGAAAATCACACCAGAAACAAGTTTTCTCTCTTTCTCTCTCTAGATTATTGAGTGTATTTTGTGAGTATTTAGATACTTTGAGAGTTTCTATTCATCAGAGCAAGTGTCTTTCAGCCTTATACCGGTATTCCGACCAGAAGTACTGTCTTTACGAGGTAAGGGATGTTATTTTATTCAAAAATGATATTATTTCTTCAATATCATTATGCCGAAATATTGGTTGAAAATTTTTATCAAATTTGGAACTTTTCTCGTCGGGGTTACTATTCATGAGTTACTATTCACGAGTTACTATTCACCGAAAAATAAAATTTTCTTCTTTTCGTCCAAAATATCTATTCTGGGTACTAGCTTTGATTGTATCCATGTTTTGATCATTCTTGAATTCTACTTCACTATGAATAATTATAAGACATTTTTGGACATGGATAAATCGAAATACGAATCCTTAATATTTGTTATTTTGTTTCACTGGATTCGTTTTCTTTAAGATATTTTTCATCATCCTCAGTCCTAAATGATGATATTACTGAATATCTTTAGCCCGTAGTGCAAAGATGAATGATTAACTGATGAATATCTTTGGCCCGTAGTGCAAAGATGAACAGGTGTTGAGATGAACATGGCCGACTGGTGATACAAATGAATATCTTTGGCCTGTAGTGCAAAGATGAATATTTGATTAAAGATGGTTATTGATTATTGTTACAGGGATAAAATATTGATGATGGACTTTTAAATCTTAGAAGATAGTAGAACTCATTCTCTACTTGACTCTTCTAATGGTTTGCTATTTCCGCTGCAGTTATTGATTTAAAACTTGTTGTCTATTGTATTATATTAGATTTTTCCCTGTTGAAGACTAACGATAATTTGTTCTGTATTATCTTAGTCATAATGTTCTTTACTGGGCTAGTTGAGCTCACCCTTTTCCTTTTTGTTCCATTTTTCTCAGGAGGCGAGAATGTAGCGAGTACTAGTCGGGGTATGGAATGATGGTTCTAGAAGTTACTTTAGTAGTCCTCACCATTTTTGTGAAATAATGTATCAATAATTGTAATGAGGACTTATTTGAGTGTGGATATTGTCTAAATGACAATATTTGTATTTAAACTCACAGTTCTTGTGTTGTAATAATAAAGATGTAGTTGTTTCTGTACCATGTATTTTGGCGACTCAGAATGGGTGTTGTATACCTATTTTGGGGGCGTCACATTCTGCCACTTAACTACTTCTTTATTTTAGTTCTTCTTTAAAATGGTAAGGGGCGTTATTCTTTCTTATTCATGAAGAGAACTTATGTTATTTCATTCTTTATTATTCTGTTGGAATAACCTGTATGCGTGATTTACCCTATACTTGATGGAATGACCTGTATATGCGGTTTACCCAATACTTGGTGATCTTCTTCTGTTATTCCATTATTATTTATTATGTTGGAATAACCTGTTTATGCGAAGTACCGCATACTTGGTGAAATTCTTTTATTATTCCGTTCTTTACGATTCTGTCGGAATATCCTGTCGGTGTGAATTTCACCTGACCTGGTTCCATCATTTATTATTCTGCATTTATTATTCTGTCGGAATATCCTGTCGGTGTGAATTTCACCTGACCTGGTTCCATATTTATTATTCCGCATTTATTATTCTGTTGGGAATAACCTGTCTGTGCGGTCTTTATCGCATGCATGGTGAATCCTTCTGTTATTCCATTCTTTATTATTTTGTTGGAATAACCTGTCTATGTGGATTGCCACATGCATGATGAATGATCCTTTATATTCATTCCTTATTAAATTGTGGAAATGATCTGTATACGTGGATTACCACATGGCTGGTGAAAATCCATTTGCAGTTTCATATATTCTTTATTATACTCATTTGGTTAAAGTTTTGATTTCTATACTCCATGAAATTAGTGGAATATCCTTGATATTTGCGCTTCATCCAGTATCTTTTCATGAAAATATTCTTCTGAGCATTCTTGACTGTTACTTTACAAAGAAGTATCATGTTGACAATTTGGATATTATTAGTTCCTGGATAAACTAATTCTTGAACTTGTTTAATTGAATTTCTATAACATTGTCATCATCCTCATGTTTATTTTATGTTAAAAGTCATCTTTGGCTTACGTGCATATATGGACTTAGTATGATTATGACCAGGGATCATTCGGTATAATCATGAACTGTGATGTTACAAGTGGTGTGGTAAAAGTCCTCAGTGGCTTGTAATGCATTGATAGACAGTTTGTGGTATGATTATGACCAGGGATTTTTCGGTATAGTCATGATCATTGATGATTTAATGAATATCCTTGGCCCATAATACAAGGATGATTAGAAGATGTGGTTTATTTATTAAGTTGAGTCTCAGTGATAAAAGTTGATGAAAATATTTTTAAATCATAGAAGAGAGTAGGTTTTATTCTCTACTTAACTCTTCTAATGGATTACTTATTCCGCTGCAGTTAAGCTTAATGTCTATTGTATTTTATCAGTTTAACATTGTTGAAGACTATTGATAATTTATTCTTCATTATCTTAGTCATAATATTTCTTACTGGGCTAGTTGAGCTCACCATTTCTTTCAATGTTCTCTTCAGGAGATGAGAACGTAGCTGGGGCGAGTCGGGGAACGGAGTGATGGTTCGAATGATAGTATTAGTTAGTAGTCCTCACTATTATATGTAATAGTGTGTTAATAAATGTAATGAGGACTCCTTTTGAGTATGAATACTCTCTAGAAGATAATATTTGTATTCAAACTCGCAGTTTATGTTTTGTCGTATTGTACACGACATTTGTATTAGTAAGTTGTATTTGTATTCTGTACTTTGTATCTGACGACGCAAGATGGGTGATGTATACCTAATTTTGGGGGCGTCCCAAATAATGTTTGAAGGTTGATAATGACCCTGAACAATTTAACTGAACCTTATGGTAATGAAGGTGATCAGCCTTTCATACCTGATGAACATATATAACATGCACTAAGTACGACTCAATAATCAGTTTAGACGTGAATAATCATCAATAATCATTCACTAACACGCTTTGAAATATAACTCGAGTTTGAGTTAAGGAAACTTGTCTGAACCGTTGATTACTGCTATACAATCTAAGTTAACGTCCTTATTGAAAAGACCTATCAGTTATAAGATTGATCTGTCAATTAGCATAACATGCCTTATAAGTAAACTATCTAACATTTAAACACATAGTTAAATATTAGATAACCTTAACACTATACATATACTCAAGTCTAAACCTAGTTAAGTATTAGACATTACATTATAGCCTTAGTATTATCATTATACTTTGATAATCTTTTCATCATGTCATAACTTATACTTATAAGTTTTCCCTTTTATATGTTATCTTAATAAATTAGATAACATTTTAGTAAACCGAAATACCATTTCAGTAAGTCGGATTTCATTTCAGTATCTTGAAATCACTATTTTAGCATACCAAAATCAGTTTACCAGACTGAATTCAATTTTAGCAATCCGAAATCAAATTCAGTACCCTTGATTCCTATTTCAGCAGATCATACACATAATATAGTTTATTGAATACCAAATTCAACAACTACATTTAAAAAATAAGTTAATTCTCTATTTTAATTTTCTGTTTAATATTATTAATTATTTGATAGTATTTCAAGCTATGGTTATTATCCTTTTAATAACATTTAAGTTAAATATTAGTAAAAATATCTTAATCCAATATCATTAGTCACATAAAATTATTTAAAGTCATTAATCACATAAATATACAATTTATTTCAATTATTTTCTATTCCTTAATTAATTCATTTAAGCACTTTAAAATGCCATATACATATCAACTCTTCACCACCAGACCCAAACCTCCATAAAAAATCTGCATAAAACATGCTTAAGTCTCAAGTCGGAAAACCTCATTTTCCATATTTTTGACATCACATACTTAATTAAACTCATTTACTCATAACTAGTCTATTTTCATGAAAAATATCAAATTAGTTCCAAAAATTATTCTTTTCTGGCATTTGGCAGAATATAGTACCATATTGAACATATATTTTTTCCGGAATTTTTAAAATTCATTTACTAACTTTTAAATGGCCGAAACTGCCGAATCTTGAGATATTTATCATAAATTTTGCTTTTGTTCAATAATTCCGAAACTTACAGGGTATACTCCTGTTATATACATGTACTCTCAATAAAAATTTCACAATTTTTGGAGTTAACCACAAGGAGTTTTACGGACTTACTTTTAAAATAGTATTTTCCCGTAAAATCCATAACTCTCAATCTATACATCCAAAAATCTCTATTTTTGGACACAATCTAGAAAACTCATCAAATTATCATCTTAAATTTTTCCAGAATTTTTGAGGGTCAGAACAATTACGTAACTGCCCCTGGAAGAAACTGTTCTAAAATAATTTTTATTTTTATTAGAAAAATAGGATTGTTTTCACCAAAACCCACACCATGACTATTAGAAATGTGATTTTTAAGTTCTACCACTTGGGTTTACTAGATAACTTACATGTCTAGCGCCCCTTTTTGACGGATCGCAAAAAGGAGTTATAGATTTAAAACATTAGATTTTCAAAGTACATAGAAATTTGGGTTTCTAAACTAGAAAAATTTATTTTTCTTTTCTTTTGAATCCAACCAAATCAACACCCAATATGGGTAGATCCATACTTGAATTCATATAAATCACATATATTAAAGGGTTTTATACATCCATATTATAAACCCCTTTCATCAAATCCATAAAATAAATTAGAAAAAAGTTTAGGAAGAGTAATTTTATACATTTCTTCTTCTTCTTCTTCATGGAGAATTTTTCTCTTTTCTCTTTCTTCCATGGCTTCCACCACCCCCCCCTTCTCTCTCTCCCTCTCGGTTTCCCGTTATCTTCTTTCCCTCTCATGACTTTCTCTCTCTTTTGTTAGCTAATAAGGAATGGGATGAAAGAGAAATAAAGAAAGAAAATATGTTTACTTTATTAAATGTAGATATAAGATAAATATCTCTCTTCCTCTCCTTTTCCACCTCTAAAATTACCGGCCATGTGGCCTCATCACCTCCCACATCTTTTTTTTTATGCTTTAATGAATGTCCAAAATATCCTTATTAATTGGGTTAAAAAAAAAAGGGGCTAAACACTTATTTAATCTTTTGGATTACTAAATTAATTCTTTAGGCTATGTAATTTAACATAGTCCAATCATTTTCATCTTATCCCATCCTAAATATTTAATTAGGGTATCCATTCCAAATGTTTAGAATTTAAATAATTATTCTTGCACATTTAATTTTATAACCCTATTAAACTTGTTTCAATTAAGTTATAAAATTAATAACTTGAGATAAAAACAATATATCTCTTAAATTAATATAATATCCAATATTATTATTCTCCCACATGCTATTAAATAATTGGGCTCACTTGGCCTTTTCTTCTCTTCCTTATCTCTTGTTATTACTTGCAAGCAACCACAATAATGTTGGCTCCATTTATTAATTGACAACACAAAAGTAACTCATCTACTAAAATGCATGCAATAATTACATACATCCCCCTTTTCCCTTTATAAAATTCGGCCATAAGGCCTTAACCTTTCATCCATATTTGTTTTATATTAAGCATACTAATGACTAAATTATCCCTCTCACAAGTGGGCTTAGTTTGGGCCCTTAATTAATTACTTGTTTTACTTACTAACAAAAACTAACTTGGGCTTTCAACCCTAATTAAATTGGGTCATTATAATACTTGTCCCATACATAATATATTGGGCTAGATTAAATAATTTAATCGCCCTTAATCAATTTATCTATAAGTCCCATGCTTAATTAACTAATTGGGCTCGTTTAAATAATATAACTTCCTTAGTCCATTAAATTTTAATTCACTTGAATTAATTCTATGACCACTAAATAAAAATAACCCTTTAGGTCATTTAAATCTCATACCATATTTAAATAACTTATTTAAGTTATACAATTTATATTGTATAATTAAATTTAATTTCCTCTTCCTATTCATAAATTGTTTTCAACCAATTTATTTATATATTAAATATATAATTTAATATATTCAATCATTTATTCAAATATGAATTTAATTTACTAACTAGTTGATACCAATATACATATTTACATATTGGATCTCATCTCATATTTTTACTTTACCTCCTTTGGTATAATATTAAATATTATATCATTATCCATATAACATATTATCATATGCTCAATTAATTTTATTTCCTTTCTATAAATTGTCTTCACAATTTATTTAACTATAGTAAATATATGAATATATTCACCACATTAAATACATGCATACATTATACTCAATAATGTAATATATGATTTCTTCAATAAAATAGTGGCTATACATGAAGTATATTTAATGCCACCAATTTACCACATTAAAATAATTTAATATTATAAATTATTCTAATTTTACCCATCTAATTTCCTTTAATAATTTACTCTTACACCTTACTTACATATAATTAATATATAATTCTAATATTTTTATTATACACAACATCACCTATTGCATGACACATAATCCTTTGTGTACTACAATATCACATAACATATCATCTAATAAGAATTTTCTTTATTTAATTCTTATTTTGAATATTATCCAAAAATTTGGGTTATCACACATTTTCTACTTGATCAGAGTCGTAATATGTTTCACTGTCACTATCTATTTCACTGTCATTAGAATAATCAACATCACTTTCACTATCTTGTTCTTCTACACTATTGTCTCCCTCATCAGTATTGTCATCCTCAGCATTGCCCTCACCCTCAACAGTATTGTCACCCTCAGCATTGCCATCACCCTTAACAGTCTTGTCACCCTCAATAGTTGGTTGTTTTACTTTCTTCTTATGTTTTTTATGTTCCCTTGTTTTTTTTTCTTGCCTCAATTATTTCTTCATCACCAGTTAGAAACATTTCTTCTTCCTCCTCATCAAGAAGAATATTACTATCACTAGAAGAACTGGAGTCCTCATAGTTATTTTCTTCCACCAATACATCACCATCATGACTAATATCAGTTATCAAACTCACCTTCTTAGCCTGTTTTTTCCTATCAGTAGCATGTTCAGTTTATGTAGGTTGTTTAGCATGTTTACCCCCTTTACAATCATGCTCAAGATAAATCTCAACATATTTAAAATCTACAACAGCATCTAACATCATATTTAGGCCATCATCATCTTTAAGATTTGAAAAAATGCCCACATAATATAGTTTCAGGCATTCTATAATAGAACCCAATTACATTTGTGTACCCAAAACTCTCACACATTGTCTTCAGCTTCTCAAAATTCAATTCAAAATAAGGGATTTGAAACTTATCAATTTTCCCATAATCATAATGGAAAACAGGATGTAACCCAAATAAACCCCCATGGTGGAGTTCCACTTCCAAGTTTCTACAATAAAAATACCATTAACATTAATTAAAAAAATACTTCTCTCCAGTACATGATAGACAAACAAAACTACAGTATAACAAGACAAACAAAACTTTAAATCTCATGTCAAACAAAACTACAGTATAACAGGACAAACAAAACTTTATTTCTCTCTAGAACATGATAGACAAAAGTTTATTGGTGGAGTTCTACTACCAATAAACTACAGTAGAAATCTCATGTTGGACTATGGAACACAAAGACAGACCACAGATACAGACAAGACTATATAATTATTACCCGACAACATTAGGACCACAACATAAGGACCACAATATAATAACCAATGAAGTTCATATTTATATAATAACAACCAATTTTAGTAAAGAGTCGACAATACACAAGGAAATGGGATTAAGTTCTAGACAATAGACATGTGAAGGTAAATAAAGGGGCCACATTAGACAGATAAAGGGGAATAGAATAAAGGGACAAATCAATAAAGAGGGATTCTGAGACATTTACACCATCTCCCCCACCACAAAGCACTTTCAGATCCTTCGAATAACTTTAGTATCCCTACTACAAACCCTCGATTTGATGAAATTTTGAAACCCTAACTTTTCTCTGTGCATGCGAGAGTTGGATGAGAGAGAGAAAGACAGAGAACGAAATAGATGCTTAGACTTGTCTGAAGAATGAAATGAATGTTGTCTGTAAATCTGTAAAGTGTTTTAATTTTTTTTGGGAGAAATCTCATGTTTTGATATAAATATTATTCCTTGCAAATTACTAACAGTTAGGCCCGTGGTGCTCGGGTGGTCAAATGACCAAAGTTCCAAACGAGAGGTTGCAAGTTCGAATATGTGGAGAGGCAATTTTTTGGGAAAAATTTAAAAGACGCCACGACAGTAATGGACAAGTGTCAAATTATAATATTAACTACCACGTCAGACATGCCACGTAGGCACTACGTCATCAGGTTAACGCACATGTGGCGCCTGGGGGTTCAAAGTCCAAATTTTTAAATAGAGAGAGGCTCAGTTTGTGTTGACCGAAAGAAAGGGGCTCAATACCCAAATACCACTAAAGTTCAGTGGTCGACTTTGTATTTAACCCGTATCTAAATAGAATTGTATCTAATGAAAAAATATTATTTGATAATTACTTTTTTCAAAATGTCTGAATAACATGTTTTTACTATTTTAACCCTTGAAAAAAAAACACAGCCTTCTTCTTCTTCCTCCCCCCATCCCGGCCCCGCCTCACCCCACCCCACCTCACCTCTCCTCCCTTCCTCCCCCATCCCCATCCTACCTCCTCCCTTCTCCATCCTCCCCCGCCCCTGCTTCTGCCCCACCTACCTCCTCCCCCATCCCCACCCCACCCCTCCTCCCTCCTCCGTCGCTCCACCCCCTCCTCCACCGCCCCTGCCCTACCCACCTCCTCCCTCCTCCCTCCTCCCTTGCCCCACCCCATCCTCCCTCGCCCCACCCCCTCCTACTCCATCCCCATCCCACCTCCTCCCCCCGCCTCCCCCTCCCCTCCTCCCCCCGCAGATCTGGTGGTCTGGTGGCGAGGCGGTGGTGGTGCCGGTGGGTAGCAGTAGTTGGCATGGATACACAAGAAAATTGATAAAATTGAAGATGGTATTTGTGTCTAAAAAATAGCAAACTTTATTAATAGGCATGTCTGAATAATTTAGATTTGATTTTCTATCTCAACCATTTAGAGGCATTCAGAGATAACAAAAAAAAATAACATCTATCCTCTTAGCGAATAAGAGGTGGTCTATTAAGACCTCTTAAGATGTAAACAAACATCACCTAAGAGTTCGATAAAAGACCATTAAGCACAACCCCCACCACCAATACCAATACCAATACCAATACCAATACCACCACCGCAGCCACATGAACTTTAACCGTCACCTTCCACCTCAGCAGTAGTTGCAGTTGCCTCGACCGCAACTTCTTTCTTGACATCTTGTTTAAACTGGCTTCCTATCCATTTTCTGAACTTTTCTTGCTTAAAACTTTCTTTTGCTCAAAATGATATTCAGAATATATATTAGAGTAGTTGTTGATTGATACAAAGCATATTAGGCTTATGGTATTTTTTGTCTATTATGTATATTAGTTCCATTTATGTAAACAATTAAAGAGTGGTCATTGATTTTAGGGAGTACGGGGGTGTTTGATAAAAACTGAATTAATCTGAATCTGAATTTGAATCTGAATGAGTAGAATCTGAATCTGAATAAAAAAAGTTGTTTGATAATTGATATGTCTGAAACATCTGAATGACAAAACTTTATTATTTTATCCCTTTGAAAAAATTTAAAATTATTGTAAATTTATTTAATATTACTTAATATAATAGTTAATATATATTTTTTTAATTTTTTTAATTATTTTTTACTTCATTCAGCTAAAAAATCTGACTTAGCTATTCAGCTCGTCCATCTTACCGATTCAATCATTCAAACCAAAACAAACGCACTGACCGATTCAGCCATTCAGATTCAGCTCCATTCAATTCTAAACAAACATCCCCTACGTTCATGTGTGCCTATAATCCCCCCCCCCCCCAAAAAAATAGAGAAAGTTTTGCATAGTTAAATATAAAAGGTCTAAAGTCTCGACTCCAAAGAATGGATATGTGCATTATTATTTTCTATTTCTTAAAGATGCAGTTTTTTTATTTGAAATAATAAGTAAAGTATATATGAAGCTGATGCAAAAGAGCATCTCCAACAATCTTTTTAACCAATTTGGGATGCTCAAATAGGTGAACCATATCAGAAAAATTAGCTTCAACAACCTCTCCAACTTTAGTCATCAAATCTACAACCTTGTTCTCTTTTTTAGGAACTGGTAAGTTGACCTTGTCTCTTCAAAACATTTATTTTATTTTGGGAGAATCAAAATTATATGAAAAAGGCTAAAAACATTTATTTTGCTACATGGGTTTGATGTAAAAATTATTTTAAAATTTAATATCATTCCTTTTTATTCATTTAAGTCAAATACTGCATTAATTGAATTGAAGAGACTGATGAGGCACAACACATTAAAGTAGCAAATAATGTTCTTCAAATTGACACGTAGGTTAATAAACTCCAATTTAAAGAGTTTTTTTTGCTAACTACTATTAGAGATGCTCTAAGAATACACTCCCTCCGTTTTATATGTCAATTTCCACAATTCTTAAATTTAAACTTGATACAAATCTATTTAATTTTAGTAAAAATAATTATATTTATCGTATAATAATTAAGAACTAATATTATTAATTACTATATTGACTAAATTTTATGTGCACAAATAGTGCACAAACAATTATGTATTAATGTAGTTAAAGGGCATTGATATCATGGAAAAATGATATTTCTATCTGAGTCTCTCTCACATACTTGTGAAACTCACTCACTATTTATGTAGGAGAGATCATGTAAAAATATTATTTTCTCATGTGAAAATATCAGTTCTTTAATTAAATGGTAGAATTCATATACTCTCTGTTCCGAATTATAAGATCACTATTAGCTTTCTAAAAGTCAAATTGAGACATTTTTAAAATTTAAAATGAATATAATTTATTTAAGATTTAAAAATAATAAAACATATAACTAACGATACTTTTTCAGTATTTTGTGATATTCATAATTGTATTGACATAAACTAAAGAATTCATCTCAATTCTGAGTTTAAAAATATTTGAAATTGACTTTACAAAAGATAATATTGATCCTATAATTTGAAACGGATGGAGTATTAGTTTTTCTTTATGTTTGTGCATAATTTATGCACAACTGTTTGTGCATAATTGTTCACATAAAACTACTATTAATATATTTGTTACTTCGAAACTTAATAACTTTATATTAATTTTAAATTTTAATATGTTATAAAATGACTTAAAAATCAAAATGTATTACTAATTTTTATACGAAAGAAATATTGTTGGTTATTGGATCCAAACCGGTGCGCCCATGGAGCGGTCGACCTAGTGGATGTAACCACATGGTTCATTGACTAGATACAATGAACATCTCTATATTAATGTGGGAGTTACATATATAATTATATATGAGAGTTACATATATTTATGTGTGGGAGTTACACACGTATTTATATGGGGTTACATATATATATATATATATATATATATATATATATATATATATATATATATATATATATATATATGGGCTAAATATAATTTACTACATCAAATATCATCATATTCATGATTAGGCTCCCAAAAAATTTAGGCTTACACTTTACTATATCAAGTGTCTAATTTGATACAATTTAGCCACCAATTTCTGAATTCAGTCAAAATTGGCCGAAATACCTAATTTTCCAGTCAAAGAAGAATTGTATAGGGTTTGACTGTATAGAATACGGGCTAATAACACTTATGTTACATCAAGTACCACTAAATTCACAATTTACTACATCAAATTCTTAATTTGTATAAATATTTATTTTGACGTATTAAATGTGTATAAATCCTTATAAATAATTATTATATGTTAAATTATTAAAACTAAATATTAATACAAAGATAACCAAATATAATTTTTTATTTTTAAAAAGACATAATTAACAAAAAAATCAATAAACTTTTAAACATAGAAATTATATTTTTAACACGAATAACATTAAACTTTTAAACAATTGACAAAAATGTCCAAAATTTAATTAAATAATACCCTTTTTATATTGGAAGAGCATACAAAAGGAGGAGGAAAAAATTGAAAAAGGAAAAAGAAAAAAAAATGACTCATTTGCTCTTTCTCCTCTCTCCCTCTTCCCAAATCCTTCAAATTATTTTGTTCTTTCAAATTTGGAAATTTCAGCGACTTGATTTGGAAAGTGAGTTGTTTTTATTTAATTAAAAGATTCTTCAAATATATAGTAGTTAATTAGTTTATCCAACAATATTTTGTTGTTGTCTGTTTTCCATTTTATTCTTCAACAAGCAATAGTTAATACATATATTGTATTTATAAAAAAAATTAATTTTAAAATTGTATCTATAATTTAAAAAATTATAAGTATAAATTTTACAACTTAAATCTTTCCAATTATAAATTATATCATAAATTATAAATTTCACGTCTTAAATTTTACAAATTATATCATAACTTAAATTTTACAAATTGTATTTATAATTTATATCATATTTCTACGGTATTAGTTACTTTTTTTTAAAGGGCTAACAATTATTATATTTTTATTTTTATTTTTTATTTTTTTGGGGGCCGAATCATGAATATGGTGGTACTTGATGTAACGGAACTGTAAATAACTATTTTTAAATTAAGTCGAACCGTATATTTATACGCTCAACTGGTATTAAATACACAAGACTCGATCGGATTATTGGACGGGTCGGGTATTCCGGCCAATTTTAACCGGATTCCGAAATTAGTGGCTAAATTGTATCAAATTACACTTGATATAGTAAATTGTAAGTCCAAATTCTTTGGGGGCCGAATTATGAATTTGATGATACTTCATGTAATAAAAGTTTAATTAGCCGAATATATATTAATACTTGTGTTTAATATATATAGGTTACACTTTCTCCTCATGTATATATATAAAGATAGTGCTGAAGTTAGCAAAACAACAAACAAGAACATTAGCATAATATTGCAAGCTATTAGAGGTCTCATGTGTGCTTGAAAGTTTGGTAGCTACACGAACTGTGAAAACATATTTGGTACTCGTTCTAACGTAGTCCAAATTATCGCTGAAATAATTATTCGTTGAGTTTGTGATTCTAGTCGTTCGTTGTTTGTGGGCATACACTTCAAGAGGTAACTAGAAAAATAATTTTTTTCAGTTTATATCCGTTGCAAGTATGCTATATATTCTTACATTGGTATCAGAGCTATCTTATGCTAGAATTCGTGCTATATATATTGTCCATGATGCCATGCAAGTGTTTTATGTTCTTTGTTACAAAAAGAAAGCTTAAATAGCATGATAATGGTAGAATATGATAGATATATTATTTGAGCATGAAATATCAGTATGTTCTAGCTTATATGATGATAATATAGCCTGCAAAATTTTGTTCAAATTGGTTTTGTATTTTAAAAGATATTTCAAACCTTAATTGTTTGTAAATATTTTTTAAAATCAAAAACTATTTTTCCTCGAAGTTCGTCTCAAATTTTTGATGTCATGGTTGTATGGAATTTTTTGATACGATTCCGTGGATATATTATTTGCAATTTTTGGACTTAAAATGAATAAGTTATGGCCGTTTTAAAAAATGGTATCAAATTGTAATTTTTCACCTAAAAACCCTAGTTGGAGGTTGAAGATTTGACCCGCGCGCCTAGATCCGACCCAATAACCCGGATCCTGACCCGCGGTCTGATCCGTTTGGCAGTTTTTTATTTAATTTCCAGAAAATAATTTATTAATTATTTTGGTTGTGGAAATTAATTTAAAAATAGTTAGATTGATTATTAAATTTTGAAAATTTACAGAAATTAATTATTAGTAGATAATTAATTTTTCCAGTGGATTTTTTTAATATTGATATATTTGGGTATTTTTGGTTAATTTCTAATTAATTATACAATGGTTTATTAATTTTGATAATTAGCAAATTTATCAGAAAAATTCCAAGAAACTTTCAGTAACCTTTTTATGATGGTTATATACTGTAGTAAATTTTTCGGAAGGAATTAACATTTTTATGTAATTGTGGTTAATTTCCAATTAATTATAGGATGGTTAATTAATTGTGATAATTAACATAATTATCATAAAAATTCCAGAAAATTGTAGTAACTCTTTTGTGAGGTTAATCTAATGTATAAAAATTTTGGTAGCTATACTATGTGTTTGACACAGTGTTGCATATTATTTGGAATAAAATGAATAATTATGAAAAATAATTTATTTTTTCATAAATTATATATTGTTCAGAAAATTTTAGAAAAAATATTATAATGTTTTTTATGAATAAATGATACGTTTAAAATTTTCTGGTAGCAATATAAGGTGATTGACATATTATTGTATATTATGTGGTATAATATCATGTTTTAATTAATCCTTTTAAATATTTAGAATATTTAATATGCAATTGATTTTATCTATTCTTTGGCATGCATATAAATGATTATTTAGAATGCCATGAACACTTATATATAGTTGTACTTAGTGGGAGGAATTTAAGTTTTTTAAATTCTATACATATCTTTACACTAAATAAACAATAATAAAATGATTAAATATACACGCAAATTGTGATTTTCAAGCTTAGCAAAGTTCCCTTTTTGTGTTTATAATTGATTATTTTAGTAATTTTATGTTATGTGGCAAAGATAAGTTAATATTGTGGTGAACTCTTAAAATTTATTAATAACATTTTTTCGGTCGTTTAGATGGCTTCAAAACAAATTATTGCTAATCTTAATAAGGGTAACACGTTCAATGGGGATAACTATGATGTATGGCATCGTAAGATCCGTATGGTTCTTGAAGAGTTAGAAGTGGAAGAGACTCTACTAAAGAATCTAAACCAACTGGTGATAATGCTGAAAATATTAAAAAGTTTACTGCCTATGAAAATTGGCGCAATAAAGATAGAATTGCTTGCATTACTTATGACACCCCCAAAATAGGTCTACACAACCCATTCTAAGTCGCCAAATACGTGACACATAATCCAAATACAAACTTCCTATATACAACTATTAATTGTCGTGTAAAATACGAAAAAACATAAGCTATGAGTTTCAATACAAATATTGTCTCGTAAACAATATCCAAACTCAAATAAAATCCTCATTACAATTATTATCACATTATTTTATAGAATAGTGATGACTACTATAGTAACCATCTTGTACCATCACTACATTCCCCGACTAGTCTTAACTATGTTATCATTTCCTAAAGAGAACAATGAAAGAAAAAGGTGAGCTCAACTAGCCCAGTAAAGAATATTATGACTAAGATAATGTAGAACAAATTATCCTTAGTCCTCAACAGGAAAAAATCTGATAGAATGCAATAGACAACAAGTTTTAGATCAACAACTGCAGCAGAAATAACAATCCATTAGAAGAGTTAAGTAGAACGTGATGTCTACTATTTTCTATGATTTAAAAGTCCATCATCAATATTTTATCCATGTAACACCAATCAATAATTATTTTCAATCAACAAATTATCTATACACTACGGGCCAAAGATAATCGCTTGTATCACCAGTGGTCATGATCATGCCAAAAACATGTCCATCTATGCATTACGGGCTAAAGAGGAATTTCACCACAAACATTTATCTGTAACATTAAAGGTCATGATTATACCAATACAAAATTTCTGGTCATAATCAAACCAATCAACAGTCCATCTTTGCAGTACGAGCCAAAGATGACTTTCACCACAATATAAGCATGAGGATGATGACAATGATATAAAGAATGAATCAAGTGAAATCAAAGATAAATATTAGATATTTATAATTTAATTTATCCAGAGTTCAAGAATATCCAAATTGTCAACATGATTACCAATTGTGGAGTAAAATTCAAGAATGATATTTAAGATTTAAATTTTAAAGATAATTTGGACAAAGAAAAGAAACTAAATTCCGTCGTGAATAGTATTCCAACAGAAATAGTACCCCGGATGAATAGTACTCCGACATGAATAGTACCCCGAATGAATAGTATCCCGACATGAATAGTACCCCGAATGAATAGATTAAAACTTAATAAGAAAGTTCAGACCAATATTTCAATGAAATTATATTAGATGAAGCTCAAACTATTAATGATATTATACTAATTTCAGGGATTTTCACCCTTTAACAATAAAGTTATGAAAACAAACAATAATTTTGTACCTTAAATAGAGAAAAATATGAAAGAAAACGATATCCCTTGACGAGTACAAAAGAAATGATATCACATACCAGTATGAAAGAATATATGAAACTGCAAATAGATTTTCATCCGTCATGCGATAATCCGCGTAGACAGATTATTTCCACAACTTATTAAAGAATGAATACGAAGGGTTATTCACCAGGCATGCAGTAATCCGTATAGACAGGTTATTCTCACAGATTAATAAGGAATAGAATGACAACCCTTATGAGTATAAAAAAAATAACATCCTTTACCTTAGTTGGAGACTACATATGACTGGTATGACGGAGATTATCTTGAAGAATTCTTGCATTATTTACTACACTCAAAGTATCCTTATACTCAAAAGAAATACTCATAATATTATAGAAGAAGAATTCTCTGATTCTGGTGTGATTTTCATTTCTTAACTAAGCAAACTATTTATAGGAAAATGGAAGGACATAATTTAAAAGAAAATCACAGACAAACAGTAAAGAAAACTCACAGACGAATTCGACAAAAATTTGATTTTACTATGCAGCACTATGCAATAAAATATTTTAATAAAATAAAAATTTATATATAATATAATATATTCTAATAAAATAAATAACTTTATATATATTATAAAAAGTTTTCTGTTTTATTATTATTATAATAATAATAAAATAAAACTGAGATAACTTTCTACCGATGGTTTGAAAAATTAGCACATGGGGGTCCATGGAATAATAAAACAAACTTATAAAAAACGCTTTATGACAAACCCATCTATTGATATCAAAATTTGAATAAATAACTACCACAAATCACTTATCTTTAATCAACACATTTTTAATCTTTTAACAATTATTCATCATTAGTATTATAATTCTCAATATTGACAACCATATCGTTCCCAAGAAAGTGGGGGCTTTTCGATAATGATTTTTCCTTCCTGACGCGCAATTAAATAATTTAACCCCTTTCCTCGACAGAACTTTCTAGACATTGTCAATAATGCTAATAATAATATGATTAACTGTGTCGTTTTAATTATTAATTTAATAATATAAAATATTATTCAGATGTTACTATAACAATTATTGAATCAATAATATGAGATACTATTCAACAACTACTTTAGCAATTATTGAATGAAATATTGAGTGACTTCTTACGTAAGAATCAATAATCAAATATACTATGCAATACCGTGTGCTACTGTGCAACAATGCGTATTACTTTACTTTTATCACCGGGTATTTCAACATTTTAACAGTAAAAGTTTTGCCATTATTTTTATAAAAACGTTATTTATGTCACTTTCTATATCCGATAATTATTTCGTTGTGGGGTCCATTAATGATTGCACCGTCGTACGATTATTCCCTAACAAAAAGAATATTCCTCGCCCAAACGAATATTTTTTGACAACTTCCTTACTTTGTAAAATTTGCACATATAACTCATAACTATAGCATTTATTAAATTATCACTTTACTATTTAGAATACTATTCAGAAAAAATTAAATATTTATTAATAAAAGTTGGGGTCTTACATTACTCTCTTGAGCAGCATGAACAATGAGTTCTTGTTTGAATACGAAGCATTCTCGATTGCTTATGAGATGTGGGAAGCTCTTAAGATAAAATTCAAAGGCACCTCACTGACTAGGTTGCGAGGCTTAACTATCAAGTTTGACGGTTATAAGAAGGAGGTTGATCATTCAATGAAGAAACACCTTTGAATAATGTGAAACATGATTAGAGAATTGATGGCTGCAGGCAATAACTTATCAAATGAGCAGCAGATATCAGCGGTGGTTCGCTCACCCCCAGATAATTGGGAACATATGCGGGTTAACATGACCTATAACCCGAATATCAAAAACTTTGAAGATATTTGGCGTCACTTGGAGCTTGAGGCTGAGCGCTTAGAAGATGTTAAGCCATCAAAGGCATATGTTGCTGAGTCTAGTTTTCGCAAGGGGAAACCCAAGCGAAGAAATAATGGGAAGAAAGCTGCTACAACCCTTGCTCCTTAGCCTAAGAAGGCAGCAAATGTAGGTGTTAAGAGGAAAAGAGGAAAGAGAGCTGGCAAGAAGGACAAGGCTAAGATGGCATGCTACAACTGTGATAAAATAGGGCACTTTGCTCGTGAATTCACTGAGCCGAAGAAGGTATTTTCTAGTTTTGTTCAAACTATGTGTAATGTTACTTCTAGTACTTTTGTTGCTCAATCTATCCATTTTTGGATTGTAGATTTAGAAGCAACGAACCACATAGCCAGAGATCGAGCTGGGTTAGTGGAGTATCGCTGCATTCCGACTGACAAAAAAATATACATCGAGAATGACTCTAGTGTGGACATGCTAGGAATTGACACTTACAAACTAGAAATGTGAGGATGTTTAACATTATTTCTACATGATGTACTTTATGTGCCGGATGTCCGGCAGAATTTATTTTTTGTTCTTGCTATTCTAAGATATGATTTTTTCTGTGGTTTTTGAGAGAGACAAAGTTATTATCTCTCATGGGACGAATGTTTGTGGTTTTGGTTTTATTAATAATGGTTTTATGGTTTTGGATATTATTAATTCTAGTAATGATTCATATTCTTATCTTACTTTTGTTGAAAGTGAACATAGTAGTTCAATTCAATGGCATGCTAGATTAGGCCATATTGGACAAGACAGGATGACCATGTTAGCTCGAGAAGGTCTTTTAGGCCCACTCGCTAAGGTCGACTTACCTACTTGTGAACACTGCTTAGCAGGTAAGTCTACTAGAAAACCATTTGGTAAAGCCAAAAGGGCAAATACAACATTGCAACTTATTCATTCGGATATATGTGGCCCAACAAATGTGAAGGATAGACGTGGCCATTCTTATTTCCTTACCATGATAGATGATTTCACGCGCTTCAGACACACATTTTTAATCTCTCATAAGTCAAAAGCACTCGATTACTTTAGAGGTTATTTGATTGAGATTGAGAATCAATTGAAGAAAAATGATAAAGCTCTCCGAACTGACCGAGGTCGTGAATATCTATTCGATCAGTTTAAGGAACTATGTGAGGAAAAATGAATCATCAAGCAACTGATAATTCCTAGTACTCCGTAACAAAATGGTGTGGCAGAAAGAAGAAATTGGACACTACTTGATATGGAAAGATCTATGATGGCGCAAGCTAATTTGCCTATCTCCTTTTATGGAGATTCATTGTTAACTGCGACACATATACTTAATCAAGTACCTTCAAAATCAGTACAGTCCACCCCATATGACTTGTGGACTGGCAGAAAGCCTGACTTAGGCAATTTGCGGCTATGGGGATCGGCAGCTTATGCTCATAACACTTCTCATAAACATGGGAAGCTGGACCCAAGGGGTAAGAAGAGTATCTTTATAAGGTACTCTAAACACTCTAATGGCTATGTGTTCATAGGTGAGCAGCCTGATGGGACTATATCTGAAATTGAGCCACGAGACGCAGAATTTCTAGATATGGATTTTTCAAGTAGAGGCGATGTTAGCAAGGATAAAGACTTTTATAAGATGGAGAAAGAAATTGACACACCTAATTAAATGGTTGAGACTAAGGAATTTAATCCTTTGGCTCCTATAGAAAGTGGGAGTGACATTCTTTCAAGTACTCTTCTGTCAAATAAAGAGTCATCTGTTTATTCAATTGTGAAGAAGTCAAAGAGGCAATATTCCACGTCGTCTCTTTGAGATTAAGGGAAATGATTTTATGGCTGATACGCAAGATCACGAGGAACCTCGATCTTATCGAGAAGCTATATCATTTGCATCAAGTGAAAATTAAAAAAATGCAATGGATGAGGAAATTGAATATATGAGAACTAATCAAGTCTGGGACTTGGTTGATCTTCCGAATGAGCAAAAAGCTGTTGGGAACAAATGAGTTTTAAAAGTTAAACTCAAGTCGAATGGTTCCATTGAAAGATATAAAGCTCGCCTTGTAGCCAAGGGTTACACTCAGCAAGAAGGGATTGATTACGAGGAAACTTTCTCACCTATTGTGAGATTTGCCTCAATCCGTCTCTTATTAGCTATGGTCGCATATTTAGATTTAGAACTATACCAAATGGATGTAAAGATGACGTTTCTCAATGGGGAACTTTTCGAAGAGATATACATGGAACAACCGTTAGGTTATATTGAAAAAGGTTTTGAGCACAAAGTTTGCAAGCTCAAATGTTCTATTTATGGCTTGAAACAAGCATCTAGACAATGGTATCTTCGGTTTCATCAAGCAGTCATTGATGATGGGTTTACGATGATCAAAGAAGACCATTACGTATATCTCAAAAGGTTTAATGGAAAATTCCTTATCCTTTCAATGTATGTTGATGACATTCTACTTGCTGGGAATGATAAGGAGATGATAGACGCCACTAAAAGGTGGTTGTCCTCTAACTTTGAAAAGAAGGACATGGGAGAAACATCATATGTTCTTGGAGTAAAGATCTTCATATATCGATCAAGAAAGCTTATTAGTTTGTCCCAAGAGACTTACCTTAAGAATGTTCTTGAATTATTTCAGATAAACAACTGTAAACCCATTGACACTCATATTGTAAAAGGTGATGTTATTGGTCCTGAGCATTGTCCTACCTCTCCCGAAGAAATTGAGAAAATGTCCCATGTTCCATACGCTTCAACTATTAGAAAGTTAATGAATGAAGCTCAGTGCACACGACCATGCATAGCATTTGTTGTTCATGTTCTTGGTCGATATCAGTCAAACCCTGGAATTGCATTGGAAAGAAATTAAGAGGATAATGTGATACTTGAGAGGTACATCAAATTAAATGTTATGTTATGGAGGATCCAATCTTCAGATAGTTAGATATTCCGATGCTAGTTATGGAGGTGATTGTGGGAATCAAAGATCTACCTTAGGATATGCATTCTTGCTAAATGGAGGTGTCATCACCTGGATAAGCCAGAAATAAACTTGTGTGACTTTATCCTTGATGGATTTAAAGTTTGTAGCATGCACATCAGTCGTCCAAGAAGCCTTATGGCTAAGGAGGTTCTTTAAAGATTTTAATGATGTACCTCATGCTTTAGATCCTGTGACAATTTTCTATGATAGCATAATAACACTAGATTTTATTAAGGATCCCAAGTATCACAGCAGGAAAAAGCATATTGATTTGAGGACATGCTTTATTCAAGAGAACGTAATAAATAATGAAGTGGTACCAAAGTATTTACCTATCGATCAGATGATTGTTGATCCCCTAACGAAATCGATTCCTAGAGATGCATTTCAGAGACATGTTCGCTCTTTAGGACTTCGTAGGGTTCAATGTAGTTATGATATTTTAATAACTTATTATTGGTTTATATTAGAACTCCATTTCTTTGAATATTGTATTGAAATTATTTATCATTTAATCCAAAACACTTGCTATTTCCCACACTGTCTTGATTGGCATATGATAAATTGAGTTCACACAGTTATTAACAAATAATTACATATTATATATGTATTATAGAATTATATGTCTAACAGGTTGATTGACTCTCTCACATGAGCAATCACCTTTGGCTCTTTGGATAGGGAGCAATTGATGTTTTAGATAACAATCAGTTGGCACAGAAAAGCGAGCAAAGATGAGATATTTCATTTAATTTCACTATAGATAACAAATTATTGACGTTTCGGATAGCGATCAATGTTAGAGTTAGTGCCCTAGAGGCCAATTATTTGATATAATTGCTTAACATTTCGATATTATATTTGATTGAATAAATGAATGATTTCATTATGATTTTATTTACTGCGTTATATAAATATTAACATAATAAAATTCCTTAGAATAGTAATACAAATTATATAGTTTCAAGTATGTGACTTGAACATGAGATTATATAATTACAATTAGTATCATTGCTCTTAAATATCCTTAGTCGAATATCATTATTGATGGGACAACAATGATGCATTGAGACTAGTATGTGGATTAACTGATAACCAAATCTTATTAGTCATAAATATATGAGATATTAAGTCAATGCATATGTACGTGTTAGAGAACGATGTACTGGATAGACCCACCATGAGAATTCTATGTGGAGCATTATGCGAAGTGTCATTAGCGATTCTCATAGTGACAATGATGTAATGGTCCTCCGACCTGAAATCACTATATTATTACACGGGAATTTATGTACTTTGATATCATCAAAAGTCACCTTTAATAGGGTGGACAATAAAGATGATTATTGGGCACATCGTGAATTGTGTGAGGAATATGAGTGATCTAGATGGAATTTAACAATCCTATGTATTAGGGGTGATATCCATAGGCCTTTTGATTGAGTAAGACTATGAAATGCATGGCCATGCTCAAATAGTGATTTGTTTCATATAGTCTACTCATTGATAAAAAAAAAACTCAAATTAAATTATGAAGAGTATGACGCATTCCATGACTCGAGTTTAATCTAGGATATAAAGGTTAAAAAGATTAAATTACATTGAAACATTGGTCAAGAAAAGGTTGCATCGAATCATCGATCTTATTATTACTTGGGTAGCAGTGATGCATTACTAGATGCCGCTAACTGTTTATAATTTTATAATATGATTTTAAAATTATTGCTAACGTAATAATAACCTATAGGGTCACACACATAGAACGTAATTTAAAAGGGAATTAATTTAAATTTTAAGGATTTATATATATTAATATGATTAATAGTATTTAAATCATGAATTTAAATTAAAAAGATAATTTGTATATATGTATATTAATTAAGTAAGACTTAATTAAGATATATATATATATATATATATATATATATATATATAAATTCAGATTTTAATTAGATTAGGTTTTAATTAATTCCTTCTAACTGCTATATATAAGATATATCAGCCGTTTAGGAATCATATCATAACCTTACAAACCTTAGCCGCTCTTAAAGAGAGACTAGAGAGAAAACCTTTGAAGAAAAAAATCTTGATCCTTTGATGGCTAGTACCGCATGACCCTTTTATTGCAGAATCGTGAGACGGTTTGCGGGTGTTCGTGTGGATACCGTAGAGACGTAGTTCATTCGGATTGCGTTGGAGATTCGATTGCATCAATTTCAGCTTCATAGTCGGTATAATCTCTTACACACTGAATTAATTTTTGTTTCGCATGGATCTTGTTTGGGTTTCGGATTTTGTTTTTTTCAATTTATTTTTCGCTGTGCATTGCTTTGATGTGTCGAAAACCCTACAATCAATTGACGCTTAGTAGCGAGAAAATTTATATTTTTAATATGTCGCCTTGGTTAGAACCAAGATGAGGTTAAGTATGTTTAACCGAATATGGTAAGTCTCACTATCCATATTAACCTAGTAAATAATCGGAAGTGAAATCTTTGAGTTGGCGCTTATAGAATCGAGAAATTCAAGAATTCGAGTTAGGCACTTGAGGAGTGACTGAACTAAGATTCGCACAGAATGATTATAAGACATATGCTCATAAGAGTGAGATTGTATGTTGTGACATGTTATATGGACCTAAAATTTCAAAAAATGGCGCTTCGAAAAGGGAGCAATTTGAAAGTTTGAAATTAGGCACTCGAGGAGTGACTAGATTGAAGTCCACACGACAAGATTTTTAAATTAGTACGTTGTGATATTATAACATGAGTTAACAACAAAATAAAGGAGGTGAGAAAATGAATCCCTACTTTCTCACTGTGTGTTACCCTTTAAAGGATAAGGTATTCCTTGATCTTTCTTTATTTAGTACTTTTTGTGATCTTTGACTATGTTACAAAGATATGAATTAATGTTGCTACTTTGGTTTTATTTCCTAAAGTCTGGACTATGAGACTATATTAGGTGATTCTGGGAAAGCAGTTGATTCAGATTTGAGTAACATTAAGGCAAGGGGAAGATAACGTAATTTCACCATGCTCTGCACTTATTGTCGACAACTATGACATTTTTTGTAAAACGATATAGTAATAAGTGAAATGCAAAACAGACAAAGGCCTAAAGGGGTTAAGTACAGTACTCTGAGTTTACATACAATGCGGGAGCTCTAAATCATACTCGTTAGGGCCAAAATAGAGACATCTACCCTTTTAACAAACATGCATTGTTAGAGCCTTCATGCTAAAATGTTTAAGGTTTGCATTAAAGCTATAACCGGGCGAGTAGGAGATGTTGGTTATTGGATCCAAACTGGTGCGCCGATGGAGCGGTCGACCCGGTGGATATAACCACATGGTTCATTGTCTAGATATAATGAACATGTGTTATTATATCTATATTAATGTGAGAGTTACATATATAATTATATATGAGAGTTAAATATATTTATGTGTGGGAGTTACACACATATATATTTATATGGGGGTTACATATATATATATATATATATATATATATATATATATATATATATATATATATATATATATATATATATAGGTTACACTTTCTCCTCATGTATATATATAGAGATAGTACTGAAGTTAGCAAAACAACAAACAAGAACATTAGCATAATATTATAAGCCATTAGAGGTCTCATGTGTGCTTGAAAGTTTGGTAGCTACACTAACTGTGAAAACATGTTTGGTACTCGCTCTAACATAGTCCAAATTATCGTTGAGATAATTGTTCGTTGAGTTCGTGATTATAGCCGTTCGTTGTTTGTGGACATACGCTTCAAGAGGTAACTAGAAAAATATTTTTTTTCGATTTATATCCGCTGCAAGTATGCTATATATATTCTTACAAATATTAAAAAAAAAGCGAAAATAGTTTTGACAGAAGGAGTAGTACGTTTAGTATGCTATATATATTCTTACAAATATTAAAAAAAACGAAAATAGATTACTCTTCGCTAAGCGGTCCTTCATCGCCTAGATTTAGCTGGACGCCTAAATCTCCGATTAGGTAGAAGTAGACCTCTACTTTGAACCTCTACAATACTTAAAATGAATTTTTAGTCTTCAAGGATTCTCTTTTGATAATTTTTATGTAAAATTTTAAAAAATTACATCTATTTTATGCTTCGTACAATACAACAAATATGTATAAAAAATAAATAAATGAGGTTGCCTAAGAAAATGTCTTGCACCCCCTGTAATACCTCGATATTTATAAGACTTGAAAATGTAATCGTATATGATTAGAGGTTAACTTTATAAACTAAACTATGTATTATAGAGTTTAATGTATGTATTGTATAGGTAGAAATTATACGTGGTACTAAACTAGGAAAGCGCTATTCATTTATACGGTAGACGTATTAGATCTGAGTACGATGTATAAATATGAAATCACTATTCGCAAATACGAAAAATTAAACGTAGGGAAAAAGTCAACGATTGCGACTAACTAAATTAGTTATAAATTGAACTAGAAAGCAAACTAAGCTTGGAGCAAACCAAAAGGAAGGGGGACCGGACTTGGTGAGGAGAAGGCCATTTAGTCCATTCATAAAGTATATGATACTTACAAAGTATGTAAGTATATTTTCTTGTCTTGCACCCTTGGTAGCCAAATGAGACTTCGGTTCCTTTGGTAGACTTTTTGCAGTAGACAAGACCAATACTTAGGGGCTAAGTTTAGGGCTAAGTTTACTTAGGGTTAAGGCTTGGTAACTTGGGGGCTAAGTTTTATTTGCCTATAAATAGAACCCCCATCTTTGTTATTAAACTTACCAATTCAAAAGAAGCTAAAAGAGAGAAAACTATAGTAAGAGCTATCATTATTTAGAGAATGAAAGCAAAATTCTTGCAAAATCTAAAGTTGTAAAACTAGCACTTCAAGAGGTAAACCTAGAATCGTTTATTTCATATGTTATTTCGTTCATAGATTTTTATGTTAAAACTTATGAATATATATGTATGTTTAGGCTTATGATTATGTATGATAGTATTAACATGTCATAAAGTATAATAAAATTGCTAAGTAATGCATTAGGCAACTAATTGAATCATTTAAAGCACGAACTATGAAACCTAATTAATTTTTGCAAGAGGTGTGCAACCTCATATGTTTGGATTTTGATCATGAAATGTGAAGCAAAGTTGTAGATTAAGAAGTTGAGAAGACACAAGAAAAAGAATCACTTAAAAATACCTTGTAGATTGCCCATTACGAATCTTTGAAGCAAGTTGAGTAAAAATTACCTAAGCATGAAAACTAGGATTTTTGGGGACTTGGAGGTCAGCGCCGCAGCGCTGGACCGGTAGTAGGCAGCAGTTGTGCACGTGATGGGGCGCGTTGTGCGGCGTTGTGCTCACGCTGGTTGCATTGTGCCGAGGTGCTGCATTTGTAGTCTGTTTGTTCCAAGTCTTTGCAAAGCTAAGCTTTCTTATATTTTTTAAAATTGAACATCGTAAGAGTTAAAGAAATGAAATAAGGATCATGTTTAAGGCTAGTTAAAGTGAACTAAATTAAGGATTCATATTGTAACTAAATTCTATATCGACCTCATTACGTATGTAGGTTGAACGAGGAACACAAAACTAGCGTAGACCGTAATTAGAGACGGAATCAAGAAGGTCTTCTACTCCTTTGCACTCTGCGCAACAATGTGTTTTAATCATTTGAATTGTGAAGTTCATTCTCTTATGTGAAATATTTTATTAAAAGGAGTTATTTGTCATTTGATTCAGCTTAACTCGAGTATTGCGTTATTTCTTTCGGAATAATTATTTGTTGAGATATTGAATTGTTATAATTCATTTTTTATTTGTGATTGTTTATTGTACCAAATCAAATTATTTTAGCACGGATTCTAAAATTAAGACTGAAATTGAATAACCCTATAATATAGGGGATCATTTACGAAGATGTCAGACCATATAGTGCTAACTTAAATGTTTTTATCGAGCGAGTCGCTTTTAGCGCATAAGATGATATTAAGTAAGTTTTCAGTCTGTATGATTGTAAACTTTGATGGAACTAGTTCAAGGTCCTAACGACCCCTCAGTTTACTATTATAACAATTGTTAAGCTATTATTCTTTTTAATCAGATAAGTGAATTCTTTTATATTCTCAGCTTTAGATTTATTGAGCTATCTTATGTTCATTCTTGTGAATATTCGTTTATTTGAAACTAAGGAAATATTAAGAGTCTGACAGTAAAAGAGAAAGTTGAAGAAGAGTAGTTAGGTCTTGAGGCATGAAATTATTGTCTCCTTTTCATGTAATAGGATTTAAGTTGTAATGACTTTAGAAACATGAATAAAAGATGGAATGGATAAATCCACAACTATTTTTGATATTTCCACATGTAGGACTCACTTTTTAACCAAACAATGATTTAAAAAGTGGGCTCTATGTGTGAAAATATCAAAAACTGTTGTGAAAATATCAACTCCTATAAGAAATCAATAAATTCACAACAATTTTTGATATTTCTACACATAGTGCCCACTTTTTAGCCAAACTATGGTTTAAAAAATGGGCCTTACGTGTGGAAATATAAAAAACTGTTGTGAATTTATCCATTCCCATAAACGATTATCATTATGGAAATATATTGTGTCCTTTACATTTAATGTTAGTGGATGTTAATTAAGGTTGTATGCGAGTTCTTGAACTTGTACTATTATCATAAGTTCGTGACTCATAGTAGTAAGGCTGTAAATGAGCCAAACGATTCGGGCTCGATTCAGGCTCGACTTGAAAAAATACGAGCGAGACTCGAATTCGTTAATAATATGATCCATATCTGAGCATTAAAAATAGTTCGAATAAAAATATGAGTAGAATCTGATCAAGTCAATACTTGACTCGTTTAAGATTCAAACTACTCGAATTCTTGATTGTGATTCGATATATAATCGATTGATACATATTCGATTAGCTACTTGATACATTCTCTTATAATATATACAAATTTAAATCAAATTAGGATAATTAATTATTATTATTTTATTTTGTTTTTAATTTTAATTGTGATTTTATATTTGTAAAGTGTAATAGTAAATATATATATATATATATATATATATATATATATATATATATCTCATTTCTAAGTAAAATAGCAAATTCAATTTATAATTTTATTTATTATAAAACTAGTTATTATGCGGAGACTCGAATTTGAGCTTGAATTTGAAGCTCGCGAGTAATTTGAATATAATTCGATCCGAGTCGGATCGAATTCGAGTAATAAATATTCGAGTCGAGTCGAATCTGAGTAGAATTTTTCAAATACAATTTGAATTCGAGTCGAATTCGAGTACAAATTTATCATTTCAAGTCGAATTTGAGCAGCTCTCTGTTCACTTCGATTCGACTCGTTTACAGCCTTATATAGTAGTATGGTAAGTTTTTGAACCCATAATCGTATGATAAGTTCTTGGTTTGTTTTTGAACTTATATTACTATGACGAGTTCTTAAACTCATATTATTTTGGCAAGTTTCTAAACTCATAATGTATGGTAAGTTCTATTAACAATGATTATAGTATATTATCAGACAGTTAACATTATTGGCAATGTCTAGAAAGTTCTGACGAGAAAAGAGATTATTTAATTGAGCGTCGTTTTAACGGAATACCTCCTATTTTCTGAGAACAATCTGTTTGTCAATACTGTGAATGTATAATATCTATACTCAGAAAGATACAGTATTGGAAGACGTGTATTGTGAGGCATTATTCATAGAAATGGATGTGAGTCACAGATATCAAAGCAAAAGGTTGAGACCATGTTGCGATCCAGTGATGAATTTGATGTAATGTCTGTAATAGACTAAATTAAACCAATAGAATTATTGGTAGATTTGATGGATGATGTGTGTAAATTGTAACGACCCCAAAATAGATCCATTCCATCCAACCCATTCTGAGTCGCCAAATACATGGTACAGAAAACAACTACAACTTTATTACAACAATTGTCGTATAAAATACAACAACACATATGCTGTGAGTTTGGATACAAATATATACCAAATGTGGCACATGTCCCAACCGTGGACAGCACCTCACAGCGGCACCTTACATAAAGGTATAGTCAAAAACTGTTTTAGAAATTAGAATCTTTGGGAAGTGCTCAAGGAAACCTTCGTACATGGGAGGCCACGCGTCTAGGTTATGATAGATATCATATGGCCACAGAATTATCCTTGGTTGACCCAATAGACCCCAAAGAAAAACGAGAAGATTACTATCATATTCTTCCCAATGGTGAGTCTTCTCTTGACTTATCATTATCTCCACTGTCTCTAATTGAGAATTATACTTCAAACAAACACCAAGATTATATAGGTAGTGCCCATAGATATACTCAGCAAGTGGATGAGCACAACCCTGTCTTATGATGACACGAGGTTGTATGTCATTAGACATCTTGTATGATAGTGACAAAACACCCTTCCAACGTTGGGTTCGCCTCACCCTATTTTCTTCACCAAATATAACTACTAAATGATGACCACTGTTCTATTCCCTTGTTACCCCCGCTCGACCCAGCTACACTCTTATTACCTGAAAGGAATTGTGAAGCAAAAGGGTGAGCACAACTAGCTCAGTAAAGAATATCATGACTAAAGATAATTCAATTATCAATAGCATTCATCAACAATAAATCAGAGATTTAGAACATATGGTAAATGATAAAAATTTCAACCATAGTTGCAGCGGAACGAGCAATCCATTAGAAGAGTCAAATAGACTATAAAGTCTATTATCTTCTCCATGTTAAAAATTCACCAACAATGTTTTATCCCTGTAACATCAATCAACAGTTCTGGTCCACAATCATATAAATAACTCATAATCATAATTATGATTCTAAATTTTTCTTCGCACCCACGACGAAGAATATTTTCATCACCTGTCTTTACCTGAAACATCAAAAATCATGGTTATATCAAATCACAGTTCCTGTTCATAATCATAGTAATAACTTCATCTTTGCACTACGGCCAAAGATATTCATTTGTATCACCAGTTGGTCATATTTATCTCAACATCTGTTCATCTTTGCACTACTGGCCAAAGATATTCAACAACATGTCATCTTTGCACTACGGGCCAAAGATATTCATCAACAATTCATCTTTGCACTACAGGCCAAAGATATTCATCAATATTTCATCTTTGCACTACAGGCCAAAGATATTAATATCTCAAAGAAATATATAATCATTTCAGAATTTATATAAACAATAATTATAACCATGTTGATCAATTCACCTTTGCACTTAAGCTAAAGATATTCACTTATAAATTCAATGGTCACGATCATACCAATCAACGATTCAACTTTGCACTACTGGCCAAAGATAACCCATAGTCATGATCATACCAAAAATATACTCATCTTTACACTCAAGTCAAAGAGAAATATCATCATTAGGGTTATAAAAATGTTATATATAATAATAAAAATAATATGATCAACATCTAGTTTTAATCTCAAGAGTAATATTCGTAACTCATGAATAGTAACCCCGACACAAAAGATAGAAATTCTACAATAAAATTCATACCAATATTTCGGTATAATGATATTGAAAGAATAACATTACTTAAATTTATAAACAATTTATTTTAATTGTTTACACTTTACTAATTAATGCATTTAATCATCATAAAATGTTAACTCTTACAATTTCATCATCAATAACCAAAACCCTCATCAAAAATCTGCATATACCTCATATAGGATTCTCAAGCCATAAAATCCTATTTTTCAATTTTCTTTCTTCACAAAACATATTTAATTCATTTACTCATAACTAGACCATTTTCATGAAAAATACCAAATCAGTCTTAAAAATATTTCTTTTCTGGGATTTAGCATAATATAGTCCCATAGTGAACATATATTTTTCCCAAAATTTTTAAAACTCATTTACTATTTTTCATATGGCCAAAACCGTCGAATATTTAGACATTTATCATAAATTGTACTTTTATCTAAAAATTCTGAAATTCACAGAGTATACTCCTATCATATACATGTACTCCCAATAAAAATTTTATCAATTTTGGAGTTAACCACAAGGAATTATAAGCGGTTACTTTTAAAATAGTCTTTTCTCATAAAATTCATAACTCTTAATCTATACATCCAAAAATCACCATTTTTGGACACAATCAAGAAAACTCATCAAAATATCATTTCAAATTTTTCCAGAATTTTTGAAGGTCAGAAAAATTACGAAACTGAAAAATATAACAACCCTTAAAATCCCTTACTTTCCCTTACTATCCCTTACCTTAAAAGAGCAGTACTTCTGACCGGTATGCAAAGCCGAAGGAAACTTGCACTGAATAGCAACTCTCAAAGTATCTAAATACTCACAAAATATGCTTCATAATATAGAGAGAGAAAGAGAGAAAACTTGTTTCTGGTGTGTTTTTCAATTCTAACTTAGCCCTCTATTTATAGAAAAATTTTAGTAGGCTTGACCTGCAACCTGATGGCTTTACCTGCTACTATTCTCACCCATCACATTTGAAATATAATTCAGCACATTTCTTCACCAACCACAAGTGGGGCCCACCAATTCTAGAATTTTCTACCAAAATGATAAACTCCGAAAATTCAACAATTTCTGAATCAGTCATCTCGTAAAATTCATAATAAATCATACGTTCATTTTTAACGGTTCAAAATTTGTGGACATATACTCAACTTATATATGTATAACATATCCAAAAATTACCACGATCCAACGGTCGGATTAAAAATTATAACCCCCGCAAAATATCTCAAAAACCCTGATTTTTAATACCTCCATTCCGACAAAAATACGGATAAAAATCTCAACATTAACTCCTTCATTTTTTAACCACAAAAATATATCCCTCATTTATATCCACATAAAATAAATATTTTCTTATCATATGAATCAATAATTAATTATTCACAAATAATATTACAGAATCACATTTATGACAACCAGGCCGTTCCCAGGAAAGAGGGGGCTTTCCAATAAGGATTTCTCCTTACTGGCGCGCAATTAGATGACCAAACCTCTCCTTAGTCAAAACTTTCTAGACATTGTCAATAATGTCATCTAATAATATTATTCAAATAATATGAATTATTGATCTGATAATGAAAAATACTGTGCAGCAACAATTATTGAAACAACAATAATATAAAATATCAATGCAACAATTATTGAATCAATAAAATAAAATATTGAACAGTAATTACTGTAACAATTATTGAGTAGTGTCTTCTTACGTAAGAATCAATAATTTCAAAAATACTATGCAATACCGTGTGCTACTGTGCAATAACGCGTATTACTGTATTTTAACCACCGGGTATTCCAACAGTGTTAACGGTAACAACTACGCCGTTATTTGTAAAAACTCAAATTTGTCATTTTCTTCACCCGACAGTTATTCGTTTTGGGGCCCACAAATAGCTGCGCCGTCGTACGAATATTCCCCGACAGAAAGAATATTTCACGACCAAACGAATATTCCCCGACAACAATGATTATTTTATAACCACTTGTTTATGTTGAAAAATTTTCACATTTCATCCATAACTTTAACTTTTTATCAATTTAACCATATACTGAATTGTAATTATAAAAAAAAATTGAATACTTTTATTTCATAAAATTCGGGGTCTTACATAAATGACTTTCAATTCCGTTGTGAAGAGTGCAGGCATTTGGGGGCGCCACACCCCCTTCGCCACCTAGGTCCGCCTAATGACTTTTAAAACACTGTATTTAATAACCCTCTGAAAGTATTTTTAAAGAATAAATATTTGAATTCAAAAGCACTTTTAGTCGAAACAAAAAAAATTAATCTTTTGACTCACTACTTTTGAAAAAAGTAAAAAGTACAAAATTGTCTTTAAATTATTTAAAATAAAATATAATCTCATACCACACACTTACCTTACAATTATTATTAATACCTTTAAAAGCACTTCTAGAATTAAGTAAACAAACATTATCTTAATTTTTTATAAAAACATTTCTATCAAAAGCTCTAAACATATCTATAAAAAAATACTCCCTCCGTCCCATGATAAAAGTCTTTATTACTATTTTAAGTAGTCCCAAGTTAAATATCTACTTACATTAAATGATCTATTTTTTATAATAATTTATCTATAATACTCTTATTATTAATTGTTATATTTCTATTCTCTATGCATATTTATGAAGCATAACTAGTAATGTGTAAAAAACTATGCAATTAAATGAGAATTTAAATATGAAAAATTTTGTCATTTTATCCTCTTTCTTAATATGCGCAAAAAGTCAACCAGAACTTTTATACTTGGACAGAGGGAGTAGTTTATAGTTAGGGTTTGAGAGTGTTCGTAACATAATGAAAGTGCTTTTAAAAGTAGAGAATTTAGTGCAAACGTCTAGAAAATTAACAAAGACAATTGATATTAGCAGACCAATAAAAATGGACATAAAGCAATCTTTACTATTTTGATAATTTTACCCTTAATTGTGAAATAGATTCATGCCAATTTAATAGCTGAATAGATTGTAAATCCAAGTATGTGAGATTAATAAAAGCATGACTAATACACGTGCGTTACTCGTATCAATTTCGTTCAGCGTACACGGTCGATCACCGTTCCCGATAACCTATTTCGTCTCGCGTACCCGGTCGATTACCGGGTACGGTCGATTACCGTTCCCGATAACCTATTTCATCTCGCGTACCCCCGGTCAATAACCGTTCCCGATAACCATTTCATTGTGGTGATTACATATGATGAAAGGTAAATTAGTGCATAAATTTGCTGATAATCAAAACAATTAATCCTGCTAATTCTGCTGTACAAAAAGTGAGACAGAGAACAGTATTCATAGCATTGACTGGATATTATCATTGCCTGCACTGCAGGAAGTGAATGGCAATTTAATCTACACATATTTAAGTCAAGAAAAAGAGAAAAATACAAGCTCATATGTCTTCATGTACAAAACAGATAAGTAAATCTGACTAGTAGTCTAAAGCTTAAAGAACATGTAAATGTTACAAAACATCCACTTTTTCAATATTTACAAGCTTAAGTTTTCCAGAAAAACATAAACAACTTAAAAACCTAAAACTCTTACTTAGAGTTCATTTCCATAGTCTAAAGCTTACAGAACAGACAGATGTTAAAACATCCATTTAACCAAATATTTACAAGTTTGAGTCTTCTAAAGAACAAAAACAACTGTGAGTATCTAAAACTTTATAGAGTTATATTAGATTTCCTCTAAAGGGAAACTCTATATAAGCAGTTATTTGTATTCCCGTCTACAAATGAGGAACAACTTCACTACCATTTCATCCCCAGAGGCGGATGTTTAGGGACGAACCTAACGCTGCAAAATCATCCACTGTTGGCTCTGAGAACGCATATGGGGACAACGGTTGGTTTGTTGGTGGATTCATCATCATATTATTCACATTAGAATCTTGCGGTGGCAGAAAAACTAATGCATCATTCACTCCAGAGTAGTCGTTAGTATTAGCAAGAAAATGATTAGTACCAAAATTTTCATTTTCATTTTCACTCACCAATGCATTCGCGATAACATTGTTGTTGTCGTTGTCATTGTTGAGTGCTTCTTGTTCAAGAAAGGAATGCATGGACTTAATACTCTCCAAGAGTTCATTGTCATCGAGGCATTCAACTTCTGAATCATCAAGCAGATGCTTTTCAATTTCGCTGAATGGAATTTCATTGATTGGAGCAACTGTTCCTGAATTTTCCACAGAATTCATCGGAGGAAAATCTTGGTATGGAAAACCTTGATTGCCTTGTGCTGTCATAGGCATCGACGATTGTCCCTGATTGTTGTTCACTCCTTGAGTACTCCAAAGCATGGTCATTTGGTTCTCAATCGCGCAGTTTGGAGCTGTGCCATCCAAATGTGGAAATTCCATAACTATCGAATCACATTAAAGGTAAAATAAATCAAAATCAAAATCAAAACATTATATATTATGCACTAACCACTCATCATGTTTCAAGTATCAATACTAATATCAAGAACAATGTTTACATATAGTCGTAATGCAGGACTAGAAAAAGATTCAATAAATTTATAGATTTCATTTCCTCTTCCCTCGAGATTTCCAAGTTCCAAAAACAGCCAATTTATTTGTTACCTGACATTGGTGAGGTTGAATCCACAATAACAAGAGGTGGACTTGTTGTTGCCTTGTAGTTGTGCACAATGTGAGGAGTAACAACAAGTGCAGGAAATTTTGGGACATGATATGGAATTTCAGCGGCAAAAACAGTGCCATTTCCATTGAAATCTGGAGAGTATGCTGGAAAGCTCGAAATGCTTGCGTAGAAAAATGGACTATTCTGTGTTGGGAAAGGCTTTTTGCTCAAATCAGACAAACGTTTATCGCATTGGAGAAGCTTCTCATAGTGCCTATCCAGAACTCCTGGAGGAAAGACAATATAGTGCCTCCTGGAAAATAAGTATCATTTCAAGAATACACAAGTTAAAACAAGCAGTAAGAACAGAGTTTGGTTAATGAATTTTACCTAGTAAATACCTATAAATCTACATTACAAGAATTATATTTGAGCCAAGGGATGTGACAAAATATACCAATAATATAAATTCAGTCAAACCAACTTAAAATGTTGAATGTATAAGACATGGGAAGGACTGATGACAAGTTTTCTTTGTAGGTGATAATCATTTTCATGCATATGATGCTAATCAATAGGGCATATGCAAGAATTCTTACGCAAATAAATACAAATTTGCGCTGGTAATATAATCGCGACTAAGTCAAAAATAACTTGGATTGTACTAATTCATCGAAAAAAGGTAATCATATTTAATGGAACTCGACAAAAAATCATTTGTACTTCAAATAATAAATGAGGAAACGACAATTTTGTCGTGTTCAACTTCTTCAGTTAACGAATTCTTGGAAAGAAATCGACAGTTAACTAGGGTTTAACAACAGTTGTAAGTAAGATTACGACATTTTGAGTACTAATTCCATATAAATCATTGAAAAATTGAAGGAAAAGATGTGGAAGACATTTATAGACCTGTAAATGGGAGCTTGACCTCCAGTAAAATCTTCTGCTTGTACCCAGGCAGTATGCTTTCTTGGTTGGGGATTTGTCTCCCGGAAAAATACAGGTGGATGGTCCAACTGCCAAATATTGTGCAGGAGGACTCACATTAAAATCCTATCAAAAACTAAAAATAAACTCCTACATAATTTTAACAAATTAGTAAAACTGACAGGATTAAATTATTTAAACTCAAGCAAAAATAAAAATTATCAACCTCGATTTCCAGGATTCCGGATTCATTACCACGAAGAACAGCCTTAATCCCAACGATAGCAGACCAGTGTAGCTCAATCTTACTCTTCAATGATCCATCCAGAATTTCCCACACAATTTTCTTTTTGGCATAGTAACATTTAGCAATCAGACCACCTTCATTCCTAGATAAACTCTGCACATATTTTTTATAAATAGATTAGAACCTTTATCTCTAAGTACTTTCATAAATTGTAGTTAAATAAATAAAAATATTAACCTCCCAATTGCCAATTTTGAGTAATGTAGCAGGGAAATTTGAAGCCTTCAACTTTTCGGAATCCACTTTTGCCAGAGAATCTGCAGATTTCCTTGTTTGGGATAACTCCTTTTCCAGCAAGTTTATTAAGGATGGTGTTTTGGTCAGCTTCAAACCAAGAGGACTGCTTTCTTGAGAACTGCCAACATTTTCTTCCTGCCAAAAAAAAAAATTAAAAAAAATTAAAATCACAGGTTTTCTCATGAGCTATAAAAATAAGAAATTAATTCACAAAGAATTTACTGAAAACAGAAGGATAAACTCTACATAGAATCACAAATCAAGCTATTTATCAAAAAAGGGGGCTTTTTAAAAAAATAATTAAAAATAGAAACTTTAAAAGCCTTGTGCATATTTTACCCAATCAAACAGTGAATCAATCCCTGAAAAAAAAAATTTAAGAAAAACCCAAAATTAAACATAAAAATCTTTTCATTTCAAGAAATGATAAAACCCCACTTCAATTATTTAATTACATGCAAAACCCAAGAACCAAAATTTATCAAATAATCATTCAAATCAAATTCCAACTGTAAACATGCACAAAAGATATATACATATACATACACACACTTGTATACATTTATACACATCTAAAAAGAAGAAGAAAAACCAAGAACCTGTATATATATGCACAAAAATGCGTATATGTATATATTTATATACATATATCATATATATATATATATACACTAGTGATACAAAATTCAGTAAACAATCAAACAAAAGATCAAAAAAAGTCAAGAACCTGAAGATTAATCTCAGTAGAAAGCCTGACTCTCTTGTTAGAACCTTGTACAGAGCTCTGAAGCCCAGAAATCACATTGTTTTCTTGATAAAAATGGCGATTTTGGGATTGTTCAACAGTCTCGCCATCATTATCATTCCTAAAGAAAATCCCATTTCGAGAATTTGGGTTTCTAACAACCATGATTTTTACTACCAAAAACCCACCTCTAAATTTTTCTAATACACTCTTCCTATCTTTATCTGCAATATACACACACGTATATATACACACACGTGGTTATATATATATATATATATATATATATATATATGGGTGCAGTGTATGTATATATATTCGTATATACTACGCAGACGGATGAGGAGTAAAGATTGCGAAGAAAAAAGCAGAAGAAAACAGAGTGAGGGAGTAATAGGAGAGAGAAAATAGAGAGTTGAAAGAGAAGAGAAAAAAGCCAATCATATTATTTATTACTATTTACTCGACTCTATTTATTTATTTATTTATTTATTATATTTGTTGGTTGTAAAAAGACTCTTCTTTGACTTGGATTTGCTGCCGTCAGGTTATGAGGTGTCCTTTCCAGAATCTTAACGACGACATAATCGGGAATTATTTTTCCACGGTAAAAAAAAATAGAAATGAAAATATGGCATGGTAAATTACAGAGTTATCACATGAAATTAATTTTAATTAATTTATTAATACAATACTAATACACAAGTTAAAAAATAATTTTTCTTTACATGTCAATATTATATTGATCAATTAATTAATTTATCATGAAATTAACTTCATAACAATAACAATAGATGTGTAAATTACAAGTAATAAACCATTTTTCTATGTCTCCTTAATTAGATTTGTTTGTAAAAAAATCCATGTTTTTTTTCCTCAATTCTTTATTAACCATTTTGTTGGGATCTTAATTTGGTTTCAATTTTTATTTTTATTTTTTTGCTAAGTAGATACCAGTAATAACTTTTTTTTACTTTCTTCATCCCACAAAAAGGCTTTCATATTTGTCTTTAATTTTAACTAATTTACAAAATTTTTGTATCTTGAAGTGTAATGTGAAGTTATTTAACTTCTAAAATAACAATATTTTTACACAATAATAATTTTTAAGGAGTTTACAATATTAACTATTGTACCGACTAAAATTAAATAAATTGGAATTAGTTTTAAATTTTAGAATATTGCAGAATGATTAGGAAAAAAGTTCGATAATTTATTTATTTTTTATGAAACAGAAAAAGTATTTTATCCAGAACAGTCATCCATAAAATTTGTAACAAAGGATTTTTTTTTAACTTGTTAGTTGTTACATGGAAGTTAAAATATTTTACTACCTTGTGTAATTTTTCTAACCGAGACTTAAATGATAAACTTAAACTTTTATTCGAGTTAACCTCTTTTAATGAGGAAACAAAAAATTACTATATTTTACCTTTTTAACACCTCCACTTCGGGGGATAAGAATATAACTATAATGAATCACATAATAATTTCATTTGAATCTCTTAATATTAAGTATTATTTATAGTTTATGAGTAAAAATACAAACCTCACAATAAAAAAATACCACAATAATTGCACTACAAAACTAATGGTTTGTTACAAAGTAATAAATTAATGATACTTAAACTATAGTAGAGTCCACTTTAATCCTGAGCTATGTTAATTAGATTTTGAGAATGGATAAATTCACAACAGTTTTTGATATTTTCACACATAAAATTCATTTTTTAACCAAATCATGGTTAAAAAAGTGAGTCTTAAGTGTGAAAATATCAGAAACTGTGTGAAAATATTAACTCCCATAAGAAATCGATAAATCTACAACAGTTTTTGATATTTTCACAGTTTTTGATATTTTCACACATAGAACTCACTTTTTAACCAAATTATGGTTAAAAAAGTGAGCCTTACGTGTGAAAATATAAAAAAGTGTTGTGAAAATATCAATTCCAATAAGAAATCGATAAATCTACAACACTTTTTGATATTTTCACACAGAACTCACTTTTTAACCAAATCATGGTTAAAAAAGTGAGCCTTACGTGTGAAAATATTAGAAACTATTGTGAAAATATCAACTCCCATAAAAAATTCATAAATCTATAATATTTTTTGATATTTCCACACATAAGACTCACGTTTTAATCAAATCATGGTTAAAAAAATAAGACTTATATGTAAAAATATCAAAAATTATTGTGAATTTATCAATTCCATTATATTTTTTTATAATTTTATTTTACGTCAACTTTCCTTGTGTCACAGATTATATATTTAACACATACTAGAAATGATAAATTGACTTTGGCCGTCTCATAAAATTGAGCATAAATGTGACTAGTACTACATTTATATACTTGTCAATTTATAGTGGGGCATGGGCCCACTTAATCAAAGAGCGGTTGTGAGGGGAGTCACTTTGCCTTGACTTATAGCCTGTAGATAGGTATAGGCGGTTGTTTCATGTCAAAGATCTTTGAGACGGATAAAGCCTAAATCTTTCTTAACTAGGGTGAACGCCATTTTGAGTACAAAGAATATAGAAGCAAAAAATGATTAATGGGAAGTAATATTTAGTTAATTAAATTTATTAATTAATATACAGTCTGAAAAGAAATTTTTTTATTAATACAATGTATGTTTTTAGATTTAATGATGATATGTAAAATTAATATATAATTATAATTAATAATTTTTGCACAATCCTTAAAATGTAATTAATGTAAAATGACTTAATTTAGGGATCAAACTTGTTAGGTTGATCAATTTCGTAAAATGAACCTAATATATAAATCTTAAGTTTAAAGTCGATTGTAAAGTAAATAGTTAAAGATCGTAGAACCTACTGATCGATCATAATTCTATAAATATCGTAGAGTTTACTGATTATAGTTCTGAAAATAGTAGAGTTACAACTGCCAGTCTGCCAGTACTCTAAGTTTGCAGAATTGTCAAGTTAAATCTCAAAGTTCGTAGGGTAAAAATAATGATCGAAGAATCATAGTAAAGCGGAGATCATTAAGCTAAGAAGAGATGAAAACATAGTCTTCCAAGACTAAAAAGAAGCATCGTAAAGTGCAATGAAGTTAATTGTAAAACGTAGAGTCTGCATAGCCATACTCTACGACTGGACACTCAACTCTACAATTAGGAAAAATCGTAGAATTCATCAGCTCTGACATAGACTGACAATACCGATATTCGTAGAGTGAAGACCCTAAGATAGTTTGTCAAAACCCTTAAGGTTAAGGAGAATGACATTTGGAAATGAATATAACAACTATATTGGTGAAAAGATAGCACCAACGTGCTTGTCTCTTTAGTAGTCAGTATGATGAAAGCGACATAATCGAAAGTTGACACATCGGAGATCTACAATCAGAGTCTGCAAGTGTAAGTATTAATTGAGCAACGGTAACTTTCTAACATGAAGATTTCGAGGAATGTCTATAAAAGGCAATCAAATTCAAATAAATAGTACCATATGAACGATCAAAAAGTCAAACTGTTGTCATTTCAAAAAGGCTCGTACTCTACGATTTTGAACACTTTGTTCTGCTGCTAAGTTTTTTTGTGTCGATCTAAAGCAAGTTAGCAACACCTCAAACAATACAAAAATTTATGGATGTAGTGAAGAAATTTTTGTGAAGTAATTCATTCATTCACATGAGTAGTTTTCTAGCGAATGAATTGTGAAAGAAAAAATGTAGTGACAATATAATAATTAGCGAAAGAAACATCCTTCACGATTTAAATTTTTTCATTCGCAAAATTGATGTGGTAGAAAGATATTTGGCATCAATTTACGATGAAAATTTGCGATGAAAAAAACTATTAATGAAATAATTATTACTCATTATATATTATTGTTCAGATGTTTTTTGCAAGAGATAAATTTGGTCACTGTTTTGTTCTAAATAAATTTTTTAGAATTAATTGTGGTGAATATAAATTGTAATATAAATACATTTAATTTTTTCAAGTAACAAATTTATTTTTAATAATAGTTTTTAAGTAACTTACAATATCGACCATTTCTTTAATCAAGTTAAATAAATTTACAATAATTTAAATTTTAAAATTTCATATATTGACCATAAAAAAAAGATAAGGTTCTTCTGTGGAATAGAGCACAAATACAAAAAAACTACTCATCTATTCTGCAAAAAAAGTTAAGTTTGAGTTTATTTCTTAGTTAATTTATGGTATCCTACAACTCAAATTGTAATTTAATTAAATTTTTTTAAATATAATTTTATTCTTAATAATACTTTTTAAATAATTTATAATATTAAATGTTTTATTAATTAAATTATTAAGTTAAAATAATTCAAACGTTAAAATATTATAAATTGACAATAAAAATTATAATAATTAAGACTCTTTTTGTGGAATAGATCAAAAATATGTTAAATTATTACTTTTCTACTCTATAAAAGAGTTATATTTCTGTTTGTTATTAACTAATTTATGACATCCTAAAATTTAAATTTAAATTTAAATCTATTTAAGTTTTTGAAATAATAATTTTATTTAAAATATTACTTTTTAAAAAGTTTACAATATTAGTTGTTTTTATAAGTTAAAATCAAATTCTCTTTTTAGAACAGAGTCCCTAATTTAATTAGGAGTTGTGTACTTGGTCCGGAAAAGGAGTTAGAAACATATACCAATTTAGGCTTCTCCTCTCCACCTTGAGCCAATATTTATATACAGATGTTTCGATCAGAGAGGTGCATGCACAGATGTTTCAATCAGAGAGGTGCATGCACAAATATTTCAATCAGAGAGGTGTTGGCTAGGTTTCTTCTTTACCTATAATTTACGCGAGACCGAATGAAAATCTTAGCGCCAAATTTTGCAACAATTAGCAAGATTGATAATTGATTTTGTGAAGAATGTTTCCTATAGCGAAAGGTATTAACATTAATCTCAATTGCAAAAACCCTAGATGCAAAGGCCCAAAAGACCTGTTAATTCGTCAATTTTATTTAATTTGTTCCAACAACTTTGTCTCTCCATAATAATATAACTTAAAACACCTATAAGTAATTCAATTGCTTGATGAAATGATATATATACATATATACACAGACACGTATAAGAGATATATTGATGCTATTTGTATACATATATACATTTTATTTCTGTAATTATTCTGTCTTAGTGGCCTTTATAATCAAGTCTTCGTGACTTGTTGCAAGTTTTTGTGACTTGAAAGAATATTAGTAATTCAATCGTTGTAACTGTTGTTTGTGAACAGATCTTAATGATCACTTATTCTTAGTGAATTATTCATACTTAAGAAGTAGAAGAGTAGACTAGAAAATCTTTGTGCTTCGAAACCACTTAAAATCTCTCGTCTCATTTACTTTCCAGTCTCATTATTTTTAGTGGCCTACAATTTAGTCTGTGACTTAGTTCCACATTTGATCGCTAAATTTAGAATTGTGATTTTCCTATAATTTTTGAAGAGATTTTTTTTCTAAACAATCATTCCGCTATGCATAACCATCTAATTAACTTGTTTAATTATAAGTTGGTAATAGCTCTTTACAAACAAATTTTTTTAAAGGATATATTCAACCTCCCTTCTAGATCTCTCAATACTTTTAAGAATAACAATTTTTTCTAAATATGTTTCAGTAATTATTATTATTATTATTATCATCATCATCATCATCATCTAAAAGTGAAGGATTAAAATTCCTTTATTATAAAGCGGTTAATATCATGCAAGTCAAAGTTTTGTTAGTAGTTATTTCACTAATGAGTTGTATGAGTTTAAGATTTAATTACATAAATTTTTTAGTAAAATTAGGTTTTAAATACGTGTATTAATTAGGATCTTGTCTTGTGTGTGCGCATGCAAAGCACAAAATCCTCAACTCACGAACTTCGGGAAAAAGTACCTTTAACCCACTGTGGTTGTCGGGTTGTCAGCATTACCCCACTAAACTATACAAAAATGGAATTGGCCCACTAACCTTTTTAAAAAATTTAGTTAGGATATTAAGTCCAATTTCGTAGACGGACGTCAAATAATCTGTCCAATTTTCCTATGTGGCTTTTAAAAAAATAGAACAAAACATATAATTGCTGATGTGTCTAATAAGGTCAATTTGTTGTGTCCGACGTGGAATGAGCGGGTGGAAAAAAATAAAGCAAGAAGGAAGTTGTTGATTGAAGGAGAGAACTAACAAATTGAGTTCTGAGCAGAAAGAGGCGAAGAAGCGAATCCATGTCAGGCGAAATCGAGTGGGAAATCGTCGATTGAACGAGAATCCATGTAAGTTTGAAATTGTATGTTTTACCAGTGATGCAAGTGAAAAATTAAAGAACTTTAGAACTAGGGTTTAAGTTTCTCACCAAAATTACAAATAACAAGGTTGGGAAAATTAGGGCTTTTCCTTGGTAACTGTTATCGAGGTAAGTGGGAAGTTGTCGTGCATCTGAGATGACTTCATCACGATCTAGATCATTTTTAGCTACTGCTGCATACATGCACAAGTGTTTTTGTGACGTTCTAGCTCGAATATGTGTTTTGAAGAAGGAAAGGTTAATAGGAAGAAAGTTTTATGGTTGCCACAACTATGAGGTTAGTTTCTTCCATCCAATTTGTAAACTTTGTTCGTCACTCTTTGTTAAATTATTTTTGCTATGTGGCTCATTTTTCACTTAGTGATACCAAATTTGATAGGAAGTTAGGAGATATTGTCGGTATTTTGAATGGGTTGAAGTGCCTTCCAATGAAGATGAAGCAACGAGTGTGATGAGTAAGCCAGTTGAAGACGTTAGCTTAGTGATGGATGAAAATGCAAAGCTTAAGGAGAAGTTAAAAAATTTTTAGATCTAAACCACTGGAAAAAGAAATGAAAGTTGATAGACTTAAAGAGGGAAACTCAAAACTTATTATGTGTTGTGTATTGTCATGGATTGTCACTTTGGTTATAATTTTTACATGGATTTGCATGATGTAATGGTAATTAATTTATTGTAATGGATGTGATGTGTGTTGTCCTCAATTATGTATTTTCATTGTCATAAATTGTAATAGCTGATGGTGATAGGGAGTATGAAATACAGAATATGGTCATGTTTTGAAAATGTTTGTCATGGTTAGAATGTGTTTTTTTTACTCCATTGGATTCCTATCAAAACTTAAGCAAATGAGAACCATCCAAAAAAAAATATTGTGCAACAAAAAAGAACAAGTCCCTTGCCAAATCCCTTGACGCACAATTAGGTGACCAAATCCCTTTTTTGATAGAACTTTTTAGACATTGTCAATAATAAAAATAATAATATGAATAACTTGTCATCTTAATTATTGATTTAATAATATAAAATATTATGCAGATGATACTGTGACAATAATAGAATCAATAATGTGCGATACTATGCAGCAATTACTGTAGCAATAATCGAGTATAACTTAGTGACTTTTCAAGTAACCCTCAAATACCGTGTGCTACTATGCAACCACGCGAATTACTGTACTTCTATCACCGGGTATTTCAACAGTTAACGGTAAAACTTTCGTCGTTATTTTTATATAAAGATATTTCTATCGTTTTCTAACTCCGACAATAATTCCGTAATGGGGTCCACCAATGATTGTGTCGTTGTACGAATATTCTCTGTTAAAACGAATATTCCCCCCCGACCAATCGAATATTTTATAACAACTTGCTTACTTTGTAAAATTTATAAATATTACCCACAACTATAACATTATATCAAATCTACACCAAAATATTCAAAAATATATTTTGAGAAAAATTCATTTTTATTCATAAAAGTTGGAGTCTTACATTGTCTATCTCTGGTCTCTCTCATCTCGTCCGCCGGAAGCCCCTGGCTTCGCACCTCCGCTGCCGAAACCCCTTGTCGTCGCACCTCCGCTGTCGAAAACCCTTGTCGTCGCACCTCTTTCCGCCAGAATCTTCAGTGATTGGCTTTAGCTTCAATTTCTCCTTCTTCTCGTTCATATATACAAACTGTTATTGTTACCCAATTTAAGGTTAGTTTTTATCAATTAGTTTTGGATTTGGAACCCTAAATTTTCTAATATATGGTTATGCATATGGTCATTTATGTGATAATAATTATAAATAATTCCGTGTGGATTTAGGACTTATTTTGGGACTGATTTTGGGACTCAATTTGGGTGTATTTTTTATAGATTGTTGTTGAAATTGAGATGAATTTTTGATATTTTGTTGGAATTTAAACTTCATCCTTGATATGTGCAATCTATTTTTAAAATATGATTATGTTGGAATATAAAATTTAGATTATTGAAATTATTGGTTTGAAATTGGGTTTATTTTTGATATATTGATGTTGAAATTGAGATGAAATTGTTGTTGAAATTTAGATTATTTAGATACTTTGCTGAAATTGGGAAACAATAATAACAACTTATTTGTTTGTAGTGAGAATTATTTCCGATGAAATTTCTGACGAAAATTTCCGTGGGCATTATAGAATGTTAAAAATAAATCAATACTTAACTATAAATACATTAAATTAAATTAGTCTAAATATATTAACATATAAATAAAATAAATTTTATAACAAAAAATAATACAATAAAATTTAAAAAAAATGATATAATATAATTAAATTAAACTAATTCTAATTAAATTTAATAATATACTATATTACTAAATAAAATACTAGGAAAATTAAATTAAATTAATAAATTATCTAATATAATATAATACACTATAAAATAAAAAAATAAAAAAATAAAAAATTAGAATAATATAAATTAAATTTAATAAATTGAAATAAACTTAATTTAATTTTATAAATTATATAATATAATAAAAATATTAAAATAATTAAAATAATAATAAATAAGAATAAAATAAATTTTATTTAATTTAATAAAATAAATTGTATTTTATTTAATTTAATTTAAAAAGTAAAATAAATTTCATAAATTATATTATATAATATAATAAAAAATTAGGTAAAATTAATTAAATTTATTCTAATATATTTAATTTAATAAAATAAAATAAAATCAATTTACAAAATTATTAAATATAATATACTACAAATAAAATCAAATCAAATCAAAAAATAAAATAAAATAATTATCAAAAACTTAGTAACATTTACTTAGTAGTTAGTATATCATTTGAAAAATAAACTAAGTAGCATTTGCTTAGTTTTCCATAATTACATTAAAAATGTCCCGAAAAAAAGAAAATCAAAGCTAATAAAATAAATTAACATTAAATAAAATAACATAACATAATTTAAATATATTAACATAAAATAAAAAAATAAATTAAGTAACATTTGCAAAGTTTCTATAATTAAAATAAATTGAATAAGTAGTCTCCTTATTCAGTAAATAAAATAAAATTCTCATAAACTAAGTAGCATTTGCTTAGTTTTTTATTTGTAAAATAAACGAAGTAGCATTTGCTTAATTTGTCACAATCTTCAATAAACTCAATATATACATGTGCATGTAGTATATATAGGTAGGAGCTTAGAAACTCGTTTAACATTTACTCATTTGGAGTGAATGTCGAATAGTCTCCAGTTTGGGAATATTATCGGATGTTGTCTCTCACTTAGGTCAATGCCAATTCACAGTGTAAGACCCCGAATTTTATGAAATGAAAGTATTCAATTTTCTTATAATTATTATTCTATTTAGTAAATAATTAAATTGATAAAAGGTTAAAATTAAGAGTGATATTTAAAAATTTTACAAAGTAAGCAAGTTATCATAAAATATTCGTTTGGTCGGGGAATATTCTTTTTGTCAGGGAATATCCTTACGACGGTTCAATCATTGGTGGACCCTACAACGGAATAAATGTCGGATATAGAAAGCGACAGAAATAACATTTTTATAAATATAACGACAAAACTTTTACCGTTAAACTATTAAAATACCCGGTGATAAAAGTACAGTAATACGTGTGGTTGCATAGTAGCACACGATATTGCACAGTATCTTTGATTATTGATGCTTACGTGAGAAGTCACTCAGTTTTTTTCAATTATTGCCACAGTAATTCATGCATAGTATCTCATATTATTGATTCAATTATTGTCACAGTATCATCTGTACAATATTTTATATTATTAAATCAATAATTGAGACGACAAAGTTATTCATATTATTATTTTTATTATTGACGATGTTTAGAAAGTTCTGTCGAGGAAAGGAGTTTGGTCACCTAATTGCGCGCCAATAAGGAGAAGTCCTTATTGGAAAGCCCACTCTTTTCTGAGAATAATCTGGTTGTTAATATTGCAAGTTATGATATTAATGATGAATAAATGTTATTAAAAATATGTTTTGAGAAGCCAAGAGAATTGAGATAAATAGAGGGGTTTTTTATGAAGTATTTATTGTAAGTTTGGCTTATTACATGGACCCCTACTTACTCATTTTTCAAAAAAATCGGTAGAAAGTTATTCAGTATATATATATAATATAGAGTCCGGATCTTAAGCTCACCCCTTATCCAACTCACCCGAGCTCACCTCCCTTTAGCGGCGGACCCAGCGACAGTTCGGTTATACAACCGTCGTCTATACTTTTAGCGACGGACAACATATAACGTCGCTAAAAGTATAGACGACGGTTGTATGACCGAACCGTCGCCGGGTCCGTCGCTAAAGGGGGGTGAGCTCGAGTGAGTTGAATAAAATGTGAGCTTAAGATCCGGACTGATATAATATATATATTTATGTGAGTGTGATGTGTGTGAGTGTGAAGTGTGCATCTGTGTTACATGTGTGTGTGTGGTGAATATATATATATACATATATATATATATATATATATATATATATATATATATATACATTATATAAGTTTTGTTTTTTATATAGAATAGAATATATTATATTTTATTATACTGCATAGTGTTATAAAGTACTGGATAGTATTGCATAGTGTTTCCACAGTACTGCATAGTGATGCATAATGCATCATAGTAAAATCAAATAAACTTTCATGTGAATTAGCCAGTGCGCGCCCGTGAACTTTCCTTTCTGTGCAGTTCGTGATTTTATTTTCTAAATAGTATCTAGTCATTCTCCTATAAATTAGATGCTCAGTTTTGAAATGAAAAACACACCAGAATCAGAGAATTCTTCTTCTATAATATTGAGCGTATTTCTTTTGAGTTTAAGGAAGCTTTGAGTGTAGAAAATAGTGCAAGTTTTCTTCAAGAATATCTCCGCTATACCAGTCATAATTACTCTCCTTTTAAGCTAAGGGATATCATTATCATGGTAAGGGGTATTATTTATTTCATACTCGCTTACGATATTATTTTTCGTATTCGTAAAGAATTTTATTTTCGTTCAATATTCGTAAGGAATATTATCTTCGTTCAATATTCGTAGGAATATTATTTCTGTTCAATAGTTATAAGGGATATTATTTTCTTCCATACTCTATAGTATGTAAGTAATATTATTTCATTTCAGATTCTGAATTCTACACTAATTTTATTAAGTATTGCTTCTATACTCCTTAAAATTAGTAGAATATCCTTGAAATTTACATTTCATCTAGTATCGTTTCACAGAAATATTTTTCTGAACATTCTTGTTAAATTTTAAGCTTTTCATGCCGGAGTACTATTCATGAGTATTATTCATATGTACGACACTATTTATACGTATGGTACTATTCATGAAGTACTATTCACGGGATAATATTCACGAAGTAATATTCACTCGGGGTATTATTCACGATAAAAATTAATTTTATTTTGTCCAAATTATTTTTGATACGTTAATATTATTATTAAATTTTACTCTACAAAGCAGTTAGCATATTGACAATTTGGACAATTTTAAACTCTGGATAAATTAAAAATCTTTAATATTTATCCTTGATTTCGTTTGATTGATGTTTATATCATTGTCATCATCCTAATATTTATATTGTAATGAAAGTCCTCATTGGCCCATAGTGCATTAAAGGACAGTTGTTGGTATGATCATGACCATGAGTTCTCTTCGGCCAAGGGTGCAAAGATGAATTGTTGTTTGGCATGATCATGACCATTGGTGAAAATAACGAATATCCTTGGCCCGTAGTGCATGGATAATTCGTGGATGTGATAATAATGAATATCATTGGCCCGTAATGCATGTATAATCCATGGATGTGATAAAAACGAATATCCTTGGCCCGTAGTGCATGGATAATTTATGGATGTGATAATAATGAATATCATTAGCCCGTAGTGCATGAATAATTCATGGATGTGATAATAACGAATATCTTTGGCCCGTAGTGCATGGATAATTCGTGGATGTGATAATAATAAATATCCTTGGCCCGAAGTGCATTGATAATTCATGGATGTGATACTAACGAATATCCTTGGCCGTAGTGCATAGATAATTCGGTGATGTGGATTATTTATTTTGCTGACAAATGATGTGGTAAAAATCATCTTTGGCTTACGTGCAAAGATGGACTGTTGATTATTGATTTTACAGTTGTATATCTTTGGCTTACGTGCAAAGATGGACTGTTGATTATTGATTATACAGTTATATGTCTTTGGCTCGTAGTGCAAAGATGGATTGTTGATTTACCTGATTATAAATATGAATTCTGAATTTAACTATAATCTTTGGTGGTTCAGGTAAAGACAGGTGATGAGAGTTCTCTTTGTCTTGGGTACAACAAAGAACTGTTGATGGGTATTATAGTAATGAAATATTAATGATGGACTTTTAATTTGGAGAGGATAGTAGACATTATGTTCTACTTGACACTTTTAATGGATTGTTGATTCCGCTGCAATTATGGTTGAAATTTTTTATCATCTACCATATGTTCTAAACATTTGATTTATTGCTGATGAAAGCTATTGATAATTTAATTATCTTTCGTCATAATATGCTTTACTGGTCTATTTGTGCTCACCCTTTTGCTTCACAATTCCTTTCAGGTATTAAGAGTGTAGCTGGGTCGAGCAGGGTTAACAGGGGGATAGTGTGATGGTCCGAGACTGTGGAAGTTTCTCAATACATTATAAAACTGCATGACATGCAATATATAATTATATTGGGGACCTAAGATGGGTGTGTCGTATATTATATGTTACTTAATAATTGATTTTGGTGAACAACAATAGGGTGATGAGAACCCGACTTTGAAAGTGTCAAAAGTGCACCTCATTAGAATGAACATAATAGTAATCTTCTCGTTCTTCTTTGGGGTCTTTAAATATTTGCTACTGTATTTTATATGGCATTGTAATAATTTGAGTTTGGATAATATCTACGAGATAATATTGTATTAAAATTCACAACTTATGTGTTGTCGTATTTTACACGACAGTTCAACAGTTGTATAAATGAAGTTTGTATTTGAATTCTGTACCATGTATCTGGCAACTCAGAATGGGTTGTGTATACCTACTTTAGGGGTGTCACACACAGGGTATGTTTTTATAAACTTTTGAGGATTTTTCAGCTGGTGTCTCTACATGTTCTTCGAGTGCATACTTAGACTAAGTTGTCTTGGTCTATTTCGTGACTTGGAGACCATGGGGAGGTGCTATTGAAGTTTTTTTAAAATAGAAGAAACGTGCTCAAGATTGACACTAGTGAGGAGACACATCTAGGAACATAATAGAAGCCTAACCCTTGTAGAGTGGAGATATATACTAAGAAAAATAAATTTATGCATGAACCACATTCATGAATATTCTTGTTCTAATTGGGTATTTTCTTCAATTAAAGATGTCAGTCGACCAGAGTTGGATATACCGTAGGATACGAATTGATGGGAGGGGATTAGTTTATGTGTACCGTGATGGGGTGTGCAATTTTATGAACAAAGCAATAGAACATGCTGATGATTCAAACGGAAAGATGAGATGCCCGTGTTTCAAATGTAAAAATATGATCTGGAAAACTGTCGAAGAAGTTAAATTTGACTTATATTCACGTGGCTTTGTGGATGGGTATTCAGTATGGATTCATCACGAGGAATCAGTTGAGTTTAGAGAACTGACAGACAGTACTCTAGACCAACCAGTTCACGGGGATTCGCAATCAGATAATTATGATGGCGTGTAGATGTTGGTTGATGCGTATGGCCCTACCAATATTGATTGGGCTAAAAACGAGCATGCGTCAGGTAGTTCTCAACAAAAGCCAAATGATTCAGCTGCTACATTCTATAAAATGTTATCTGAATCGGGGGTCCCATTGCATCCTAGAAATGACAAACAAATCAGGCTATCTGCAGTGACGAAGCTTTTACACTTCAAGAACGAGCATGACTGTAGTGAGAGGGGATTCAATGATTTTCTTGCTATTATCAGCGAGTTCTTACCTAGGAATAATACTCTACCCACGAATTACTATGAAGTGAAGAATATTGTTAAGGGGTTTAACCTCAGTTATGAGAAGATCGATGCTTGTGAGCAAGATTGCATGTTATACTATGGGTAGGACAAAGATAAGGTGCAATGTGATATCTATAGCTTGCCTCGGTACAAGACGACAAAACGTTGGGGGGGGGAGGATAAACATGTTCTAAAGAAGATCTTACGGTACTTTCCTCTTGCGCTGATGTTGTAGTGGTTATTTATGTTTTTGCACACTGTTGAGCATATGAGTTGGCATAGAACAAGGGATGTCGTGCCTGGTCAGCTGACTCACCCTGCAGATGGAGATGAATGGAAGAAGTTTGACACCATTTTTCCAGAATTTTTTGATGAAGTTAGGAATGTCAGGCTTGGCATGGCTGCAGATGGCTTATGTCCATTTAATAATTTTAGTCAGCCGTACTCTATTTGGCCAGTGATCATGGTAGCTTAAAATCTTCCATCGTCAATGTGCATGAGGGATCTATATTTTTTTTTACTTTACTTATACCGGGGGATAAAAGTCTTACAAAAGACATCAACGTGTACCTCAAGCCGTTAGTCGATGAACTTTATATATTGTAGGAAACAAGTGTTCAGACTTATGATAAGGTTGTTGGGCAAAATTTTGTTATTAAGGCAACATTGTTGTGGAATATTATTGACTTTCCAACACTTGGGATGATAAGTGGTTGGTCGACTCACGGGAAGCTGTCATGTCTAGTCTATATGGGGGATGTGAAAGGCACACAACTACGTCATGGGCATAAAACTAGTTTTTGTAGAACTGCTCGTAGATTCTTGCCTGTTGAGCACAATTATAGAAAGATGTCTACACAGTTCAACAAAAAGAAAGAGAAGAAGGGGGTAGTTGGTCGCTTGTCGGACATCGACTTATTGGGTTGGCTAAATGATCTGACATTTCCACTACCTGTGATGGAGCATGGTAAGTTGAGAGCAATAGGGTACGGGAAAACTCATAAATGGACACACTCGCCCATTTGGTTTGAGTTGCTATACTGGGTCACACTAGTACTTTGTCATTGTATAGATGTCATGCATACAGAAAAGAATGTATTCGAGAACTTATTTTACACTGTGCCAGGTACAAGTGGTAAAACAAAATACAATTATAAATTACGTAAAGACTTGTAGGAAATGAACATCAGGAGGGAATTGTGGCTCCGACCTAACAACTCAAAATAAAAAGCTCAATTTTGTCTTAGCAAGCAACAGGTTGAAGACATTTGCAAGTGACTTAGTGTATTGAAGCTCCCAGATGGATATGCTTCTAACATATCTGTTGTAGTAAGGTTGAGCAGTCAAAAATTACTAGGTTTAAAAGTCACGATTGCCATATATTCATGCAGAAGTTGATGCCAATTTCATTTCGTGAGATGTTACCAAGGAATATTATATATGCCTTTACCGCACTTTTAAATTTCTTTCGGGATTCTTTCTCAACGGCTATAAGGTACAGTGATGTGGAGAAGATGGAGAAAAACATAATGTTGACAATGTTCAAGCTCTAAATGATCTTACCACCGGTGTTCTTTGACTCAATAGAGCATTTTCCTATTCATCTGCCATATGAACTTAAGCTTGGAGGACCGATGAAATATCGATGGATGTATCCTTTTGAGATGTAATATCACCTAAATTGTACAATATTCATGATCTTTATAATTAATTTAGCTGATACCGTCGTATTTCAGGTATATGCGACGATTAAAGTAGAAAGTGAAAAACAAAGCTCGTGTAGAGGGTTCTATTATTGAACGTTATACGAAGGAAGAGCTTATCAACTTCTTCTCCTTGTACTTTGATGATGTAGTCTCAACAAAGCACAACCGGTTAAGTCAGAATGAGGTCGTCGATCCCCAATCTCGTGCTGATGAGTCGGATGTATTCACTTATCCGGCTAAACCATTTGGACATGAGATGAAGACTTACCTAACCGATAAATATTTGAAGATTGTATCTACATACGTGTTTCTAAATATGCCTGAAATATCTTCGTTCATCAATTATGTATTATTATATGTGGAATCTTTAATTTCTACCCTTAATTAACAATTAAATAACAATTATTATTACATGCAGTTCATTCGAAGCTGATACATATGCTTCTACCCCAGGACTAACTACATCACAATTGGAAGCATTCACTAATAAAAATTTCCAACATCGTTTTAAGAGAAGGATTGAAGAAGAAAAAGCTTCTGAGCATTTTAGAGATGTCATTTTAGGCCCGTACAAACTTACTAGTTCATTTCCAACCTGCATCGTTAATGGGTATATATTCGAGGTTGATGACTTGATTGAACTAACATCAGTCAACTCTGGTTTTTTTGTGTTGGGAAGTTGTTACCAAGATTCTGAGTCCAATTACTATGGAAGATTAGAGGAAGTTGTTGTGCTCAATTATCCCAGGGGTAAAAAGGTCGTTACATTTAAGTGTCGCTGATTTGATACTGCAAAGGGTGTTAAAGTTGATCGTAATAGAATTATTATAGTAGATATAAAGTCAAAGTTATAGTACGATAACGTATTCGTGTTAGCCATCCAAGCAACTCAAGTGTACTACACCCCTAATGTTTTAAATTAAAGAACCCTGTGGTATAAAGTTATCACAACAAAGACTCGGGCATTTGATGGTACTAATCTGTCTAGAACGGATGACCCGTTGCAAGAACAAGTTAGTTATTCCAGTCACGTATTGGTAAATGATGACTATGTGCTGGTAGATGATGTCGTTAACGTACCCGATGTTAACAAAGTGGAGGAAGATGTGATTTTCAGTCCGTATGTCGTCTTAGAAGATGATGCCGAGGAAGAAATTGATACGTAAGAAGAAGAGACAAAATTAGAGGATGAAAATGATTTTGATTCTAACGGGTTTGGCGACGTACTAAGTCTTAACTACTTGGTGTTTTGTAAATATTTTACTACTAAAAATAATTATTAGAATAAATTAACTAAAATTTAATAAGTTAATGTATGTTATTTCAATAATAAAGTTATGCCCAGACATACCGGTGGAGGTCTCCGTGGTGGCGGTCGTACAGGATCGGGCAACGGCTCCCAAGGCGGGTCGTCTTCACCAGCTAGTGAGTAAATTTTGTTTTGGTGTAATCACACTTATTTTTATAACTATTTTATATATAGTTTATAAAAAAACTTCCATTTATGTTTTTTGACAATGTCATAACTTAATTATACCTACAAATGCTAGACGTCGGCGTCACCGAGGGCCTTACCTCGGTTTATTAGGTCATCCGCCGGCAATTCCCGAGACAACTTATGTTGATATCGGCTCGTCGCAGTAGGTTTCAACTATAATATGTCATGTTCAAGTAAAATGATATTATTATGTTATTAATAAATTAAAACAATCCATTTAATTTTTGTATTCTAGTATTATAGATCCCGTCGCTAAGACGAACGTACACGCCATATGTCTGTCACATCTCCCTACTATCTGTATGCGATTTAGCCAGTATGCACGGTATGATGCCTCCTTTATGGTTATAGTGTTGTGCTAGTTTCACATAAATCGAATTATATATATTAAATCAAAAATTTGGTCTTAGTTGTTTACATATTGTTCAAATAATTAATGATACGAACGTGCGTTATGAATTTTTGATAGACATATTATAGATATGAGGTCGGCATCACTGACGCAGAAGGCGATGCTGTTATTATTACACACATGGGCTACCATGTGTACGTACTGGGATGATGTTGCCTTCAAGATAAAGTCTGAGCAGATGAAGAAGAATCGAGACCAGCTATGGATTGTACATACATTTGGATTGCAGTCGTTTCAAGAGGTTAAGTCGGTATGTATTTATATTTAGTTTAGTTTAATATTGCTGGGATCTATAGTAAGGTAATGTGATATTAATTAATGTATGACTTAGGCCATGCGGAGCAGCTTGGGTGGACCTCATACTATGGTCGAGTTTTAGGATAAAGTCCACACGCTGAAGGCGTCGACTTCGGCGTCGACGATGTCTCTAGCAGCATTAGCTATACGGGTAATACATCAACTGGAATAATTGTTTTTTAAAATTATATTACGTAATTTATATGATGATGTCGCGTTAACTCGCATGTACATATATTAAATTACAGGAACAATTTTAGAAACTCCGATGACAACATATAGTTGAGTTGAAGGCTGCTAGGGGCGATGTCGAGACTTCAGATTCCACCACCCCTCCGCCCGAGATTATTTTATCTCAGGATGAGGAGACATCTCTTTGGGTGGCATCTCATGATCCTTCTAGTAGCACAACCATCCGGTATCGAGTGTTGGGGTTCCCGAGGATACCAGCCTATACTCTACCAGCAAGTATAATATTTTTAGTATATTTCTCATTTCTGAATAAAGTGAAATATAATATTATTCATGTTATCTTTATTTTTGCAGGCTTTAGCCAGCGTTTGCGTCTGAGAGCACCCGTGGGACCATCACATACATGTGTTGGCTTAGACGACGCTATGTTCTAGAGGTTTATGGCGGCGGTGTCGGATAGGTTTGGTACGGCTCAGTTATTTCGTCATTAGGACCTGTCCAGCCATGCTTGCCTTCATCAGCTTACTTAGGACATTACAGCTGGTGCCACTGTCGGGAGTACAGGTATCCCTCCGGAGCAGTTCGCCGCGATAAGCGACGAGGTGGTCCGGATGGTGGTTACCTTACTCAAAGACGCTTTTAGGCTGATGCTGAGTAAGCCCTCAACTACTCAAGTATACTATTCGTTTTAAATTCAAGTATTTTGCATTTTTATTATTTTTCATTTAGTTGTATCTTTAATTATATCATATATATATATATATATATATATATATATATATATATATATATATATATATGGGCTAATGAGTTACATTATATTGTATTAACAGTCTAACGCTCCCGAGCAAGCTGACGATGTCGGGGAGTCTTGTGACGCCCCCAAAATTAGGTATACATCACCCATCTTGGGTCGTCAGATACATAGTACAGAATACAAATATAACTTATTAATACAACTTTCGTGTACAATACGACAAAACATAAACTGTGAGTTTGAATATAAATATTGTCTTCTAGAGAGTATTCATACTCAAAAGGAGTCCTCATTACATTTATTATCACACTATTACATATAATAGTGAGAATAACTAACTAATATTATCATTCGGACCATCACTCCGTTCCCCGACTTGCCCCAGCTACTTTCTCATTTCCTGAAGAGAACAGTGAAAAAAAGGGTGAGCTCAACTAGCCCAGTAAGAAATATTATGACTAAGATAATGCAGAATAAATTATCATTAGCCTTCAACAATGTTAAACTGATAAAATATAATAGACATCAAGTTTGACTGCAACGGAACAAGCAATCCATTAAAAGAGTCAAGTAGAAAATAAACTCTACTATCTTTTATGATTTAAAAAGTTTTTCAACACTGTGATCGCTGGGACTCAGCTTAATAAAATAATCCACATCATCGAATCACCCCTGCACTACGGCCAAAGATATTCGTGTATTCATTAATGGTCATGATCATGCCAACAACTGTCCATCAATGCACTACGGGCCAATGGGGACTTTTACCACATCATTTGTAATATTAAGGTCATGATTATACCGAATAATCCCTGGTCATAATCATACCAAGTCCATCTATGCACTACAGGCCACAGATGACTTTTAACATTTTATAAACATGAGGATGATGACAATGATATAATAATTCAATAAAACAAGTTCAAGAATTAATTTATCCAAGAATTAACAACGTCCAAATTGTCAACATGATACTGCTTTGTGGAGTAAAATTCAAGAATGCTTAGAAAAATATTTTCATGAAAAGATACTGGATGAAACGCAATTATCAAGGATATTCCACAAATTTCATGGAGTATAGAAGTCAAAACTTAACCAACTGAGTATAATAAAGAATGGAATAACAAAAGAAATCACCATGCATGCGATAGACCGCACAGATAGGTTATTCCAACAGAATAATAAATAATGGAACCAGGTCCAGCGTAAAACGCACAGACAGGATGTTCCAACAGAATAATAATAAAGACGGAACCAGGTCCGGTGTAAAACACACAGACATGATGTTCCAACAGAATAATAATAAAGACGGAACCAGGTCCGGTGTAAAACACATAGACAGGATGTTCCAACAGAATAATAATAAAGACGGAACCAGGTCCGGTATAAAACACACAGACAGGATATTCCAACAGAATAATAGAAGAATGTCACCAAGTATAGGGTAGACCGCGTATACAGGTTATTCCAACAGAATAATAAGAAATGGAATAACAACAGTTCTCTTCATGAATAAGAAAGAATAACACCCCTTACCGTTTTAAAGAAGAACTGAAATAAGGAAGTAATTAAGTAGCAGAATACTCTTCTTCTCTCTCTCTATAGTTTCTCTCTATAGTTTCTCTCTCTAGAGTTCAGTGAATTCGTAAGAAATAATGAAGGAATGAGCTGCTATTTATAGAAAAATAGAATGCATAGTAACTAATCCATGAAAGGTCCAGATTGATTACTTTAATCTGACGGTCAATATTTAAAAAAAATCTTTTAAATAAAATATAATATATTCTATTTATAGAATAACTTTAATAAAGTATTCTGTTTTATATAAAAAGATGTTTCTGTTTTATTACGTTAATAATACAAAAAAAATAAAAGGTCATTATCGCTAAATAATTCATATTATTAACTGACAATAATTGAATCAAACTGAGTGACTTCTCACATAAGCATTAATAATCAATACCGTGTGCTACTATGCAACCACACGTATTACTGTACTTTTACTACCGAGTAGTTCAACAGTATCAATGGTAAAACTTCAGCCGTTATTTTTAATAAAATATTTTTGTCGTTTTCTCAATTAGACAATAATTCCATTGTGGGGTCCACCAATGATTGTGCCGTTGTACGAATATTCCCTATTAAAATGAATATTCCCCGACCAATCGAATATTATATAACAACTTGCGTACTTTGTAAAATTTATAAATATTACCCACAACTATAACATTATATCAAATTAACTCCATAATATTCAAAAATAATATTTATATAAAATTCATCTTTATTTATAAAAGTTGGGGTCTTACAACCTCCCCTTCTTATGAAATTTCGCCCTCGAAATTAGGGTACGTACCTGGTATGTCGAAGAGGTAAGGATACCTTGATTTCATTTCAGATTCTAACTCCCAAGTCATTTCCTCAACATCGTGGTTTCTCCACAAAACTTTGACTTGAGGTATAACCTTGGAGCGTAGAATATGTTCCTTCTTATCCAAAATTTGAACAGGAACTTCTTCATACGTCAAATCCTCCGCTATTTCGTCCGGTTCTAACTCAATAATGTGGTTTGGGTCTTCCACATATTTGCGTAACATGGATATGTGAAAAACGTTATGAACACGAGACATACTTGGCGGTAAAGCGAGTCTATAAGCCACAGTTCCTATTAGATCGAGGATTAAAAATGGACCGATGAATCGAGGATTGAACTTTCCTCTCTTTTCAAATCTCGTAACTCCTTTCCATTGAGCAACACGTAAGAACACATGATCTCCTATATCAAATTCCACGTCCTTTCGATGAAGATCAGCATAACTCTTTTGTCGATCTTGTGAGGTTTTTATACGTTGTCGGATCATTTGAATCTTTTCTGTAGTCATGCGTACCAACTCCGGTCCCAACAACATTGCTTCACCTACCTCATCCCAGCATACTGGAGAACGACATTTTCTTCCATACAATGCCTCGAATGGAGCCATGCCAATACTTGCTTGATAACTGTTGTTGTAGGAAAACTCCACCAATGATAAGAACTTATCCCAATTTCCCTTGAAGTCAAGGACACAGATTCTTAATAAATTTTCCAGAGTTTGAATAGTCCTCTCTGATTGTCCGTCTGTCAGAGGATGATATGCCGAACTAAATCGTAAATCCGCACCCATAGCTTTTTATAAGCTAACCCAAAATCGTGAAGTGAATCTTGGGTCTCGGTCAGAAACTATGGATACTGGCATACCATGCAGTCTTACAATCTCGTTCATGTACATACGAGCAAGACGTTCAAGTGTATAAGTTTCTCGTATCGGCAAGAAATGAGCAGACTTAGTCAATCTATCAACAATGACCCAAATCGCATTTATACCTTGAGAAACCTTAGGAAGACCGGTAACAAAATCCATGGTAATGTGCTCCCACTTCCATTCTGGAATTTCAAGTGGTTGCAATGGACCTTTTGGTACTTGATGCTCCGCTTTGACTCGTTGACAAGTTAGACACCTTGAGATAAACAACGTTATCTCTCTCTTCATATTGCTCCACCAAAATGTATGACGAAGATCATAATACATTTTGGTACTTCCATGATGGATTGCAAACGGTGTGTTGTGCGCCTCCATCATGATTTCATACTTTAAATCAGGGTCGTTAGGAACACAAAGTCTGGAGTTAACTCGAAGTATTCCTTCTTCATCGATTCTTGCTTCCGGCATAGCATCTTCTTGCACTTTCTTCCTCATACGCATCAGCTCCAGGTCTGTATCTTGAGCAGCTTTAACTTTATCGATTAAAGTTGGTTCTACTCGTATATTCGTCATCATCACATGGGTCCCTGGAGTCTTTAACTCTATCTCCATCCTTTGCAAGTCACACAAAATGGGCCTTTGTGTTGACAATATCGCACTCGTACTTGCATATGATCTTTTACTCAATGCGTCAGCTACCACGTTCGCTTTTTCAGGATAATATTGAATGGTATGATCATAATCTTTCAACAGTTCAAGCCAACGTCGTTGTCGCATGTTGAGTTCTTTTTGAGTGAAGAAATATTTGAGGCTTTTATGATCCGTAAAGATCTCCACCTTCTCCCCATACAAGTAATGCCTCCAAATTTTAAGTGCAAAGACAACAGCTGCGAACTCTAGATCATGAGTAGGATAATTTTTCTCATATTCCTTGAGTTGTCTTGATGTATAGGCTATGACTTTTTCATGTTGCATGAGAACGCATCCCAACTCTTTTCCCGAAGCATTACTGTAGATGCAAAATCCCTCCGAGCCAGATGGTATTGTTAGAACAGGTGTTGAAATAAGTCTCCTCTTGAGTTCTTGAAAACTCTTTTTCGCTCCAACCGAACTTTGTATCTTTTCGAGTCAGCTGAGTTAGTGGAGTAGCGATTCGAGAAAATCCTTCCACGAATCTCCGATAATAACCAGCTAAACCAAGAAAGCTACGTACTTCGGTCACTGATTTAGGTTGTTCCCAGCTTTGAATAGCTTCAATTTTTGCCGGGTCAACAGATATTTCACGACTTGATACTACATGCCCAAGGAATGCTACCTCCTCCAGCCAGAACTCGCATTTCTTCAACTTGGCATAAAGTTTGTATTCACGAAGCTTTTGGAGTACCAGCCTCAAGTGTTGCTCATGATCTTCACGACTTTTGGAATAAATAAGGATGCCATCAATAAAGACGACCACAAAGTGATCCAAATATTTCTTAAATACCCGGTTCATTATATCCATGAAGGCAGCAGGAGCATTAGTCAATCCAAATGACATGACTAGGAATTCATAATGCCCGTACCGAGTTCTGAAAGTCGTCTTTGGAATATCCTTAGTTCTAACCTTCAGCTGATGATATCCAGATCGAAGATCGATCTTTGAAAAGAATTGTGCTCCTTGCAACTGGTCAAACAGGTCATCAATACGTGGTAATGGGTACCTGTTTTTGATGGTGACATGATTCAACTCCCGATAATCAATACAAAGTCGCATACTTCCATCTTTCTTCTTCACGAATAGCACAGGAGCACCCCAAGGAGAAGTACTAGGATGAATAAAGCCAATGTCTAACAATTCCTGCAGTTGGATCTTTAACTCCTGAAGTTCAATAGGAGCCATTCGATATGGGGCTTTGGAAATGGATTTTGTACCGGGTTCAAGGTCGATACAAAATTCAATTTCACACTCTGGGGGTAGGCCAGGAAGTTCTTCAGGGAATACGTCAGGGAATTTATTAACAATAGAAATATAATTCAAAACTGACGTATTTTTGTTTAGATCCGTGACATGAGCTAAGAAAGCTTGACATCCGTTTTTCAATAAACGAATAGCTTTATGGCTTGAGATGACAGCGATTGATTTTAATGGTTTGGTTGCTTGAATTTGCATAGTAGGTCGATTAGGAATATGAAAGCAAACAATCTTACAAAAACAATCAATTTTTGCATGATGAGTAGTTAACCAATCAATCCCTAGAATCACGTCAAATGCAAGTATTTTTATTGAAATAAGATCGACAGGTAATGTGTGGGTACCAACTTGAACCAAACAAGACTTATAAACTGTGGATGTAATGAAGGTTTCTCCCAATGGAGTTTCAACAGATAAATCAAAGTCTAATTTCTCCGGAGTTAAATTTAATCGATGAGCGCAAGTAGGAGAAATAAAAGAATGGGTAGAACCGGTATCAAATAAAGTATAGACTTCGTTAGAGTTTATGGTAAGCTTACCCGTGATGACCTCATTCGGGTTTCTTGCTTTCTGGGAGGTCACAACAAACGCTCTCCCTTGCACTACCGGTTTTGACTTTTCTGGGACGGCCTTTGGTGTCTCCATCTTGGCTGAACTTATTTTTGGTAAACGACAAAATCGAGCTAAATGACCTTCTCTTCCACAATTATAACATGCTTTAGACGGCATCACGCAGTTTGGACTGATGTGCCCCTCCCCTCCGCATTTGAAACATATGATAGGGGTCGTTCTCCTTCCTTAACAACGGGTGCTGGTGCTGATGTCTTTCCATCATTGTTGAATCTCCTCTTCTTGAAATGACCATTCTTATTATTTTGGCCCTGATTACCACCGAAGTGGTTACCATTTCTAGCCTGTTGATTCCCTCCACGCTTGTTGTCACCGCTTCGATGACTGCTCTCACTGGTATTATCATTTTGCCGACTCCTCTCTTTTGGTTGCGTTGACTCGTTATCGCGCTCCACTAACTAAGCCCTATTCACAACATCTGAATACAAACATAGTTTATGAGAAATAAGATGTTGACGTATCTCAGGTTTCAAATCTCGCAAAAACATTCGCGTCATTCGCTCTTCATTATCCACCAAGTGGGATGCAAACCGGGACAACTCAGCAAATTTAGCCTCATACTGCGACACGATCATATTATTCTGCTCCAATTTGATGAACTCAACCTCCTTCATGTGACGAACACTTTTGGGAAAGTATTTGTCATTGAACAGCTCTTGGAACTTCTCCTAAGACATCTTTAGTGCGGCAGGTTGAGTACGCTTAATCGATTCCCACTAGTAATCTGCCTCTCCTCGCAACATAAAGGCGGCAAAGGGAACCTTTTGCTCCTCGGAGCATCCCAAGACATCAAATATCTTGGTAATCTGCTTTATCCATGTTTCCGCCTATATTTTGGATAGGAGCCGCTCTCGCCTGCTGTTGCATGAACTGCATAAAGTTTATGAACATTCCATCATTCATCATCTGGTCAGTGTTGTTGTTTGCATGAGGATTGTCACCTTCCTGATGCACATTATCCTGATTATTGATATGTGGTGAATCAACAGTCGCCTGTGCTCCATTGCTATTCTCCACATTCTCAGATGCCATTTTTAGATACTGCCACAAAATAAAAGTTAATTGATATGTCATATATTATCCTTATATTATGACCAACTAATTAAATATCATGCAAATAAACTTAGGTAGGTCATACTAGCGAAGGAATTTCCCGTTTCTCCCATCCTAGTTCTATTCTCACATCTTAGCCATGGATCATATCCCTAAGCTCTGATACCAACTGTGACGCCCCCAAAATTAGGTATACATCACCCATCTTGGGTCGTCAGATATATAGTACAGAATATAAATACAACTTACTAATACAACTGTCGTGTACAATACGATAAAACATAAACTGTGAGTTTGAATACAAATATTATCTTCTAGAGAGTATTCATACTCAAAAGGAGTCCTCATTACATTTATTAATACACTATTACATAGAATAGTGAGGACTACTAACTAGTACTATCATTCGGACCATCATTCCGTTTCCCGAATTGCCCCAGCTACGTTCTCATTTCCTGAAGAAAACAGTGAAAGAAAGGGTGAGCTCAACTAGCCCAGTAAGAAATATTATGACTAAGATAATGCAGAATAAATTATCATTAGCCTTCAACAATGTTAAACTGATAAAATATAATAGACATCAAGTTTAACTGCAGCGGAACAAGCAATCCATTAAAAGAGTCAAGTAGAAAATAAACTCTACTATCTTTTATGATTTAAAAGGTTTTTCAACACTGTGATCGCTGTGACTCAGCTCAATAAAATAATTCATATCATCGAATCACCCCTGCACTATGGCCAAGGATATTCGTGTATTCATTAATGGTCATGATCATGCCAACAACTGTCTATCAACGCACTACGGGCCAATGAGGACTTTTACCACATCATTTGTAACATTACGGTCATGATTATACCGAATAATCCCTGGTCATAATCATACCAAGTCCATCTATGCACTACAGGCCACAGATGACTTTTAACATTTTATAAACATGAGGATGATGACAATGATATAAGAATTCAATAAAACAAGTTCAAGAATTAATTTATCCAAGAATTAACAACGTCCAAATTGTCAACATGATACTGCTTTGTGGAGTAAAATTTAAGAATGCTTAGAAGAATATTTTCATGAAAAGATACTGGATGAACCGTAATTATCAAGGATATTCCACTAATTTCATGGAGTATAGAGGTTAAAACTTAACCAACTGAGTATAGTAAAGAATGGAATAACAAAAGAAATCACCCGGCATGCGATAGACCGCACAGACAGGTTATTCCAACAGAATAATAAATAATGAAACCAGGTCCGGCGTAAACGCACAGACATGATATTCCGACAGAATAATAAATAATAGAACCAGGTCCGGTATAAAACACACAGACATGATATTCCGACAGAATAATAACAAGACGGAACCAGGTCCGGTGTAAAACACACAGACAGGATGTTTCAACAGAATAATAATAAAAACGGAACCAGGTCCGGTGTAAAACACACAGACAGGATGTTCCAATAGAATAATTGAAGAATAATAAATAATGAAATAACAACAGTTCTCTTCATGAATAAGGAAGAATAACACCCCTGACCGTTTTAAAGAAGAGCTGAAATAAGGAAGTAGTTAAGTAGCAGAATACTCTTCTTCTCTCTCTCTATAGTTTCTCTCTCTCTATAGTTTCTCTCTCTATAGTTCAGTGAATTCGTAAGAAATAATGAAGGAATGAGCTGCTATGTATAGAAAAATAGAATGCATAGTAACTAATCCATGAACGGTCCAGATTGATTACTTTAATCTGACGGTCCATATTTAAAGAAAAATATTTTAAATAAAATAAAATATATTCTATTTATAGAATAACTTTAATAAAGTATTCTGTTTTATATAAAAAGATGTTTCTGTTTTATTACGTTAATAATACGAATAAAACAAAACATCATTATCGCTAAATAATTCATATTATTAACTGACAATAATTGAATCAAACTGAGTGACTTCTCACATAAGCATTAATAATCAATACCGTGTGCTACTATGCAACCACACGTATTACTGTACTTTTACTACCGAGTAGTTCAACAGTATCAATGGTAAAACTTCCGCCGTTATTTTTAATAAAATATTTTTGTCGTTTTCTCAAACCGACAATAATTCCGTTGTGGGGTCCACCAATGATTGTGCCGTTGTACGAATATTCCCTGTTAAAACGAATATTCCCCGACCAATCGAATATTATATAACAACTTGCGTACTTTGCAAAATTTATAAATATTACCCACAACTATAACATTATATCAAATTAACTCCATAATATTCAAAAATAATATTTATAGAAAATTCATCTTTATTTATAAAAGTTGGGGTCTTACAACTACTATAATAACAATCTTGGACCTTTACTCCACTCCTCGACTAGTCCCAGCTACATTCTCACCTCTTGAGAAGAACAATAGAACCAAAAAGAAAATGGTGAGCTCAACTAGCCTAGTAAAGAATATTATGAATAAGATATTGTTGAACAAATTATCCTTAGTCTTCAACAGAGAAAAATCTGATAGAATACAATAGACAACAAGTTTTAAATCAACAACTACAGCGGATAAAGCAATCCATTAGAAGAGTCAAGTAGAGCATGATGTCTACTATCTTCTATGATTTAAAAGTCCATCATCAATATTTTATCCATGTAACACCAATCAATAAATGTTTCAAATCAACAAATTATCCATGCACTACGGGCCAAGGATATTTATTTGTATCACCAGTGGTCATGATCATGCCAAACATCTGTCCATCTATGCATTACGGGTCAAAAAGGACTTTCATCACAAACCTTTATCTGTAATATTAAAGGTCATGATTATACCAATACATAATTTCTGGTCATAATCATACCCATCAACAGTCTATTTTTGTAATACGGACCAAAGATGACTTTAAGCACAATATAAGCATGAGGATGATGACAATGATATAAAGAATCAATCAAGTGAGATCAAGGATAAATATTAGAGATTTATAATTCAATTTATCCAGAGTTAAAGAAAGTCCAAATTGTCAACATGATAACTAATTGTGGAGTAAAATTCAAGAATGATATTCATGTATCAAAAATAATTTGGACAGAAAAGAAATCAATTTTATAGTGATAGTACCCCAAGTGAATAGTACTCTATGAATAGTACCCTGAATGAAAATATAAAAATTTAATAAGAAGGTTCAAACAAATATTTCAGTGAAACGATACTAGATAAAGCACAAAACTCAAGGATATTCTACTAATTTCAGGGATTATAAAAATAATACTTATCAAAGTAAGTGTAGATTTAGGAATATGAGACGAAATAATATCACTTACATACTATAGAGTATGGAAGAAAATAAAATTCCTTACGAATATTGAACGAAAATAATATCCCTTACCTTAGTAGGAGACTAAATCTGACTGATATAGCGGAGATATTCTTGAGGAAATCTTGCACTATTAGTAACACTCAAAGTATTCTTATACTAGAAAGAAATACGCATAATATTATAGAAGAAGAATTCTCTAATTCTGGTGTGATTTTCATTTCTTAACTAAGCAACCTATTTATAGGAGAATGACAGGGCACTATTTAAAATCTTCACAGGTGAACAGAAACGAATTCACGGGAGAATTCGGCTGATTTTTTAATTTTTACTATTCAGCACTGTGCAATAAAATATTCTAATAAGACAAAAACTTTATATATAATATAATATATTATAATTATAATCTAATAAAATAAATAAATTTATATATATTATAAAAAAGTATTTTATTTTATATAAAAAGTTTTCTGTTTTATTACTATTATAATAATAATAAAACAAAACTGAGACTACTTTCTACCGACGATTTTAAAAAATGAGTAAGTCGAGGTCCATGTAATAAGCTAAATTTACAACAAATACTTCATGACAAACCCCTCTATTTATATAAAAAATTAAATAAATATTTATCCCAAAGCACTTATCTTCAATAAACACATTTTTAATCTTTCAACAATTATTCATCTTTAATATTATAACTCACAATATTGACAACCAGATCATTCCCAAGAAATAGGGAACTTTTCGATAATAATTTCTCTTTATTGGCGCGCAATTAAATAACCTAACCCCTTTCCTCGACAGAACCTTCTAGACATTATCTGTAAGACCCCAAATTATTAATAAATGAAATTTAATTTCCTCTATTTATTATTCTGAAATAGTAAGGGTTGATTTGATTAATGTGGTTAGTTATGGGTAAAATGCGCAAATATTTTAAATAAGCAAGTGGTTATAAAATTTCATTGTTGTCGGGGAATATTTGTTTGGTCGTGGAATATTCTTGTTGTCGGAGAATATTCGTACGACGGCGCAGCCTTGTGTGGGCCCCATAACAGAAAGCAATTGGATGAAGAAAACGACAAAAATAAGTTGTTTATAAATAACGGCGTAGTTGTTACAGTTAATGCTGTTGGAATACCCGGTGGTTAAAACACGGTAATACGCGTAGCACATGGTATTACACCAATTATTGATTCTTACGTAAGAAGGCACTACTCAATAATTGTTACAGTAATTACTGTTCAATATTGTATTTTATTGATTCAATAATTGTTGCGTTGATATTTTATATTACTGTTGTTTCAATAATTGTCACTACGCAGTATTTTTTATTATCGGAGCAATAATTCATATTATCTGAATAATATTATTGAATAACATTATTGGTAATGTCTAGAAAGTTCTGTCTAAGGAGAGGTTTGGTCATCTAATTGCGCGCCAGTAAGGAGAGATCCTTATTGGAAAGCCCCCTCTTTCCTAGGAACGGCCTGGTTGCTAGTACTGTGATTCTGTAATATTATTTGTGTATAATTAATTATTGATTTATATGACGAGAAAAATAGTGATTTTATGTGGATATAGATAGAGAAAAATTTTAATGTGACAATTGTTGAAAATTAATATTTTATCTTTTTCTGATAAAATAATTCATTTAAATATATTATTTTAATAATATATTGATGGTGGTATTTTTACAATGAATGTGGGATATATGAGTATATGAGGAGGAAGAGTATTTTTGTGACATTAAATGATTAACACATGTTTTGTGTGTTGGTGGACATAATTCTTGACCGAAAATTTATTATTGACTATAAAATCGCCCGTTTGTGAATTTCGGTCAATTTCTGTTTGGAATTTAGAAAAACTTTCTTCTGCAAAGTTGTAGAGAATTGAATTTCCTATAAAAACTCGCAAGATTCGAATTTTCTGATAAAAGAGCTATTTATTATGAATTATTGAAGTTCTGAAGTTCCGAAATAATTAATTTTTGGAAGTTTTATTTATTATTTTGAAGAAAAACGTTTTTTGGCATTTAAGTAGGCTAGCATGTGATATAAATGGGCTGAGATCAGATGTCTAGAGGTGGGCTAAGGAAAATTTGATAAATATATTATTATTATATTAAATTTTCTGCTTTGGTGTTCTAAGCATTTTCCTATAAATAGGGTGCTTATGTTAGAATTGAAAATCACACCAGAAACACAAGTTTCTCTCTATTTCTCTCTCTATATCGAGCGTATTCTTGTGAGTATTTGATACTTTGAGTGTTGCTATACGGTGCAAGTTTCCTTCAGCACTATATCTAGTATTCCAGTCAGAAGTACCGTCTTTCCGAGGTAAGGGATGTTATTTCTTCTTAAATGATATTATTTTTTTCAATATCATTATGCCGAAGTATTGATCTGAATTTTTATCGAATTTGGAACTTTTCATGTCGGGGTTACTATTCATGAGTTACTATTCATGAGTTACTATTCACGAGTTACTATTCACGAGTTACTATTCACCGAAAAAAGAAATTTCCTTCTTTTCGTCCAAATATCTATTCTGGATACTAGCTTTGATTGTATCCATATTTTGATCATTCTTGAATTTTACTTCACTATGATAAGGTATTTTTAGACATGGATAAATCGAAATACGAATCCTTAATATTTGTTATTTTGCTTCACTGGATTCGTTTTTTTTAAAATATTTTTCATCATCCTCAGTCTTAAATGATGATATAACTGAATATCTTTGGCCTGTAGTGCAAAGATGAATAATTTCTGATGAATATCTTTGGCCCGTAGTGCAAAGAGGAACAGGTGTTGAGGTGAACATGACCAACTGATGGATATCTTTGGCCTGTAGTGCAAAGATGACTATTTGATTCAAGATATTTATTGATTGATGTTACAGGGGTAAAATGTTGATGATGGGCTTTTAAATTCATAGATAATCGTAGATTTCATTCTCTACGTAACTTCTCTATGAATTATTATTTTCCGCTGCGAATAATGAATTAAAACTTGTTGTCTATTGTATTCTATTAAATTTTTCCCTGTTGAAGACTAACGATAATTTGTTGTATATTATCTTAGTCATAATATTTTTTACTGGGCTAGTTGAGCTCACCCTTTTCCTTGTTGTTCTATTTTCTTCTCAGGAGGCGAGAATGTAGCAGGTACTAGTCGGGGTATGGAATGAAGGTTCTAGGAAGTTGTTTTAGTAGTCCTCACCATTTTTTTTGTAAAATATTGTTCCAATAATTGTAATGAGGACTTATTTGAGTGTGGATATTGTCTAGATGACAATATTTGTATTTACACTCACAGTTTTTATGTTGTATTAATAAAGTTGTAGTTGTTTCTGTACCATGTTATTGACGACTCAGAATAGGTGTTGTATACCTGTTTTGGGGGCGTCACAGTTGGTATCAGAGCTATAAGTAAAGAGCCCCGAGCCTTTCGCTGGTGACTTCCTGTTGATGGGGGATGCACCGAAGCCAGACTCTCCGTAGGGGACGCCGTTCTGCGGTGGCAAACTGATAGGTACCATTGTGAGGTGCTGTGGTTGAAGCACCACGAGAGTCACAGTTAGTATCAGAGCTTAGGGATATGATCTCTGGCGGAGATCGGGGAATAGAACTAGGAGGGGAGAGACAAGTAAATCCTTCGCTAGTGTGTCCTACCTAAGCTTATTTGTTGGTCAGTCATAATATAGGGATATTATGTGATTTGTTAATTTGTTAAATTAACCCTTGTTTTATGGCAGTATTTGAGAATGTCGACTGAGAATGTTAACAGTGGAGTAAATGAAACCGTGGAGACACCTGTACTCACCAACGAGGAGAACGTGCAACAGGCTGGCAATGTTCCTCCTGTGAACAACACCACTGAGCAGACGGTGAACGATGAGATGTTTAGAAGCTTTTTGCGATTCATGCAAAACCAGACGAAGGAGATTCCTATTCAAAATATAGGAAGAAACAATGGCAACGCACAGCTGGTCACAGCCAAGCAGTTCAAAGAGTTGGGACCACCAGAATTCTGGGGAAAGCCGGATCCGATTAAGGCGGAGACATGGGTCAAGCAAATTATCAAGATATTTGATGTCTTGGGATGCACGGAGGAACAGAAGGTTCCATTCGCCACCTTTATGTTCCGTGGCGAGGCAGACTACTGGTGGGAATCTGTGAAGCGTATCCATCCAGCCGCACTCAGCATGTCTTGGGAGACATTTCAGAAACTATTCAATGATAAGTACTTTCCTGAAAGTATTCGTCATATGAAGGAGGTAGAGTTTATTAGACTGGAGCAGAATAACATGACGGTGTCCCAGTACGAGGTGAAGTTTGCAGAGTTGTCCAGGTTTGCACCTCATTTGGTGGAGAATGAGGAACGTATGACACGGATGTTTCTGAGAGGTTTGAAACCCGGCATACGTCAATATCTCATTTCTCATAAATTTTCTCTCTATTCAGATGTTGTCAACATGGCTCAATTGTTGGAGCGAGATAACGAGTACGGTCAACCGAGGGACCACAACCAGGATCATATCGGTGACAACAGTCATCAGATCAATGATAACCAGCGGAGAAAGAAAAGTACAGACAAGAACGGCAACCACTCTGGTGGTAATCGTGGCTATGAAAATAAAAGAAGCGAGTCGGGAGGAGATTTTAAAAAGAGGAGATTCAACAATGATAATACGAAGACGTCAGCACCAGCAGCAACTGGTTCCAAGGGAGGAGAACGACCACCAGTCATATGCTATAAATGTGGAAAAGAGGGACATATCAGCCCAAACTGTCCACAACAGTTCAAGGTATGCTATAATTGTGGAAAGGAAGGACATATCGCTCGAGATTGTACGGTAGCGAAACCAAGTTCAGCGGGGACGGTGACTCAAAAGGTTGTCCCAGAAAAGTCAAAGTCAACGGTTCCTGGAAGAGCGTTTGTCGTGACTGGTCAACATGCGAGGAACCCAAACGAGGTGATCACGGGTAAGCTAATCATAAATTCATGTGAAGTTTATACCTTACTAGATATCGGTGCTACCCATTCATTTATTTCTCCTACTTATGCTCAACGTTTAAACTTGACTCCGGAGAAATTAGACCTTGATTTATCTGTGGAGACTCCGTTAGGGGAAACTTTCATCACATCCACTGTTTATAAATCTTGTTTGATCCAAGTTGGTACCATCACCTTACCTGTTGACCTTATCTCTTTAAAGATACTTGCATTTGACGTGATTTTAAGAATTGATTGGTTAACTACTCATCATGCCAAAATTGATTGTTTTCGTAAGGTGATTAGTTTTCATATTTCTAATCAACCTGTTGTTCGAATTCAAGCAACAAAGCCACTAAAATCAATCACTGTCATATCAAGTCATAAAACCATTCGTTTATTGAAAAACGGATGTCAAGCTTTCTTAGCCCATGTTATGGATTTAAATAAAGACACGTCAAATTTGAATAATATTCTTGTTGTTAATAACTTTCCTGACGTATTTCCTGAAGAACTTCCCGGTCTACCCCCGGAACGTGAAGTTGAATTCTTTATTGATCTTGAACCTGGTACAAAGCCTATTTTTAAAACTCCATATCGAATGGCTCCTATTGAACTTCAGGAGTTAAAAGTCCAACTACAAGAGTTGTTGGACATCGGTTTCATTCGTCCTAGTACATCTCCTTGGGGTGCTCCTGTTTTATTTGTAAAGAAGAAAGACGGGAGTATGCGACTTTGTATCGATTACCGGGAATTAAACCATGTCACCATCAAGAATAGGTATCCGTTACCTCGTATTGATGACCTGTTTGACCAGTTACAAGGAGCACAATTCTTTTCAAAAATCGATCTTCGTTCTGGATATCATCAGCTGAAGGTTAAAACTGAGGATATTCCGAAGACTGCCTTTAGAACTCGGTACGGGCATTATGAATTCTTAGTCATGTCTTTTGGATTGACTAATGCTCCTGCGGCTTTCATGGATATGATGAACCGAGTATTCAAGGATTATTTGGATCAGTTCGTTGTTGTCTTTATTGATGACATCCTCATATATTCCAAAAGCCGTGAAGATCATGAGCACCATTTGAAGCTGGTACTCCAAAGGCTGCGTGAAAACAAGTTATATGCTAAGTTGAAGAAATGCGAGTTCTGGCTTGAGGAAGTAGCATTTCTAGGGCACGTGGTGTCAAAACATGGAGTATCTGTGGACCCGGCGAAGATTGAAGCAATACAAAGCTGGGAGCAACCGAAGACGGTGACCGATGTACGTAGCTTTCTAGGCTTAGCTGGTTATTATCGGAGATTCGTAGAAGGGTTTTCTCGAATCGCTACCCCGTTAACTCAGCTGACTCGGAAGGATATCAAATTCGTATGGAGCGAAGAATGCGAGAAGAGTTTCTAAGAGCTTAAGAGGAGACTCATTTTGACACCTGTTCTGACAATACCATCTGGTTCGGATGGATTTGTTATCTACAGCGATGCTTCAGGCAAAGGGTTAGGATGTGTTCTCATGCAACGTGGGAAAGTCATAGCCTATGCCTCGCGACAACTTAAAGAATATGAGAGGAATTATCCTACTCATGATCTAGAGTTGGCAGCAGTCGTTTTCGCGCTAAAGATCTGGAGGCACTATCTATATGGGGAGAAAGTGGAGATATATTCAAACCATAAAAGCCTCAAATATTTCTTCACTCAAAAAGAACTCAACATGCGGCAACGACGTTGGCTCGAGCTGTTGAAAGATTACGACCACACTATTCAATATCGTCCTGGAAAAGCAAACGTGGTAGCTGACGCGTTGAGTAGAAGATCATATGCAGGAACGAGTGCGATGATGTCAAGTATACGTGTAGAACCAACTTTAATCGATAAAGTTAAAGTTGCCCAAGCTACATACCCGGAGCTGATGCGAATGAAGAAGAAAGTGCAAGAAGGTGCTATTCCAGAAGCAAGAATCGATGAAGAAGGAATACTTCGAGTCCACTCCAGACTTTGTGTTCCTAACGATTCTGATTTAAAGTACAAGATCATGATGGAGGCACACAATACACCATTTGCAATCCATCCTGGAAGTACTAAAATGTATCGTGATCTTCGACATATATTTTGGTGGAACAATATGAAGAGAGAGATTGCAAAGTTTATCTCGAGGTGTTTAACTTGTCAACGTGTAAAGGCGGAGCATCAAGTACCAAAGGGTCCATTGCAACCACTTGAGATTCCGAAATGGAAGTGGGAACAAATTACCATGGATTTTGTTACGGGTCTTCCCACAGTTTCTCAAGGCATAAATGCTATTTGGGTTATAGTTGATAGATTAACCAAGTCTGCTCATTTCTTGCCGATACGGGAGACTTATTCCCTTGAACGTCTTGCTAATATGTACGTGAATGAGATTGTAAGGTTGCATGGCATGCCAGTATCCATAGTTTCGGATCGTGACCCAAGATTCACTTCAAGATTTTGGGTTAGCTTGCAAAAAGCTATGGGCACGGATTTACGGTTCAGTTCGGCATACCATCCTCAAACGGACGGGCAATCAGAGAGGACTATTAAAACTCTTGAAGACCTATTAAGACTTTGTGTCCTAGATTTCAAAGGAAGTTGGGATAAGTACCTACCATTGGTGAAATTCTCCTACAACAACAGTTATCAGGCAAGTATAGGTGTGGCTCCCTTTGAAGCATTGTATGGACAAAAGTGTCGCTCTCCAGTATGTTGGGATGAGGTGGGAGAAGCAACGTTGTTGGGACCAGAGTTGGTACGAATGACTACAGAGAAGATCCAAACGATTCGACAACGTATACAAACGGCACAGGATCGACAAAAGAGTTATGTGGATCTTCATCGAAAGGACGTGGAATTTAACATTGGGGATCATGTATTATTACGTGTAGCTCCATGAAAAGGAGTTACAAGATTTGGGAAGAGAGGAAAGCTCAATCCACGATTTATTGGTCCATTTCAGATTCTTGACCGAGTAGGAAATGTGGCCTATAGACTCGCGTTACCTCCAAGTATGTCTCGTGTTCATAATGTTTTTCATATATCTGTGCTTCGTAAATATGTGAAAGACCCGAACCACGTTATTGAGTTAGAACCGGACGAGATAGCCGAAGACTTAACGTACGAGGAGGTACCTGTCAAGATTCTGGATAGGAAGGAACATGTCCTACGCACGAAGGTCATACCACAAGTTAAAGTTTTGTGGAGAAACCATCCTATTGAGGAAATGACCTGGGAGTTGGAAACGAAAATAAAAGCGAGGTATCCTCATCTATTCGAAACACCAGGTACGTATGTCAATTTCGAGGACGAAAATTCATAAGGAGAGGAGGTTGTAAGACCCTAAATTATTAATAAATGAAATTTAATTTCCTCTATTTATTATTCTGAAATAGTAAGGGTTGATTTGATTAATGTGGTTAGTTATGGGTAAAATGCGCAAATATTTTAAATAAGCAAGTGGTTATAAAATTTCATTGTTGTCGGAGAATATTTGTTTGGTCGTGGAATATTCTTGTTGTCGGGAAATATTCGTACGACGGCGCAGCCTTGTGTGGGCCCCATAACAGAAAACGATTGGATAAAGAAAACGACAAAAATAAGTTGTTTATAAATAACGGCGTAGTTGTTACCGTTAATACTGTTGGAATACCCGGTGGTTAAAACACGGTAATACGCGTAGCATACGGTATTGCACCAATTATTGATTCTTACGTAAGAAGGCACTACTCAATAATCATTACAGTAATTACTGTTCAATATTGTATTTTATTGATTAAATAATTGCTGCGTTGATATTTTATATTACTGTTGTTTCAATAATTGTCACTACGCAGTATTTTTTATTATCGGAGCAATAATTCATATTATCTGAATAATATTATTAGATAACATTATTGGCAATGTCTAGAAAGTTCTGTCTAAGGAGAGGTTTGGTCATCTAATTGCGCGCCAGTAAGGAGAGATCCGTATTGGAAAGCCCCCTCTTTCTTGGGAACGGTCTGGTTGCTAGTACTGTGATTCTGTAATATTATTTGTGTATAATTAATTATTAATTTATATGACGAGAAAAATAGTGATTTTATGTGGATATAGATAGAGAAAAATTTTAATGTGACAATTGTTGAAAATTAATATTTTATCTTTTTCTGATAAAATAATTCATTTAAATATATTATTTTAATAATATATTGATGGTGGTATTTTTACAATGAATGTGGGATATATGAGTATATGAGGAGGAAGAGTATTTTTGTGGCATTAAATGATTAACACATGTTTTGTGTGTTGGTGGACATAATTTTTGACCGAAAATTTATTATTGACTATAAAATCGCCCGTTTGTGAATTTCGGTCAATTTATGTTTGGAATTTGGAAAAACTTTCTTCTGCAAAGTTGTAGAGAATTGAATTTCCTATAAAAACTCGCAAGATTCGAATTTTCTGATAAAAGGGCTATTTATTATGAATTATTGAAGTTCTGAAGTTCCGAAATAATTGATTTTTGGAAGTTTTATTTATTATTTTGAAGAAAAACGTTTTTTGGCATTTAAGTGGGCTAGCATGTGATATAAATGGGCTGAGATCAGATGTCTAGAGGTGGGCTAAGGAAAATTTGATAAATATATTATTATTATATTAAATTTTCTACTTTGGTGTTCTAAGCATTTTCCTATAAATAGGGTGCTTATGTTAGAATTGAAAATCACACCAGAAACACAAGTTTCTCTCTATTTCTCTCTCTATATCGAGCGTATTCTTGTGAGTATTTGATACTTTGAGTGTTGCTATACGGTGCAAGTTTCCTTCAGCACTATATCTAGTATTCCAGTCAGAAGTACCGTCTTTCCGAGGTAAGGGATGTTATTTCTTCTTAAATGATATTATTTTCTTCAATATCATTATTCCGAAGTATTGATCTGAATTTTTATCAAATTTAGAACTTTTCATGTTGGGGTTACTATTCATGAGTTACTATTCATGAGTTACTATTCACGAGTTACTATTCACGAGTTACTATTCACCGAAAAAAGAAATTTCCTTCTTTTCGTCCAAATATCTATTCTGGATACTAGCTTTGATTGTATCCATATTTTGATCATTCTTGAATTTTACTTCACTATAATAAGGTATTTTTGGACATGGATAAATCGAAATACGAATCCTTAATATTTGTTATTTTGCTTCACTGGATTCGTTTTCTTTAAAATATTTTTCATCATCCTCAGTCTTAAATGATGATATAACTGAATATCTTTGGCCTGTAGTGCAAAGATGAATAATTTCTGATGAATATCTTTGGCCCGTAGTGCAAAGATGAACAGGTGTTGAGGTGAACATGACCAACTGATGGATATCTTTGGCCTGTAGTGCAAAGATGACTATTTGATTCAAGATATTTATTGATTGATGTTACAGGGATAAAATGTTGATGATGGGCTTTTAAATTCATAGATAATCGTAGATTTCATTCTCTACGTAACTTCTCTATGAATTATTATTTTTCGCTGCGAATAATGAATTAAAACTTGTTGTCTATTGTATTCTATTAAATTTTTCCCTGTTGAAGACTAACGATAATTTGTTGTATATTATCTTAGTCATAATATTCTTTACTGGGCTAGTTGAGCTCACCCTTTTCCTTGTTGTTCCATTTTCTTCTCAGGAGGCGAGAATGTAGCAGGTACTAGTTGGGGTATGGAATGAAGGTTCTAGGAAGTTGTTTTAGTAGTCCTCACCATTTTTTTTGTAAAATATTGTTCCAATAATTGTAATGAGGACTTATTTGAGTGTGGATATTGTCTAGATGACAATATTTGTATTTACACTCACAGTTTTTATGTTGTATTAATAAAGTTGTAGTTGTTTCTGTACCATGTTATTGACGACTCGGAATAGGTGTTGTATACCTGTTTTGGGGGCGTCACATTATCAATAATCCAAATAATAATATGAATAACTGTGTCGTCTCAGTTATTGATTTAATAATATAAAATATTGTACAAATGGTACTGTGACAATAATTGAATCAATAATATAAGATACTATGCAGCAACTACTATGGTAATTATTAAATGAACTGAGTGACTTCTTACGTAAGCATCAATAATCAGAGATACTATGCAATACCGTGTACTACTGCACAAAACCACGTACCACTGTGGAACAACACGTATTACTGTACTTTTATCACCAGGTATTTTAACAGTTTAACGGTAAAAGTCTTGCCGTTATTTTATGAAAAGGTTATTTATGTCGCTTTCTATATCCGACAGTTATTCTGTTATGTGGGGTCCACCAATGATAATGTTGTCGTACGAATATTCTCGACAAAAAGAATATTCTCCGATCAAAAGAATATTTTATGACAACTTTCTTACTTTGCAAACTTTGTACATATTACCCATAACCATAACATTATATCAAATCAACACCTTATTATTCAAAATAATATTTAGAGAAATATTAAATCTTTATTCATAAAAAGTTGGGGTCTTACAATTACTGCAGTCCAAAACTTTGTTTAATTGCAGCCTGCAATTCCCTCAACTTCATTCTTGGTTTTGCTCTAATAGTACCCAAACTTGTCACCAACCATATAGACCTAACAATCCTAATGCTTGATTTCCTCACATAATAATGGTTCTCATTTTATGATTTAATTTAAAACACCTTTTTCCCTTGGAACATAACTAGCCCATAATTCCCTATGGACAGTTCTTGGCACACTTGACTTGTATTCCTATTTTCTCTTTTACAGAAAAATATATTCCCTTTCCATAACCAACTGCATAATTCACAATTGCTTCCCTACATTATTTAAGTCTAGTGAATGTCATATCAACTTCAAATTTTATCTTGCTAATTGGAGTGTTGGAATTATATGTTGGAAGAACTCTTTTCTCTTTCCTTTGTGGCTCCTCTCCTTCCCATTCATTTTTACTACTAGAATCACCACTTGGAGAAATCTCAATATTAGAATCTTCTTCATTTTCTAACCTAGGCTTCATTCATTTTGTCCCAAACTGCAATGCATCCTCTTCATCTGAAAATGTTGGTCCAACTTCAACCTCTTAAACCTCTGTATTCTTTGTTTTTCTAGGTTTCCTAACCTTTTTTCCCCTTGCTACTGCTCTCTTGTGTGCCAACATAAACATTTGGTTCATCCAATGTTGGTTTTTAGCTTTACATGTAGTTGATTTGGACGAGGCATTACCTTTACCACTACTTGAGGCATCAAGCTGAGAACTTGGGATAGGTGGAGCCCTAACACCCTCAATTTGTACTGAACCAATATCAACTGTTTCTTCATCAATGTTTATTTTACATTGCACAACCAACTCTTTTGCTTTTACTTTTTTTTTTTATCTCTTTCTTTTTTCCTTATATTTATAAACTCCTTATTCCCATCATCATCAATATCATCACTTAAATCATCATTTGTATGCATTAATTGGTGTTTCCTCATCTTTGACATCAAGCACATCTCCCATTGCAGGTAATTCTTCATTATCCTCATGCTCACAATATATATATATATATATATATATATATATATATATATATATATATATATATATATATATATATATCCATCTTCCCAGTTTTTAGTGCTTCTTCAACTAGGAGCTTTACATTATTGTCATCATGAATAAGTTATTTACCATCCTTCAAGCTAAACCCTGCCAATTTGAAGTACAAAACAAAGTTTCTTTTATACCCTAACTTCTTAGGTAAGTTCATCAATTTGTTGACATTCAAGTAGTCTCCATTTGCCCCTCAAGAGTTTCTTTCCTTCCACCCTTTATAAACATATTTTTCATCCTCATTTTTAACAAACTGACCTCCATGGTACAATTCAACATTAAAGTAGTCCATGTTGCATAAAACATAATGCACACTATCAGCATCATGACCATAAACTGAATAAACAAAGTAATCACCAAAATTAACCAATCATCCCTACTCTCAGTTAATAAATCTATATATTAAACAAATTAATCAGTCAGACCCGATCTCAATAAACAAATATATACATTATAAAAATTACATTGTCACCCAATGAACACAACTATGATGTAAAAATTTATATTCCCACTTTTTAGATATATAAACCCCTCATATACTTTTTGTAAACATTAAACAAATTCCAGAGTCACCCAATGAACACAAATGAAAATATTATCGCTAAATCGACAAAATACAAACAATAAATTACAGAGTCACCCATTTCACTTGCATAACTATTAAATCAACGAAATATTATTTAAACCACAATAATATTAGTTTAAACCAGTGAAAGGACAACTTTTGTACCAAAACCCCATCGTAACTTCGCTTTTAACAAAAACTCAAATAAAAAGGGGTACAACTTTTAATTTCTTAGACAAAAAGGGGTTCAACCCAAACAAAACATACATGTTTGGTAGAAGATCCAAATCGTCGCTTTCTTCGCCTGATCCCCACCTTCTTCGTTGCTTTTTGTCGCATGATCCCCACCTTCAAGGGAGAATCCAGCCTCATAATTTAGTGGGGTCAAAATAAAAAAAAACCCTTAAGAATAAAAATTTAATAACATGAAACAACTAAATAATTCTCAAATATTATTTACAATAACATTTTTCGAGATTTCTTGAAATTGTTGCATGATAACCTGATTTTTAATAGTTGCAAAAATATCAAAATTAATAAACAATCATTCATTCATTCATCTCCTATTTGGTTATGGAGTTCATTGTTCACGATATTCATGACTAAAAATGTCCTTTCAATAGTTACAGTAGCAACGAGCAAAAGTAGAGCCAACTTTAGTAATAAATAGACTTGAGGATACACATCATCTTTTTTTTTCCTTAATTTATTCATATCAATTAAAATGTATTCATATCAATTTTAAAGCTAAAAATACCTAAACTTAATATCAAAATTGATTCTCTATTTGGAACAGAGATAATAAATTATTCCATCAAGCATTAGAGAAGGAAAAAATTCTAAATTTATTTATATACTCTCTTTCCCTAAAATTTGTATAAAGAAAAAGAAAATTTAGAGTGAGACGGTGAATGAAATTTTTTTAAATAGAAATAATGAGTAAATAGTAAAAGAAAAAAAGTGACACGGTAGTAAAGAAATGTTATAGATAAAATGTGTATAAAAATCAAAGAGAGAAACTGAATAAAAATTTTAAAATTAAATATAACAAAATTTTATAGAGGAAATTAATTTAGGGGATACTAAGTTGAATACTATATTTATTGTTGTTAAATGTTGGGAAAAAAATACAGAAATCAAATAAATTGTAATTGTTAAAATGAGTACAAATTTTTTTTAAGAAAAAATAAAAGAGTACAATTGTTTATTAGTTATACGCAATAGAGTAAATAAGACTAAATAATTTTACGAAAATGTATAATTGATATTTAATACTTTAATATGACACAGAAGAATTATACAACACATGCACCTATGACCCCTAAAAATTCAGTGGGGGCAGATGCCCCCCTGCCCCTAGCTTGGATCCGCCCCTGCCCACCTTCTTCCTTGATTTCTTCTTAGACAAAAGTTTACTTTTGAGCCCTAACTTGATTTCTTCGTGTACTATCTCTTTCTTCGTCCTTCTCACTCCTCGTTTTATATTCTTCCTCTTGTCTATTCCACGTCTGAACCAACTGATTAGCCAAATTAGACACATCAACAATTGCTTGTTTTGTTCTTTTTTTAAAAGTCACGTAAGAAAATTGGGCAGATTATTTGATGCCCGTCTGCGAAATTGGACAAAATAACCCAATTAAAAACTTTTAAAAAATTTAATAGGCTAAATTTATTTTTTTTAAATTTAGTGGGTTAATGCTAACAATACAACAACACAATGGAGTAAAGGTCATCCTAGCAGTTAACCATGCTTTTAATGTAGACTCTTTGTGAAATACGCCTCAAATTTTTTGGTGAAAAAAATTATATAATAAAATATTTTTATCGGGTTTTTATATATGGGATCTCTTTAACATTGGTTTGCACACTGAAAAATAACCCTCTTGTTGGGTGTGGGTCCTCACCCATGAGATAGAATTCAAGATAGAAAAGAATTGATTTTCTTTGTGAGCAAATAAGTGGGTTTACTTGATATTAATCCAATTAGAAATTGGGTTAATGGAAGCAATATTGGAATTGGAGATTCCATAAAAAGAAATTCAAGTTGAAAAAGGATTTACTTGTTAGATTGGTTGGTGACCAAGACAAGGAGATGTGATCCTAATTTGATTAGGAGAATAAATTGTTTCTAGGAATGGATTAGGAAGAGTACTATAAATAAGGCTATGAGGGAGTCTTATTTGATATATGAGAGAAACTTGGTAGCAAGAAAATACCAAAAGAATAAATTGAGAGAATTACAGTTTATTATTCATGGGTATCCGCTGCCATCTCCGTTCAATTGAAAGCTTGAAGACTTTATTGTTTGGGGTATTTTTGGGTGGTGAAGTTAATTAGGTTTCTCAACCTAATTAAAGATAAATTTGTACTATCTCAATTTATTGTGTAACCTTTTAGGGCATAAAACTTAAGAGGATTATTGTAAGCCCATTATTAGTGATATAGTGGAGATTCGGAGTTTGACCTGTGATTTTTACCTCTTAGTTTTAGAGGGTTTTCCACGTAAATTTGGTGTCTTGCTTGTGGATGGTTATTTGTTATTTTTGTTCTCATAATTGATTTTGTTGATTTCATATTTAATTGCACAAAGATGGAAAACTAAATCCTGGGATAGAGATTATTTTTGGCGTACTTTTCCCAACAGTGGTATCAGAGCTTGGTTATTTTTGTGGTTTTCTTATGCGAATTAAATGGAGGATTGGACAGCAGGTTGCATGATTAATCTCAAGACTACAAATTATGCAATTTGGAAGCCAAGAATGGAGGATTTGCTTTACTGCAAGGATTTGTACGAGCCACTTGAGAACGATGGAGTTAAGCCCACAAACAAGAGTGACGCGTAATGGAACAAGATGAACATGAAGACTATTGGTCTTAATCAAATCATGGATTGATCAAAGTGTGTTTCATCATGTTACCACGTAAACTAAAGCCCATGCTCTCTGGCAGAAATTAGAGTCCATGTATGAAAGGAAGACGACGTAAAATAAAGCTTTTTTTATTAGGAAACTTGTGAATTCTAAATTCAAGGATGGAAACTCCGTTGCAGAACACTTGAGTGATTTTCAGAGTTTGATAAATCAGTTGAGTACGATGAAGATGGTCATTGACGATGAGATGCAGGCTTTGTTTTTGTTGTGCTCTTTGCCTGATAGTTGGGAGATGCTGATTGTATCACTGAGTAATTCCGCTCCAAATGCTACGCTGACTATGGATACAGTCAAAGATAGTTTGTTCAATGAGGAACAGAGGCGAAGAGATACTATGGTGATTTGTGTTGAGTCACAAGTTTTTGTCGCACAGAGTAAGGGCAAAAACAATGGGAGAAATTCTCTTGAAGATGACAAATCCAGGGGAAGGTCAAGAGATAGAAAAGAAGTAATTTGCTTTCACTGCCAGAAGCCGGGTCACATAAGACGAGAGTGCATATTTTTAAAGAAGGAGCAGTCTAAGGAAAAAGATGATGATAAAGATTCGATTGTGTATCTATCCGACGTTGATGTAGCCATTGTTTATGATGATAAACCCAAGTGTCATGTTAATGATTGGATTATTGATTCGGGTGCTTCGTTCCATGCTACTTCACGTGGTGAAATCTTCACATCCTACAGTAGTAGTGATTTTGGCCATGTGCCGATGGGAAACGGAAGTGCATCCAAGATTATAGGCATTGGAGATATTTTTTTGGAAACTAACAGTGGTTGCAGGTTGATGCTGAGAAAAGTCAAACATGTTCTGGATATTCATTTTAATTTGATCTATGCTGGTAAGCTTGATGAGAATGGTTATAAAAGTTACTTTGGTGAAGGTCAGTGGAAGCTCACCAAAGGGTCTCTAGTGGTGACTAGAGGTAAGAATGTAGACACTCTTTTTACGATGCGGACGCATGTGAGAGGTGTTGAAGATGAGGGAGTTAGGCAGAAAAAGGTGTGGTACAAAGCCGTGCGAGATGGGAGAAAAGCCTTGCATGAGAACCACGAGAGAAAAGCTCTTCGCTTTAAATGGGTACCAAAAGTGAAGAAAGAAAGTGATAGCTCGCAGCCAGTGTACAAAGCGGTTGTGAATGAATTTGGCAAGCAAAAATCTGTCAAGTTTGAGTTAGATCCTCCTATTGAGAAGAACCATGCCGATGAGACAAAGTCGGACATGAAGATATTTGAAAATTCTATGAAGCTTGGGTTGAGCCAAGACTTCGTTGGAATTAACTCCAAGTAAGGAGTTGTGGCTGGTGATCCCTCCTCTCATGAGTTCAGAGGGGGAGATTGTTGGGTGTGGATCCTAACCCATGAGATAGAATCAAAGATAGAAAAGAATTAATTTTCTTTGTGAGCAAGTAAGTGGGTTTACTTGATATTAATCAAATTAGAAATTGGGTTAATGGAAGCAATATTAGAATTGGAGATTCCATGAAAGGAATCCAAGTTGAAAAAAGATTTACTTGTTAGATTGGTTGGTGACCAAGACAAGGAGATGTTGTGACGCCCCCAAAATAGGTATACAACACCCATTCTGAGTCGCCAAATACATGGTACAGAAAGCAAACTACAACTTCAATAATATAATTGTCGTGCAAAATACGACAACACATACTGTGAGTTTAAATACAAATATTGTCTTCTAGACAATATCCACACTCAAATAAGTCCTCATTACAATTATTCAAATACTATTTTATAGAAATAGTGAGGACTGCTAAAACATCTTTCTAGAACCATCACTCCATATTCCGACTAGATCCTGCTATGTTCTCACCTCCTAAGAAGAAAAATGGAACAAAAAGGAAAAGGGTGAGCTCAACTAGCCCAGTAAAGAATATTATGACTAAGATAATATACAACAAATTATCATTAGTTTTCAACAGGGAAAAATCTGATAAAATGTAATGGACAACAAGTTTTAGATCAACAACTGCAGCGGAAATAGCAAACCATTAGAAGAGTCAAGTAGAGAATGAGTTCTACTATCTTCTAAGATTTAAAAGTCAATCATCAATATTTTATCCCTGTAACAACAATCAATAACCATCTTTAATCAAATATTCATCTTTGCACTACAGGCCAAAGATATTCATTTGTATCACCAGTCGGTCATGTTCATCTCAACACTTGCTCATCTTTGCACCACGGGCCAAAGATATTCATCAAGTAATCATTCATCTTTGCACTACAGACCAAAGCTATTCAGTAATATCATCAATTAGGACTGAGGATGATGAAAAATATCTTAAAGAAAATGAATCCAGTGAGACAGAAGGACAAATAGTAGGGATTCGTATAATAGTTTATCCAAGATCAATAATATTTCATAATAATCAATTGTGAAGCAGAATTCAAAAATAAAGATCAAAACATGGATACAATAAAAGATATTAACCATAATACATATCTTGGATAAAAAGAGAAAATTTTATTTTTCGGTGAATAGTGTCGTATTCGTGAGTAGTGCCGTATACGTGAATAGTGTCGTATACGTGAATAGTAATCCCGACACAAAAAGTTTCAAATTTGATAAAAAAACTCATATCAATATTTTAGCATAATGATATTGAAGAAAATAATATCATTTAAGAAGAAAATAATATCCCTTACCTCAAAATAACCGTACTTCTGACTGAATTTCGGGTATAGTGCTAACAGAAACTTACACCGTATAGCAACACTCAAAGTATACTCACAAGAATACGCTCGATAATATAGAGAGAGAAAGAGAGAAAACTTATTTCTAGTGTGATTTTCAATTCTAACTTAGCTCTCTATTTATAGAAAAATGCTAGAACGCCATAGGAGACTAAATAATAAAATAATATTATTTAATTAACAAATTCTCTACGTATGCTTTGAACAAGTCAAGCATGCCTTCTTTGAAAAACAAACTAGCAGCCCACATGCTTGAAAACCCAAAAGTGGGTCCCTCCCATAATTTAATAAAAATCATTTTATTTTTTGAAACTTCAGTAATTCATAGAAAATTGCTCGTTTATCAGAAAAATACGAATTTTATGTTCATTCTGCCTGAAATCGAATTCTCTACAACTTTGTAGCTTTGAGTTTTTCTAAATTCCAAATATAAAATATCCAAAATCCACAAACGGATGATTTTTAATATCTCCACACCGACAAAATACTAATAAAACATATCAGCATTAATTCTTTTATTTTTATCCACATAAAAATAAATGTATCCATCATTTATATCCACATAAAATAAATATTTTCTTATCATATAAATCAATAATTAATTATTCACAAATAATATTACAGAATCACATTTATGACAACCAGACCGTTCCCAGGAAAGAAGGGGCTTTCCGATAAGGATTTCTCCTTATTGGCGCGCAATTAGGTGACCAAACCTCTCCTTAGACAGAACTTTCTAGACATTGCCAATAATGCTATCTAATAATATTATTCAAATAATATGAATTATTGATCTGATAATGGAAAATACTGTGCAGTTATAATTATTGAAACAATAATAATATAAAATATCAACGCAACAATTATTGAATCAATAAAATAAAATATTTAACAGTAATTACTGTAATAATTATTGAGTAGTGCCTTCTTACGTAAGAATCAATAATTCAATAATACTGTGCAATACCGTGTGCTACTGTACAACCATGCGTATTATTATATTTTAACCACCGGGTATTCCAACAGTATTAACGGTAACAACTACACTGTTATTCAATTTTTTCGTTTTCTTCATCCGACCGTTATCCGTTATAGGCCCACAAATGGCTGCACCGTCGTACGAGTATTCCCCGACAGAAAGAATATTCCACGACCAAACGAATATTCTCCGACAAATGAATATTTTATAACCATTTGCTTATTTTGAAAAATTTTCACATTTCACCCATATCCAAAGCATTATATCAAATTAATACCTTATTATTTTAGAATAATGAATGGAGGAAAATTCACTTTTATTTATAATAAGTTGGGGTCTTACAACCTCCCCTCCTTATAAAATTTTGTCCTCGAAATTGACATGCGTACCTGGTGTTTCGAACAGGTAAGGGTACCTTGCTGTCATTTTCGATTCCAACTCCCAGGTCATTTCTTCAATAGCATGGTTCCTCCACAAAACCTTAACTTGTGGTATAACCTTGGTGCGTAGGATATACTCTTTCTTATCCAAGATCTTAACAGGTACCTCTTCATACGTTAAATCTTCGGCTATCTCGTCTGGTTCTAACGTAATAATATGGTTCGTGTCTTTCACATATTTACGAAGCATGGATATGTGAAAAACATTATGAACACGAGACATACTTGGAGGTAATGCGAGTCTATAGGCCATATTTCCTATTCGGTCAAGAATCTCAAATGGACCAACAAATCTTGGATTGAGCTTTCCTCTCTTTCTAAATCTTGTAACTCCCTTCCATGGAGCAACACGTAATAGTACATGATCTCCAATATTAAACTCCACGTCCTTTCTATGAAGATCAACATAACTCTTTTGTCGATCTTGTGAGGTTTGAATACATTGTCGAATCATTTGGATCTTTTCTGTAGTCATACGTACTAATTCTGGTCCCAACAACGTTGTTTTTCCCACCTCATCTCAGCATACTGGAGAGCGATATTTTCTTCCATACAACTCCTCGAATGGAGCCATGCCTATACTTGCTTGATAACTGTTGTTGTAGGAGAATTCCACCAATGGTAGGTACTTATCCCAACTTCCACAGAGTCTTAATAGATCTTCAAGAGTTTGAATACTCCTCTCTAATTGTCCGTCCGTTTGAGGATGGTATGCTGAACTAAATCGTAAATTCGTGCCCATAGCTTTCTGCAAGCTAACCCAAAATCGTGAAGTGAATCTTGGGTCACGATCCGAAACTATGGATACTGGCATGCCATTCAATCTCACAATCTCATTCACATACATACGAGCAAGACGTTCAAGGGAATAAGTCTCACGTATCGGCAAGAAATGGGCAGACTTGGTTAATCTATCAACAATAACCCAAATCGCATCTATGCCTTGAGAAACTTTGGAAAGACCTGTAACGAAATCTATAGTAATGTGTTCCCACTTCCATTCTGGAATTTCAAGTGGTTGCAATGGAACTTTTGGCACTTAATGCTCCGCCTTTACACGTTGACAAGTTAAACACCTTGAGATAAACTCCGCGATCTCTCTCTTCATATTGTTCCACCAAAATGTATGTCGAATATCATGATACATTTTGGTACTCCCAGGATGAATTGCAAACGGTGTGTTGTGTGCCTCCATCATGATTCTATGCTTCAAATCAGAGTCGTTAGAAATACAAAGTCTGGAGTTGAATCTAAGTATTCCTTCTTCATCGATTCTCGCTTTTGGAATAGATCCTTCTTGCACTTTTTTCTTCAAACGTATCAGCCCCAGGTCCGTAGCTTGAGCAGCTTTAACTTTAACTTTATCGATTAAAGTCGGTTCTACTCGTATATTCGCCATCATCATGTGGGTCCCTGGAGTCTTTAATTCTACCTCCATCCTTTGCAAGTCATACAGAATGGGTCTTTGCATTGACAATATCGCACTCGTACTCGCATATGATCTTCTACTCAATGTGTCAGCTACTACGTTCGCTTTTCCTGGATGATATTGAATAGTGTGATCGTAATCTTTCAATAGTTCAAGCCAACGTCGTTGCTGCATGTTGAGTTCTTTTTTGGGTGAAGAAATATTTGAGGCTTTTATGGTCCGTATAAATCTCCACTTTCTCCCCATACAAGTAGTGTCTCCAAATTTTCAACGCGAATACGACTGCTTGCAACTCCAGATCATGAGTAGGATAATTCCTCTCATATTCTTTGAGTTGTCGTGAGGCATAGGCTATGACTTTCCCATGTTGCATGAGAACACATCCTAACCCTTTGCCTGAAGCATCGCTGTAGATAACAAATCCATCCGTACCAGATGGTATTACCAGAACAGGTGTCGAAATGAGTCTCCTTTTGAGCTCTTGGAAACTCTTCTCGCATTCCTCGCTCCATACGAATTTTGTATCTTTCCAAGTCAGCTGAGTTAACGGAGTAGCGATTCGAGAAAATCCTTCCACGAATCTCCGATAATAACCAGCTAAGCCCAGAAAGCTGCGTACTTCGGTCACCGACTTCGGTTGCTCCTAACTTTGTATTGCTTCAATCTTCGTTAGGTCAACAGATACTCCATGTTTTAACACCACGTGCCCAATGAATGCTACTTCCTCAAGCCAGAACTCACATTTCTTCAGCTTGGGATAAAGCTTATTTTCACGAAGCTTTTCAAGTATCAGCTTCAAATGGTGCTCATGATCTTCACGGCTTTTGGAATAGATGAGGATGTCATCAATAAAGATAACAACAAACTGATCCAAATATTCCTTGAATACTCGGTTCATCATATCCATGAAAGTAGCTGAAGCATTAGTCAATTCAAAAGACATGACTAAGAATTCATAATGCCCGTACCGAGTTCTGAAGGCAATCTTTGGAATATTATCAGTTTTAATCTTCAGCTGATGATATCCAGAACGAAGGTCAATTTTTGAAAAGAATTGTGCTCCTTGTAACTGGTCGAACAGGTCATCAATGCGAGGTAACGGATACCTATTCTTGATGGTGACATGGTTTAATTCTCAGTAGTCAATACAAAGTCGCATACTCCCGTCTTTCTTCTTTACGAATAAAACAGGAGCACCCCAAGGAGATGTACTAGGACGAATGAAATCGATGTCTAATAACTCCTATAGTTAGACTTTTAACTCCTGAAGTTCAATAGGAGCCATTCGATATGGAGTTTTAGAAATGGGTTTTGTACCCGGTTCAAGGTCATTAAAGAATTCAACATCACGTTCTGGAGGTAGACCGGGAAGCTCTTCAGGAAATACATCAGGAAATTTTCTAACCATAGAAATATTATTCAAATCTGACTTGTCTCTGTTCAAATCCATAACATGGGCTTAAAAAGCTTGACATCCGTCTTTCAATAAACGAATAGCTTTGTGGCTTGATATGACAGTGACTGATTTTAGTGGTTTAGTAGTTTGAATTCGTATGACAGGTTGGTTAGAAATATGAAAACTAACAACCTTACGAAAATAATCAATTTTAGCATGATGAGTGGTTAACCAATAAATTCCTAAAATCACATCAAAAGTAAGTATCTTTAAAGAGATAAGATCAACAGGTAATGTGATAGTGCCAACTTGGATCATGCAAAATTTATAAACTGTAGATGTAACGAAGGTTTCACCCAACGGAGTTTCAACAGATAAGTCAAAGTCCAATTTCTCCGGAGTCAAGTTTAAACGTTGAGCACAAGCACGAGAGATAAAAGAATGGATAAAACCGGTATCTAGTAAGGTATAAACTTCGTAAGAGTTCAAGATTAGCTTACCCGTGATCACCTCGTTCGGGTTCCTCACGTTTTGGCCAGTCACGACAAACGCTCTTCCAGGAACCGCTGATTTCGACTTATCCGGGACAGCCCTTGGAGCCACCATCCCCGTTGAACTTGGTTTTGCTACAGAACAATTCCGAGCTATGTGGCCTTCCTTTCCACAGTTGAAATATACCTTGGATTGTTGTGGACAGTTTTGGCTGAAATGTCCCTCTTTCTCGCATTTGTAACATCTAACTGGCGGTCGTTCTCCTCCCCTAGAATTTGTTGTTGGTGCTGGTGTTGCTGCTGATGTCTTCCCGTCATTGTTGAATCTCCTCTTTCTGAAATTTTTACTTGACTCACCTCTCCTATTATCATGGCCACGATGACCACCCGAGTGATTACCGCCTTTGTTCGTATTTTTTCCTCTTCGTTGGTTCTCATCGCTCTGATGACTGATGTCACCGATATGACACTGGTTGTGGTTCCTCGGTTGAACATACTCACTATCTCGCTCTAATAATTGAGCCCTGTTGGCAACATCTGAATACAGAGAAAAGTTATGAGAGATAAGGTATTAACGAATCTCGGGTTTTAGACATCTCAGAAACATCCTTGTCATTCGTTCCTCATTCTCTACCAAATGAGGTGCAAACCTGGATAACTCAGCGAACTTCGCCTCGTACTAGGACACCGTCATGTTATTTTGTTCCAGTCTGATAAATTCCACCTCCTTCATATGACGAATACTTTCAGAAAAGTACTTGTCATTGAATAGTTTCTGAAATATTTTCCAAGACATGCTGAGTGCGTCAGGTTGGGTACGTTTCACAGACTCCCACCAGTAGTCTGCCTCACCGCGGAACATAAAGGTGGCGAATGGAACCTTCTGTTCCTCCGTGCATCCCAAGACATCGAATATCTTGGTAATTTACTTGACCCACGTTTCCGCCATGATCGGATCCGGCTTTCCCTTAAATTCTGGTGGTCCCAACTCTTTGAACTGCTTAGCCGTGACAGACCGCGCGTTGCTATCACTTCCACCCGTATTTTGTACACGAGTCTCCCTCGTCTAATTTTGCATGAACTGCAAAAAGCTCCTAAACATTACATCATTCATCGTTTGTTCGGTAGTGTTGTTTACAGGAGGAATATTGCCTTCCCGTTGCACGTTCTCCTAGTTTGTAACTAAAGGTTGTTCCACAGTCTCATACACTCCATTGTTAACGTTCTCAGCAGCCATTCTTAAATACTGTCATAAAACAAGGGTTAATTAAACAAATTAATATATCACATAATATCCCTATATTATGACTAACCAATAAATAAGCTTAGGTAGGACACACTAGCGAAGGATTTACTCATCTCTCCCTTCTTAGTTCTATTCTCCGATCTCCGCCAAAGACCATATCCCTAAGCTCTGATACCAACTGTGACGCCCAAAAAATAGGTATACAACACCCATTCTGAGTCGCCAAATACATGGTACAGAAAGCAAACTACAACTTCAATAATACAATTGTCGTGCAAAATACGACAACACAAACTGTGAGTTTAAATACAAATATTGTCTTCTAGACAATATCCACACTCAAATAAGTCTTCATTACAATTATTTAAACACTATTTTACAGAAATAGTGAGGACTGCTAAAACATCTTTCTAGAACCATCACTCCATACCTCGACTAGATCCTGCTATGTTCTTACCTCCTGAGAAGAAAAAGGGAACAAAAAGGAAAAGGGTGAGCTCAACTAGCCCAGTAAAGAATATTATGACTAAGATAATATACAACAAATTATCATTAGTTTTCAACAGGAAAAAATCTAATAAAATATAATAGACAACAAGTTTTAGATTAACAACTGCAGCGAAAATAACAAACCATTAGAAGAGTCAAGTAGAGAATGAGTTCTACTATCTTTTAATATTTAAAAGTTCATCATCAATATTTTATACATGTAACAACAATCAATAACCATCTTTAATCAAATATTCATCTTTGCACTACAGGCCAAAGATATTCATTTGTATCACCAGTCGGTCATGTTCATCTCAACACCTGCTCATCTTTGCACTACGGGCCAAAGATATTCATCAGTTAATCATTCATCTTTGCACTACAGGCCAAAGATATTCAGTAATATCATTATTTAGGACTGAGGATGATGAAAAATATCTTTAAAAAAATGAATCCAGTGAGACAGAAGGACAAATAGTAGGGATTTGTATAACAGTTTATCCAAGATCAATAATACTTCATAATAATCAATTGTGAAGAAGAATTCAAAAATAAAGATCAAAACATGGATACAATCAAAGATAGTAACCATAATAGACATCTTGGACAAAAAAAAAAAAATTTATTTTTCAGTGAATAGTACCGTATTCGTGAATAGTACCGTATACGTGAGTAGTGCCGTATACGTGAATAGTAATCCCGACACAAAAAGTTCCAAATTTGATAAAAAAAACACATATCAATATTTTAGCATAATGATATTGAAGAAAATAATATCATTTAAGAAGAAAATAATATCCCTTATGTAACGACCCCAAAATAGGTTCATTCCATCCAACCCATTCTGAGTCGTCAAATACATGGTACAGAAAACAACTACAACTTTATTACAACAATTGTCGTGCAAAATACAACAACACATATGCTGTGAGTTTGGATACAAATATATACCAAATGTGACATTGGACACCATCATGTATCAGCACTTCACAAAGGTACCTTACATAAAGGTATAGTCAAAAACTGTTCTAGAAATTAGAATCTTTGGGAAGTGCTCAAGGAAACCTTCGTACATGGGAGGCCAAGCGTCTAGGTTATGATAGATATCATATGGCCACAGAATTATCCTTGGTTGACCCAATAGACCCCAAAGAAAAACGAGAAGATTACTATCATATTTTTCCCAATGGTGAGTCTTCTCTTGACTTATCATTATCTCCACTGTCTCTAATTGAGAATTATACTTTAAACAAACACCAAGATTATATAGGTAGTGCCCATAGATATACTCAGCAAGTGGATGAGCACAACCCTGTCTTATGATGACACGAGGTTGTATGTCATTAGACATCTTGTATGATAGTAACAAAACACCCTTCCAACGTTGGGTTCGCCTCACCCTATTTTCTTCACCAAATATAACTACTAAATGATGACCACCGTTCTATTCCCTTGTTACCCCCGCTCGACCCAGCTACACTCTTATTACCTGAAAGGAATTGTGAAGCAAAAGGGTGAGCACAACTAGCTCAGTAAAGAATATCATGACTAAAGATAATTCAATTATCAATAGCCTTCATCAACAATAAATCAGAGATTTAGAACATATGGTAAATAATAAAAATTTCAACCATAGTTGCAGCGGAACGAGCAATCCATTAGAAGAGTCAAATAGACTATAAAGTCTATTATCTTCTCCATGTTAAAAATCCACCAACAATGTTTTATCCCTGTAACATCAATCAACAATTCTGGTCCACAATCATATGAATAACTCATAATCATAACTGTAGTTCTAAATTCCTCTTCTCATCCAGGACGATGATAATTTTCATCACCTATCTTTACCTGAAACATCAAAGATCATGGTTACACCAAATCACATTTCCTGTTCATAATCATACTAATAACTTCATCTTTGCACTACGTCCAAAGATATTCATTTGTATCACCAGTTGGTCATGTTTATCTCAACATCTGTTCATCTTTGCACTACTGGCCAAAGATATTCAACAACATGTCATCTTTGCACTACGGGCCAAAGATATTCATCAACAATTCATCTTTGCACTACAGGCCAAAGATATTAATATCTCAAAGAAATATATAATCATTTCAGAATTTATATAAACAATAATTATAACCATGTTGATCAATTCACCTTTGCACTTAAGCTAAAGATATTCACTTATAAATTCAATGGTCATGATCATACCAATCAACGATTCAACTTTGCACTACTGGCCAAAGATAACTCATAGTCATGATCATACCAAAAATCTACCCATCTTTACACTCAAGTCAAAGAGAAATATCATCATTAGGGTTATAAAAATGTTATATATGATAATAAAATCAATATAATCAACATATAGATTTAATCTCAAGAGTAATATTCATAAACCAACTATAATTTGATCAGAAAAAAAGAGAATAGTAACTCGTGAATAGTAACTCGTGAATAGTAACTCATGAATAGTAACTCATGAATAGTAAACTCAACACAAAAAGGTAGAAATTCCACAATAAAATACATACCAATATTTCGGTATAATGATATTGAAAGAATAATATTTCTTAAGCTTATAAACAATTTATTTTAATTGTTTATACTTTACTAAATAATGCATTTAATCATTCTAAAATACCAAACTCATAAGATTTCATCACCAATAACCAAAACCTTCATCAAAAATCTGCATATACCTCATATAGGATTCTCAAGTCATAAAATCCTATTTTCCAATTTTCTTACTTCATAAAACATATTTAATTCATTTTCTCATAACTAGACTATTTTCATGAAAAATATCAAATCAGTTCCAAAAATATTTCTTTTCTGGGATTTAGCATAATATAGTTCCATAGTGAACATATATTTTTCTCAGAATTTTTAAAATTCATTTACTATTTTCCATATGGCCAAAACCGCCGAATATTTAGACATTTATCATAAATTGTACTTTTATCCAAAAATTCCGAAATTTACAAAGTATACTTCTATCATATACATGTACTCCCAATAAAAATTTCATCAATTTTGGAGTTAACCACAAGGAATTATAAGCGGTTACTTTTAAAATAGTCTTTTCTCATAAAATTCATAACTCTCAATCTATACATCCAAAAATCACTATTTTTGGACACAATCAAGAAAACTCATCAAAATATCATTTTAAATTTTTCCAGAATTTTTGAAGATCAGAAAAATTACGAAACTAAAAATCATAACAACCCTTAAAATCCATTACTATCCCTTACCTCAAAAGAGCAGTACTTCTGACTGGATATCGGATATGATGCTGAAGGAAACTTGCACTGATGAATAGCAACTCACCAAGTATCTAAAAACTCACAAAATATGCTTCATAATATAGAGAGAGAAAGAGAGAAAGCTTATGTTTCTGGTGTGTTTTTCAATTCTAACTTAGCCCTCTATTTATAGAAAAATTTTGGTAGGTTTGACCTGCAACCTGATGGCTTTACCTGCTACTATTCCCACCCACCACATTTGAAATATAATTCAGCACATTTCTTCACCAACCACAAGTGGGGCCCACCAATTCTAGAATTTTCCACCAAAATGATAAACTCCGAAAATTCAACAATTTCTGAACCAGTCATCTCGTAAAATTCATAATAAATCATACGTTCATTTTTAATGGTTCAAAATTTGTGGACATATACTCAACTTATATATGTACAACATATCCAAAAATTACCACGATCCAACGGTCGGATTAAAAATTATAACCCCCGCAAAATATCTCAAAAACCCTAATTTTTAATACCTCCATTCCAACAAAAATACTGATAAAAACCTCAACCTTCATTTTTAACCACAAAAATATGTCCCTCGTTTATATCCACATAAAATAAATATTTCCTTATCATACGAATCAATAATTAATTATTCACAAATAATATTACAGAATCACATTTATGACAACCAGACCGTTCCCAGGAAAGAGGGGGCTTTCCAATAAGGATTTTTCCTTACTGGCGCGCAATTAGATGACCAAACCTCTCCTTAGACAGAACTTTCTAGTCATTGCCAATAATGTTATCTAATAATATTATTCAAATAATATGAATTATTGATCTGATAATGGGAAATACTGTGCAGCAACAATTATTGAACAACAACAATATAAAATTTCAACGTAGCAATTATTGAATCAATAAAATAAAATATTGAACAGTAATTACTGTAACAATTATTGAGTAGTGCCTTCTTACGTAAGAATCAATAATTTTAAAAATACTGTGCAATACCGTGTCCTACTGTGCAATAACGCGCATTACTGTATTTTAATCACCGGGTATTCCAACAGTGTTAACAGTAACAACTACGTCGTTATTTGTAAAAACTCAAATTTGTCGTTTTCTTCACCCGACAGTTATTCGTTATGGGGCCCACAAATAGCTGCGCCGTCGTACGAATATTCCCCGACAGAAAAAATATTTCACGACCAAACGAATATTCCCCGACAACAATGATTATTTTATAACCACTTGTGTATTTTGAAAAAAATCATATATCACCCTTAACTTTAACATTTATCAATTTAACCATTTACTGAATAGTAATTATAAGAAAAATTGAAAACTTTTATTTCATAAAATTCGGGGTCTTACACCTTACCTTAAAATAACCGTACTTCTGACTGAATTTCGGGTATAGTGCTGACAGAAACTTGCACCGTATAGCAACACTCAAAGTATACTCACAAGAATACGCTCGATAATATAGAGAGAGAAAGAGAGAAAACTTGTTTCTGGTGTGATTTTCAATTCTAACTTAGTCCTCTATTTATAGGAAAATGCTAGAACGCCATAGGAGACTAAATAATAAAATAATATTATTTAATTAACAAATTCTCTACGTATGCTTTGAACAAGTCTAGCACGCCTTCTTTGAAAAACAAACTAGCAGCCCACATGCTTGAAAACCCAAAAGTGGGTCCCTCCCATAATTTAATAAAAATTATTTTATTTTTCAAAACTTCAGTAATTCATAGAAAATTGCTCGTTTATCAGAAAAATACGAATTTTATGTCCATTCTGCCTGAAATCAAATTCTCTACAACTTTGTAGCTTTGAGTTTTTTCAAATTCCAAATATAAAATATCTGAAATCTATAAACGGATGATTTTTAATACCTCCACACCGATAAAATACTGATAAAACACCTCAGCATTAATTCTTTTATTTTTATCCACATAAAAATAAATATATCCATCATTTATATCCACATAAAATAAATATTTTCTTATCATATGAATCAATAATTAATTATTCACAAATAATATTACAGAATCACATTTATGACAACCAGGCCGTTCCCAGGAAAGAGGGGGCTTTCCGATAAGGATTTTTCCTTATTGGCGCGCAATTAGGTGACCAAACCTCTCCTTAGACAGAACTTTCTAGACATTACCAATAATGCTATCTAATAATATTATTCAAATAATATGAATTATTGATCTGATAATGGGAAATACTGTGCAGTGATAATTATTGAAACAACAATAATATAAAATATCAACGCAGCAATTATTGAATCAATAAAATAAAATATTAAACAGTAATTACTGTAACAATTATTGAGCAGTGCCTTCTTACGTAAGAATTAATAATTTAATAATACTGTGCAATACCGTGTGTTACTGTGCAACCATGCGTATTACTGTATTTTAACCACCGGGTATTCTAACAGTGTTAACGGTAACAACTACACCGTTATTTAATTTTGTCGTTTTCTTCATCCGACCGTTATCCGTTATGGGGCCCACAAATGGATGCGCCGTCGTACGAATATTTCCCGACAGAAAGAATATTCCACGACCAAACGAATATTCCCCGACAAATGAATATTTTATAACCACTTGCTTATTTTAAAAAAATTTTACATTTCACCCATATCCAAAGCATTATATCAAATTAATACCTTATTATTTTAGAATAATGAATGGAGGAAAATTCACTTTTATTTATAATAAGTTGGGGTCTTACAGATGTGATCCCTAATTTGATTAGGAGAATAAATTGTTTCTAATCCATAATAGGAATGGATTAGGAAGAGTACTATAAATAAGGCTATGAGGGAGTCTTATTTGATATATGAGAGAAACTTGGTAGCAAGAAGATACTAAAAAAATAAATTGAGAAAATTACAGTTTGTTGTTCGTGAGTATCCGTCGCCATCTCCGTTCAATTGAAAGCTTGAAGCCTTTATTGCTTGGAGTGTTTTTGAGTGGTGAAGTTAATTAGGTTTCTCAACCTAATTAAAGGTAAATTTGTACAATCTCAATTTTTTGTGTAACTTCAAGTTTTAGGGCATATAACTTCAAGTTTGAGAGGATTATTGTAAGCCTATTATTAATGATATAGTGGATATTCGGAGTTTGACCCGTGATTTTTACCTCTTAGTTTTAAAGGATTTTCCACGTAAATTTAGTATCTTGCTTGTGAATGGTTATTTATTATTTTTGTTCTTATAATTAATTTTGTTAATTTCATATTTAATTACACAAAAATAAAAAAATAATTCCTAAAATAAAAATTATTTTCGACGTACTTTTCCTAACACCTCTTTCACTCTCCCACACACATATACAAGTCTTATTGTCCAAAAATTTAAAATGAATAATTAATAAATATAAAGTCATATTAATACATTTTGGATTAATTGGAGTCATCCTAAAGTAAGCAGCAATTATGCTGCTGCAGTGTCAAAACAGTTCACACGTGTCGCACAACTCACAAATGCTGGTAAAACAATGGTCAGAAGTCTTAAAATTAAAAATAAAATTAAATAAAAGAATTAATCATTTCTTAGTTTTTTATATGTATCTCAGTAAGTATTTCACTTAATACAATCATAAAGCCACCTTTAAATTTGCGAGAATTAAAGATTGAGTTTAATTTTTTAAAGTTAATATAGATATATATTCTCTGACTGAAAATTAATGTGTTTTATAAAACTTTTGAATACAATTATAAATACAATAGTTAACAGTACATTTTAAGTATTTTATAACTCTCATAATTGATTTTGTATAAAGTTAAACAAATTTATATTAATTTTATATTTATAAATATCTTCATTGATTTTAAAATATAAATATTAGTCTTATATTTAAAACAAAGAAAATAATTGTTACGACCTTATTTTTAAAAATTAATAGAAAAATAATATTGACACGTGGCTTGGGGTATGTTTGTTTTTTTGTGCGAAATAAGATACACGTTTATGGATTGATTGGTAGCAAATGACGACCTGGCACGACTTAGGTGGTGTTTTATTATATCTTAATGTGTTTTAATAGTTCATCTCTTAATATATTTTAACAACTTTTATCTTTGTATTAAAAGATCTTCTAAATAGTTAAGATATAAATACGAGTCTAAATTAATATTCAGATGATATCTTAATACAAAGTTATTAACTGTTAAGATGTATTAAGAAGTGTACTGTTAAGATGAAATCAAATATCACATAAGTATTTATTTATTATGTGTTTGAATAATTCCAATACGTAATCCCAAATAGGTAAAATTCCATTTAAGGATATTATATTATAATTATATGTGTCATTAGCTTAATTAATGTAAACTCATTATAATAATCTCACGACTAAAATTAAATTTACTCTCTGGCGGCTCCCAAGTTGGTCAAGAATCGTACATTTTGATTACAATTTTTTTCGTATGGTTCAACAATTAGGTAGTCCTATGAACTTGAACATTGACAGAATCGAACTAATGATATATATGATATTGTATTTCTTTTGTCCAAAATCTAGGTTCTACGTTTCGGAGATAAATGGTCCAAACATAATCAAAACCATGTATACTCATGTGAAATTAAATTATGTGAAAATATTAAAAATATATATAAAATATTAGTTCTCAAATATTTATATTATATAAATTATGGTATATGATTATATGTCAAATCGACATATAATAATAAGAATATGTATATTCAATGTAATTATTATATTTCTATTGAAAGTAGTGCCTAAAAATATAATTTACCTAAATAAATTCCTTGGAAGGATTGATGTCAATGTCATGATCCCTGAGAAACTGAGTGTTGATCATCGAAATTAAAGTGGTAGTGACGGCTGATGTGATGGGGGAATGAAATTGATGGGAGTCGTTGGGTAATATATATATATATATATATATATATAGTTCGTTTATGATGCATATCCCTTTATTTTACATATCCTTACTCACTACCTTTAGTGACGGATTGGGCGACGATTTAGTCCGTCGCTATAGAACAGATAAACGATTTATATGTTATGGCGACGGTTCGATACGTCGCTAAAAGCTAAAACGATAATTTTCTGATATACGCGACGAACTAAACCGTCGTCTGATCCGTTGTTGAAGGTGATAAACAAGTATGTTAAATAAAGGGTATGCATTTAATACTCTGCGTGTGTGTATATATATATATATATATATATATATATATATATATATATATATATCAATGAAGATCTGCAATATCCATCATGAGGGAATAGAATTTAACATTATGACAATCATTTGGATAAGGAAGCACTTAGGCAACCCAAGGTCAATTGGTTGCATAAAATGTAAATTTTTGATATTGACTAACTTATGATCTAGGTCTATGTTTAATTAGTCCTTGTTAAAATTAAGGCTGAATGACAAAAATATCTCCTAAGTTTGGTCGAGAAATAATTTTTTCTCAAAATTTAAAAATTGTCGATCAATACCTTTAAATCTTTTAAAATAACAATTATATTTCTTTTTGGTCAGTCCGCCTCAAAATTTGAAAATCATCAATCAATTTCTTTAAGTATAATACTCCAAGTTTATAGATAATTAGTACATATAAAACTAGAATTCATAACGCTACTACTTTTCATTAGAGGACATTAACATATGACGTAAAATCAAAATTCACAACGATGTTAATGACTTAAAATTTATTATATATATATATATATATATATATATATATATATATATATATATAGTCTGTTTCTGGTGCAATCGCTTTATTTTATATACCTTGCTCACCACTTTTAGTAACAGACCGGACGACGGTTTGATTTGTTATTGTAGAACAGATAAACGATTTATATGTTATGACGACGATTCGATGTGTCGCTAAAAATTAAGAAGATGGTTCTCTGATATACGCGATGGACTGAACTGTCGTTCAATTTATCGTTAAAGATGATGAGCAAACAAGGTATGTTAAATAAAAAGATTAATAAGATGAAAAAGAATATGAGCTTAAACATGTTCTTTAACTCGCACTCACATAAGCATAGAGGCTTGGTGGTGTAGAAAGGAGAAGGAAATTAATTAAGGAGATGGAGATTAATTAATGTGAAATGTACCACGTGAGAATAAAATGTTCGAAGTGTAAATTGGTGGGTGGGGTTTTAAAAATGATGATGACTCGGTTTGTCAAGTGGATAAAAATAGTAGGCGCCCGCTCCTCCTCCTCAATAGCTTATATATATATATATATATATATATATATATATATATATATGTATGTATGTATATGACCACGACTATCTTCTGCCTCTTCGTTTTTCTGATGGAAATTAATAATTAATTAAATGACTCGGGCAGCTGCCTCTGTCTTCTTTTGTCCAGATATCTTATTATATACTTTTTTTTTGTTTTAAATTAAAAAATTAAAATTAATTTTTAAAAATTATTTCAAATATTTTTAAACTCAATTGATATAAATTTATTTAATTTATATTAATATAATTATAAATATCATAAAAGACCTAAAAAGTAATATTTCCTATCCTCCGTCTCATAATAAACATCTTAGTTTTATTTTCATGGTCAAAATAATTATTTTTAAAATTAATAAATCTTTACAAAATTTCAAAATATACGCTTAGAGCTTAGAGATTATGATCATAATAAACTACGAATAATGTACTACTAAAATCAAGTTTGGTATATTAAAAATTCTATATAGATATTTTTAATTATTTAATTTAAAATGATCAATTTGACCACTAAAATTAAACTAAGACGTTTATTGTGGGATAGAGAAAGTTTTATTTGTAAGATTTATTATTTTTAGAATTTAAATGAATCATGTGAACTTTAATTTTAAAAATATATCAAATTAATTTAAAAAAATTAATAATAACATATAATTCAGAACGGATATATATATATATATATATATATATATATATATACACACACACACACACACACAGTCTGCTTTTCCAACGAACTGGAGGGAGCGAACTAAGAACGAACCGGTTATAGCGACGGTTTTTCCGGTCGCTATAACATAGAAAGTCGATTTTTTATGCTATAGCGACGGAAAAAATCGTCGTTATAATCGGTTCGCTCTTAGTTTGTTTCCTCCAGTTCACTTGTGAGAGTCGAACCATATATATATATATATATGTGTGTGTGTGTGTGTGTGTGTGTGATTTGCTTTTGTCACATTTTTGTGATGTCATATTTAAGTAGTTGGTGCATTACTATAATTAATGCTTAATGTTACCAATCATTACTTTAATGCTTTCCTTTTGAGGGTGACAGTGCCTGCTTAATATTGGTACCACAATGCTTGATTATATTTTTAGACGTCACGCGCCTTATTATTTTTATTAAAAATTTCAAATACCTTCTGGTTACTCTTAGACTTATTAATTTATATATAAATAATTAAATATAATAATTATTATTATATATTATATATAATATTTAGTAAATATATAAAGTTAATTAATTTATTTATAAAAAAAAAACTAAACCTATTTGTAGAATGTCTTCTTTATACAATTAAAATAAATACTAAATTTATATGAAAAGAAAGATCTTAAATCAAGATCAAAGTTTAAGACTCAAGAGTGATAAAATTAAACACAAATGAACATAAACATTTTTAGGATATATTCCCTCCGTCCCAAATTAATTGCTCAGTTTTGATTTTTTTAAGTCAAATTGACTATTTTTAGAATTAATAATTAAGCATATATAAATATATTTCTAAAATTATAAAAATTGGGATTAGTAATAAATTATATATACTTTCTTTTGGTTATAATCACTTCACCTATATTTTAGCAAAAATAGTAAAAATATTAGTTTTAAAAATGGTCAATTTGACTTTAAAAAGTCAAAACTGAGCAGTTAATTTGGGACGGAGGGAGTATTAAATAAAATTCAAAGGCTTAAACTAAAATAAAATAAAAAGATTGTAGTGAATCGGTAAAACCGATGACCAAATTACCGGTTTACTGGGTCAACTAGTTCAACCACCGAGTCTGACCAAGTTTTGGTCTAAATCGGATCGAAGTATGGATCGGTTCCAATTTTTATCGGGTCGACCTACAATTCGGTCCGATTCTAATAACCTTGTTGTTAGCTGTCGAATTAAAATCTTATAAATACATAAACATTGTTAACTGCGGAATCTTAAAATAAAAGAATACATTTAACAAAATATGAAGAATTAACATTTCAATAGGGTTATACAGTAGAACCATGTTAAAGGCTTTTTTGTAGGATTGTTTTAAAAAAATTATTTTATGGGATTTGTATCTCTCCCTCTCTCTGTCGCTATACTATAGAATAAATTTGGCTGAATGACACTTCTTCCTTCTTAGTTATCATTCACTTTTAAAATTATTATTAAATTTTATTTTTCGTTAATTAGATCCTTAAAATAATATTTTCTAATGTTTTTATTTTTTTTACCCGATTTAACTCCAACCCGACCCATTTTAGAACAACCCAATCCAATTTGACCATACCCCAATTTAACAAATTATTTTTAAATTTTAAAATTATTTTAAAAATAATAATTTAACGAATTATTATCCACTTCATGTTGTTATTGTTTTTCTGTAATCTACTGAGTACAGTTTTACTAGTAAGCCTAATATATATCGCGTTACTACTGTTAAGATAATAATTGTTATTATTTTGAAGTAAAAATCGAACGAAATAATATTTATAAATTTATATAAAATGCTAGTGTACACACACACACACACACACACACACACACACACACACACACACATATATATATATATATATATATATATATATATATATATATATACGGTCCGGATCTTAAGTTCACCGCTTATTCAACTCACTCGAGCTCACCCCCCCTTTAGCGACGGACACGACAACGGTTCGGTCATACAACCGTCGTCTATACTTTTAGAGACGCTATATGTTATCCTTCGCTAAAAGTATAGACGACGGTTGTATGACCAAACCATCGCCGAGTCCGTCGCTAAAAGGGGGTGAGCTCGAGTGAGTTGGATAAGGGGTGAGCTTAAGATCCGAACTATATATATATATATATATATATATATATATATATATATATATATATATATATATATATATATATATATGGGGGTGGATCAATGAAACTAAATTTTTTATATAATTTTTTACACAATTTTTTGACTCTTGAAATTGAACACTCTTAATGACTAAAATTAAAGCTAATTTTTAATTTATAACTAACTAAAAATAAAAATAAAGATTATGGTAACATGCTAAAGATATGTGAGAGTTGGATGATACAATTTGGGTTTCCTCTATCTGACAGTTTGACAGCTGCAGGTTGAAATTTTAGACATGAAAAAGATGATGATGAAAAGTTCCAAGTTTTGTTTTTATTTTTATTTAGTTATTGTTAGAATTAGGATCACACACACGACAATAGAGAATTAACACACAGAGATTTATGTAGTTCCCCAATTTGGGTACTCCACAGGCGACTTATTATTTTATTGATGATTTCTTGTTACATAGGACTTTACAATAGATCATGGACGGATCTACCTTAGGGCAGTGGGGTCAATTGACCCCACTGAATTTTTGGGAGTTAATTTTTAATTTGATTTTAATTTTATAAAGTATTTAGTGAAAATAAAAAATTCAGATTAAAAGACAATTAAATGTCTAAATTTTCTATTAACACAAACATTCCATTCTTTTATATTGTTTAGTAACTTACATTGAACAAGATATTTTTGCAGCTATTGAAATGAGACTATCATTACGATAGTTTCAAACAATGAAATCTCAAAAACTGTTATTATAAATAATATTATTTAATTTTATAATTTATTTTAGAGGACACAAGAAGTGTCTCTTATAATAACAATGTTTTAAAAAATTATAAAATATCATTTTATATATAACATAAGATCGAGGATTCGAAGTGTATTCAATTACATAAAATAATATCAATTTTATATGATAGCTCACACAATTATTTACAATATCCTTAGCATTCTGACGCCTTTATTTTAATGTATTTTATTTTTTTTATAAATTTTTATTTTAAAAAAATTGATTCCACTGAATTAATGAGCTGGATCCGCCCCTGCAATAGATAGTATTTATAACCACTAATCCTATTCCAACCATTCTTTACATTATGACTCAAATACTCATAATGTCCTTCCAAAAAACAAACCATTAAACTTCAGTCCACCGATCGACGCGCCCCGCGCCGTTTCCAAGCTGTCATTGACGCGCCTCGCGCCACACATGCAGAACTTGCATCAATCCTGACGCCCTCCTCTCAGTCTTGCACCAGTGCGCCCCGCGCCATACATGCAAAAACTTCGTTTCGTCCCCGAGTGGAACGACACATTAGCATTTTTCAGTAGCTTCTATGTTATGAGTCATAAGTTCTAACAATTATAAATTAAAAATCAGCTTTAATTTTAGCCATTAAAAATGTTCAAATCTAAAGTCAAAAAATTATATATAAAATTTAGTGTCATTGATCTGCCCCTTTTATATACATACGCAAAGAATCTTCTAAGTATGGTCGTCTGAATCAGTTTGATATGCAGTGATTTTTATCCATATATTAGTTTTTTGGATATAAAATATATAACATCTTTTTGTTGCTCATGAGCAATGCACAAAATCATGGTGGATCTACAAAAACTCAATATATATATATACACACAGTAGAATAATGTGACCCATGTTTATCCATGCCCATGAAGGTGAGTCATGCCTAAGATCTTCGTGGGGTTTCAAATAATTGGAAAATCTAGTCACCTTAAAACAAAATAAAATCGTCATGCATGTGGATTCGACTTTTTTTGAGTCGGTCACAGTCCTCAACTTCCCTTTCTCATGTCATTATGAGTATAATCTTGGTGGCTTCTCCTAACCCATGCTCAATATTTACTTAATATTATATTTAAGAAATTGATATTATTACAAATGAAAGTGTTAGTTTCAAAAGATTCTTTTTCACGTGAGGGAGACTTAGGGTTTATCGGAGCTCAACAGTTTTATGAAAAGATTATTCAGTAATTTTATTTTACAAGTTGTATTACACGTAGAACTGGTTGTATATATTTGTATAATGTTTTATACTCGTTTATGCACAAGATGAAAAATTGTTGATATTTTATTGTGACAAAGATTATTAAGTCTTGATTCTGTCTTATTATATATTTAGAAAACTGATATTTCTGTATGTATTTTTGATATGTGCATATGTTATTCTCTCACATGAGAATACAGTAGATCTCACCTTCACGTGAAAAGGAACCATATAAAAATATAAAAAATACACGTGAAAATAATATTTCCTTATATTTATATACATGTACGTATATGTTCACGTGCGTTTACCTCTTCGTGGTCTTCTTTTTTCTTCTTAAAAAATAAAAAAATAAACTGTTGATTATGAAGTTTATCCATGTTTGGATTTGTAGATGAAGCATGCATGATATCTTATAAAGTGGGGTCTTCTTTTTTCATTATATAAGGTTTTTGATTAGCCATAAGAGTTGGATTACCCACCTTTCTTTCTAGCAACTTTCTAGTATTGAATCAGGCATGATGAGTGCCCAGAATTTTAGTCTTACAGCTAGGATTAGATTGGGTTAGTCAATCCACTTGCATTCTAATTTGAACTATTGAGTCTTGATGGGTAATCAGAATTTTCCAACTTTAATCTCCTTTTACTAGAATGTACTCTCTCTATCCCTATTTAAATGACGTTTTAAAGTTTTTTTATTTGTCCCTAATTAATTGACGTTTGTTCAAATCTAGAAAAATTAATGACAATTTTTTCAAAATAATCCCTCATTACTCTACCTATTTTTTTGGTACTTTAAACTCTTGTGTTATGATAAATTATTGATTTAAGGGTATTATAGACAATTGAGTACTATATTTAATGTTTTCTAATCATTATCTTAATTCTTGTGCCCATCTTTAAAAGGTCATTTAAATAGGGATGGATGGAGTAGTTGAGATTCTGCTTAGGTAATGACAATGAACATATGAACATTTTCCTATCAAATTGACTAGATATATATTAATTAAGAGAGTCCTTCTACTGGGATATTGTTCTAGTCTGTACAGATTTTGTTTTTGTTTCTTGTATATATCCAAATTACACTTAAAACACTGTTTTCTGTAAAAATTTCAGTTGAAATAAATACTATACATTTTTTGAGAATTACTAAAAGAAAAATCCCCTAAAAATGTCACTAGAACAATGTCCTCCTAGACTTATTGTAATTAAGAAGATAAGAGCACATAATGTGGGATTGATTATTCATAACACTTTCTTACCATTAACACACTATGCTTAACCTAACTTAATTAATTACTTAAAGTCCCACGTAGGTTAGGAATTAAACTTTTAATGTGTTTATATACAAGGGAATTGTTCTTGGGTTGCCACCATGGATACACACTATTTAATTTTTTCAATTAATTGGCAAGTGCATAGTGTTATTAGGAAAATGGAATATAAGTCATGTCTTAGTCAAACTTGACTACAAATCACTCTAAAAAAAATAATATTTTATTAATATTTTTCCCATATCCAATTGTATAAATGGTTAAAACATGAAACAAATAAAATAAAAGGGTCTATCAATTTTTACATAATCCTATGAAGTGAAATCCTTTGATCTAGGAATTAAAATTTCGGTATAATTTCAATAGCATAAATTTAGTGAAAAAGTTATTTTAAATAAGAGTTGCATTATAAAAGTTTATTAAAAATAAAAAAGGTCTCTTATTTTTTTCACTATACTATTGGATTTAGAAGAAAACATTACAACGATATCGTTTCTAAAGTGTTTTGTACTGAAGTTTAGTTAAAACATGCCTTGTAATAATAACTTTTTTATATATGTACCTTGCACATAAAGGTGTGTTTGTGTGTAATTTTTTTGTAGAATTTGAGTGCAACATATTAAAAAAACTCATGAAATTTATAAATATTTTAATACATATGGTCAAATTAGGTGTAATAATAATAGATTACTAATGTGTTAATCAATTACATATTTTATATATTTAATTAAAACGTACAAAACTTGCCAAAATTTTGAGGTCGGCTGCTAACCAATTTATTGGCGGCCTCATAACAATTATAAACTCACTCCAATTATATTGTATGTGTGTGTTTTTGTTTCTTCTTTTGGGGATGGGGGTGTTTTTTTTTTTTTTGGGGGGGGGGGGGGGGGGGGGGGGGGGGATCTGAGATTCTGAGAAGTAGCTTAATTAGTTAGTTAGTCACCAACCCACTAATATATAACCGCCCCATGAGGCTAGCTGAGGAATTCACAAAGTGCTTTACTCATTGTCAATCCCATCCATATATATGTGTAAAATGTGTTAATTTTGTATGATCAAGTTTCAATTGGCAAAGCCCACCATTTTTTGGAGGAGACCAAAATCATCTCTTTAATTTTGGCTTAAACTTAAAAGTGGGTGGTTTTATGGGAGGCATGCCACTCCCTTTTGAATATTGGGGTCGAAGCAATGATTTTTTTTTTGGTTGGGTGGGGTGGGGGGGGTGGGGGAGGTGGGGTGGGTGGGGAGGTGTGGGGGGGGGGGAATGTATCATTGCTAGACTTCTGCATTTTCTTTTCCAATTAAGGGCATGACCTCATAAATGTTATATTCTTTTCGTTTTTAAATTAGATATATATTTTTATTTTTAATCTGTTCAAAAATTAAATATAACTATTTTACAAATAACGTTTTAGAATTATCCTGCTTCATATATTTCTTATGTTACAGAAGAAATATAAACTAATTTAAATCAATATAAGAATTTTAATTTATTGACCTTTTAAAATCTTAAGCTCGAATTCAAATTCAAATTGTAAGATAAATTTATAATTATGTCAAATTTGACATTTTCTTGATCTATATTCAATTAATATTTTTTATTATGATTTTTAAATTTTTTTATGTTAATCCATATATTTACTTGTCTTTTTTTCCCTTACCATATCTGGCAAGTTAACATTCCTAATTATTACAAAGGTTCAAACAGTAAGACTCCTTGGGCTAGTGGACTCAAAACATGTGATTAAATAACCTTCATTAGTTTCGAGGCCCAGAAGAGCTTGTTGAGCCCAATGGTCTTAAAAAAGAATAAGAAAACAAATACAAATGCATATAGTTATTTTATTTCGAGTTTCTCTCTTATGCAAGGGTTATTTAAGGTTTCAATTTTTTTTTATCTCAAATAAAATTTTAAATAATATAATATTATTATATTGGTTAATTCAAAAGTATCATTCACTTATTTAAACTTATTTAATGTCATATTATTTGAAATTAGAAAAAATAAAAAAATTAAGACCTCCAACATTATCCCTATATAAATTTACACAAAAGGCATTCATAAATTTACATAAACAGCATTATAAAGTTATAATAAATATTAAAGAGTAATGTTAGGTTTCTCTAATTATCCTCCTACATCTATTTACATTATAAGCAGCCCACTTTCACCAAAGATGTAGGTTGGGAAAAGTAAAATTTTTAGGGTCCTTAACACTAATATACAACAATTAGAAAGTAATTACATTATTAGTGCATCCACAAAATAATTACAAAAATAACGCAATTCATATTAATAAAGAAACCTAAAATCAAGGAGAAATAACTGCCATAATTAATAATTCAAATTCAAATATCTGGGATCTAACAACAAAAACAAATTCAAATTCAAAATAATAATTCAAATTCAAATATTCACATTCAAATCTTCATCTCCCTCACAGGAGCCCTCTCCTCCGCCGCGAATCTCCTTCTTCACATGTTGCCCTCTCCTCCGCTATTTCGTCGCGAATCTCTGTTGTCCAAAACGCCAATGAGAAGAAGAAGAAGATTCGCCTTACAAAAAGTTTAAAAATAAATAGATGTAACTCTTACTGTTCTAAATTTTTTTTTATGACTATTTGGTTACCCACAAAAATTAAAATGGTTACCTTTGTATGAATGGTTGGCTACCAACTGCATCACATTCAAACTAAATTGGTAACTTAATAAAACTGAATTGGTTACCTTGGTCTGAAGGTTTGACAACGTTATCTTCCTCCTCCCCTTTCACCGGTGAGACAGAGCGAGAGTCAACCACAAAATGGTCGATGGGATGGAGAAAGGAGGTGGATATTTGATTTTTCAAAATTTCTTCATGTCCGAAAATTTTAATTCTAATTTCATGTCCAAAGGAAAATAAGAACACTGCATAGGAAAGAGAGAGATAAGAGAGTGATGTGTAATGTAATGTTGATAACCAAACTTTCGTACTAAGGTAACCAAACTTTTATATCAAGGTAACCAAACCTTTATACCAAGGTAACCAATCTACCTCCACACCTGCAGTATGAATTGGTTACCTTGGTCTGAAAGTTTGGCAACCAACTGCATGAAAGTTTGGCTACTAACTTCATTACATTCAAAATAAATTGGTAACTTAATAAAACTGAATTGGTTACCTTGGTATGAAGGTTTGTCTACCACTGCATGAAGGTTTGGCTACCAACTGCATTACATTCAAAATAAATTGGTAACCTAATAACACTGAATTGGTTACCACTATACCATTCCCAAATCCAAAGTTATATATATATATATATATATATATATATATATATATATATATATATATATATATATATATATATAATACAAACAAACGAAAGCATTACCACCATTTTTGTTCATTAATTATACACTATCCTTTATGAATTGTATCAGCATTACAATGGGATCAATTTCTCTCAAATCGCCCCTCCTCCTCCCATTTACTACTATTGAATCTTGGAGTACTCGAAGAGCTTTTGAATCTACAAGGATTTATTTGTGTAGAAGATCATCAGAAGGCCATGATCACCAAAATTACAGCGGTGGGCATCAGGTTGTGGATGAAAATTTGATAGTTTATAGTAGGAAAAAAGATGATGAAGAAAAAAGAGAGAGAAACAGGAACAGAGATCAAAAAAAGAGGATGAAGAAGAAAGAGGATGAAGAAAAAAGAGATCAAAAATAGATCTGCTATGTTTGAATAAAAAAATAATAATTAACGGGAAGAGATAAGAGAGATTTGTCATGTCAACCCACCAATACTAATCCCCTAAATTAAGGAATCCTAATTGCATACTAATCCCCTAAATTAAGGGATCCTAATTGCATTAATATTGTAAATAAATATGGGAAAGTGTATTACTTTTATAATTATTTTATGGATGCACCATTATTGTAATTATTTCTAAAAATGTACTAAAATATGTAATTAATCCAAAATTTTAACCACCATGAAAGCCTTGATGTGTAAATAAATTTTATTAGAGAAGAATGCATTGAGATAATTTTTAACCGAATTATAATTGTGACGTATGCACGTACATGAGATAAATAAAAATTAAGAATTAGTCCATCATATATAATTTATTATATAAACTTTCATGTTAACCACAATTCAAATTCGTCATATATTTATGACATGCATATCATTTCCCTATATTCTACTCTATTGTCATGCAAAAATTGGTTTATAGTTTGACTTTTTCAGTGAAAATTTATGTAATTAAAATTTATACTATTTTCTTGTAAATATAGGTGGAGAAATTATAACCATAAGAAATTATGTTGATTTTACCACCACATCCAATTTTCATAAATTTGAAAATATAAATAAATATGTTTAATTTGTAATTTTAAAATTAGTCAATTTAACTAAAAAGTCTAACTAATGGGGTGTTTGATAAAAACTGAATGAATATGAATTTGAATGAACTGAATCTAAATTAAAAAAACTGTTTGATAATTGACATGTCTGAAATATCTGAATAACAGATTTTTAATATTTTACCCCTCTGAAAAAATTCAAAATTGTTGTAAATTTATTTAATATTACTTAATATAATAGTTAATATTGTAAAAAAAAATTATTCAACCGTCATTTAGCCCATGTAATCAAAAAATGGGACTTAGTCATTCAGCCCAAATCGTCTGAATGGCTGTCCAATTAAGACATTCAGAAGCTTTTTTTTCTAAACAAACGCATTGAATGACTGAATTGTTCAGCCATTTAAAGCTAATTAAACAGCCCTAAAGCCAATTCTTGAGGGACAGAGGAAGAGTATCTATTTAACAAAAAAAATCTCATTTGTTATTTTTTTTGTTTCATAAAAAGAATTTTGTATTTAATGATGATAATATAAAATGAGATAATATTGTTAAGTTTGTCATAACAATTTCATTATCACTCCATTACTATTAAATTAATTGCTTGTTTTTTTTAAAATTAATATGAAACAAAATACATCATTAATATATTGACAAACTACTCTTTTTATGAAACCAAATGAGTCCTGTTATCTATTGCAATAAATTTACGTCGAATTATGATTGCGAAATTTATCAATACATGAAATTGGTAGGAATTGTAGGAGGTCCCCACTTATTATACATATCTCCAAAAAATTTAGAATTAATACAACGATTCATCTGTGATGTTGTAAACGAGTCGAGTTGAGTTAAGTCGGGTTTTGGCTTGTCAAGCTAGAGCTCGTTTAAAAGTTAAACGAATCGAGACTGGCCGAGTTTTAGACAAATTTTAATTTAAATCTTTTGTATAAACTCGACTCATTTAGAAACGAGTCGGGTCTAAGCGAGCCAAGTCGAACTTAAGCTCGACCTGTTTATTTATTTTTTAAAAAAAGTAATTTATTTTTTAGCTTTTTTGGAAATAAAATATATTTTAATAAACTATATTTTTTTATTACATAATTTATATAAATAAAATAAAATTTTAATTAAATTATTATTAAACAAGTCGGGCATAAATGAGTCGGACTGGAGTCGAGCCTAAATGAGTAGGGCTCGAGTCAAACACCACACTGTTCGAGCTCGACTCATTTAACTAAGCGGGCTAAACGTCCTGTTCGAGCTCGAGTTGAGCTCGAGTCTGGCTTAGTTGAGCTAAGCCAGACGAACTATATATTGGTGTGAGCCCAAGAAGAACTCTGAAGTCTTACATGTACTTTTTCCGTCCCCAAAAGGTTGAACAAAATATAATTTGAATACATATTAAGAAAAATAAAAATAGATGAATTAGAGTAAAAAAGTTTTAAATTTATTCTTAGTGGCCCCACAAAATTATATAAAATGATGAATAATTTTAATTTTCAATAATTCTAGGGGGACCAATTTTAGTGACCGGCGGTTCTAGCGACATTGTGATGTGGATTGTACACATAAGCTTCATTGGCTTACTCTGCTTTAATAATACCTTTTCCATTTTACCAAATAAAGTTCTACAACAATTTATTCCACTTTACCAAAATCAAGTCTGGAACTCTCTCTCTCTCTCAACGAACCAACTCGATTGTCGATTTACCGGGAAGACATAGCTTCACTTCTTCATAAATTCGTCCTGGAACATCTCCGGTCCAAAATCTTCTGCTTTAAAGGTATGCATACATATATATAATATATAATATACGCATATATATATATATATATATATATATATATATATATAGTGATGAGTTTATTTATTTTTATAAATTTACATAAATGACATGTAGTGATGAGTTTGATTCAAGTATGAGAATGAATGATATTGAGAAATGTGCTATGGCCAAGGACTTAGTAGAAAGTGAAGAAGTTGATGAAGTGATTAGAGATCCGGAAGTAGGAATTGAGTTTGGTTCCATTGATGAGTACATGAAATATTACACTAATTATGGTAACCAAAAGGAATTTTCGGTGAAAATAAGATATACGAAAAAAGGAAAAAAATGGAGAGACTAACTTTTTTGTTCTTATATGTGCTCGGTTAGGCTGTTCAATAAGCAAGTTAAAGAATGCCTTCAAATTACGCCATGTTAGGAAAACTGGTTGCAATTCTAAGATAGGGCTGCAATAGTCGAAGACGGAACAGTGCGAGTAAAGACTAAAACTTGATCATAATCATCAGTTGAGCGTAGGAAAATCTAAATTTTATAAGAAAAATCAGATTATGAGCAAGTATGTGAAAAGGAGACTTGAACTTAACGATAGAGTTGGTATTAGACCAAATAAAAATTTTAATTCTTTCTTGGTTGAAGCTGGCAGGCATGAAAATGTGTCATTTTCATAGAAAGATTGTTACAATTATCTTGACAAAGTTAGGCGGTTAAGGCTTGGTGATGGGGATGTTATGACACTTCAAAATTACTTCAAAAAAATGCAAGCTAATAATACAAATATTTATTATTTGATGGATTTGGATGAGGGTTAAATGCTTATTTAGTCACTGTACTATAGGTCAACTTACAAGTGAGTCACTAAACCGATTTTTCTTACAGTCAACTCACTATACCTTACTTTTCTAACAAAAAATTAAAATTTTGTTAACAGGGTTAAGTTTTTGAACGGAAAAGTGACGTGGAAAAAAAATTAAAGTACTAAATCCTAGTGTCATTACACACATAAGCTATTGCCCACCCACCCGATTCGATCCGACCCATGCCCACCCAGCCCACCCGATCCGATCCGACCCATCTCATTTCAACAACGTTAAATTAAGAGTTCATTAGTTCAGTTCAAAAGGGGCTTAGCTTAGGGTTCTTCGTAAGAGTAAAGAGTTCAGTTCAAATTGGCAAATCATTAAAGTAATTGAGAGTAAGAGAGTTATACTAAAGTGTATGTAGAGAACATGAGCACTTCAAGTGGGGTAGAGAGCTCTTATAGAAGAAAAATGGTGAGAATATCTGCAGATTCGCAATGCGACACTGCCTTATTCAATCCCATCGTCTGCAGATGTGGAATCGTGGCACCCATGTGGGAAGTATGGAAAGATGGAACCCTAGATCCAGGTAGACGATTCGTTGGTTATAGCAGGTATAAGGTATGTGAATTTTGCAATCTTTTTTTAAAAAAATTATACGAAATAAAAAAATGGGATGTAAATGTCACAAATGTTCCTCTATTGTATCTTCTGAGCAGGATCCAAAGATGTATTGTGGATTTTTCAAGTGGTGTGACCCTCCATTCACTGAAAAATCAAGGGAAGTGATAAAAAAAATTGAGGGATGAACTATGCTCAGCGAATGAAGAAATACAACGGATGAAATTTTTTGAGAATGGAAGTGAATCAAGTGTGCTCAAAGAATTGAAGAGGGAAAATTCTCAAAAAACAAAAAAACTCAGAAGGATATGACTTTTTCTAATTTGTATATGGATGATGTTTTTATTGTTTTTGTGGAAGTTTGGTGTTTGAAGGTTATGATTGTAAATGAGAAAGTCTGAATTTTGAATCCCTGAATATAATGAATGGAATAGAAACACAGAGCATTTTGCTCTTTTGGTGTATTTGGAATGGTAATCTAGTTGGACTTGTTAAAATAATAGTCTAGTTCTTTTCATAAATTGAGTTGTATTGCTTATTTTTTTTTCCTTTGCAAAATTTGATTGTAACTGGTATCTGAGTTATAATATATTAATAGACTAATATTTCCAACAAAGCTAAACAGAGCATATAGTGACAAAGCTAAACAGAGCATATATTTCAACAAAGCAAAAGTTGATTATAACTGGTATTTGGTATGTTAGAAATAGAACTGCACCATAGTGACAAAGCTAAACAGAGCATATTGCTCTTATGCCATGGCATTGGTATGACACTACAACAAAAAGGGTTATTTTCGACGGAATATTTCGTCGGTAATAAGGATATTCCGTCGAGGTTAACCTTATTTTCGACGGAATATTCGGTCGGCAATTCGGTCGTATATAAGCAGGTCGAGATTAAGTCCGTCGATCTTTCGGTCGGGGATACTTAAAATTGACGGAAGTATCCTATACTGAATATTCAGTCGGGGTTAATATATTATCGACTGAAAATCGTCTGTCGAGGATATTCGATCGATGATAAGTATTACACGTGGCAGCGTAACAAAAAATATAAATTCCTTAAACTCGACGGAATTCCGTCGAGAGTATCACTATTTCCGTTGAGAGTATCACTTATTTTCGACGGAAATCCGTCGAGAATTTACTATTCCGTATAGAATAGTATTTTTTTTAATATTTTATTTGTTTTGGCAATATCCAAGGATTTAACCCACATCTTGTACCTATACCTGTATTTCCAACAACACATACACATACACAAGATAACAATATGACCAATAACATGAATTACAATTACCAAGGCCGACAATATGTCAAAACCCAACTAAATGAGAAATAAAAAGGTCAAAAACATCCCATTAATCTAAACTAAACTATATCAAACATCTCATTAAGCTAAATTAAGCTAAATGTCAAATCGCAACAAAACCAAAGTAATGACAAGGTTTAAACTACAATACATCAAAAATAATGTAAACTACAAAATAATGTAACTCAGAATGTAAATTAAGTCAAAAATAATGTAAACTATAAACGAATATAAACTAAGTAAAACTAGTAGAGCCCCCGGTATGAGGAGGATCATCGGGCGGACGTCGACGTTGCTCTGAAGTATGAAAATCGCCATCATCGTCATCCCGCTCGTCACCCTATTGATACAATATAATGTAACTCATTTGTCCATATATATGATTCAGTTAAAGATAACTAAATGAAAATTAAATTACATGCAAAATATATATTTGAATTTAAAACGAATAGTATACCTGAGCAGTCGAGCGCAGACTCAACATCGGCCCAAACACGTCCTTGACTAAGGTAACCACCATCCGAACAATTTCGTCGCGTATCGCGACCCACTGCTCCAGAGGGATACCCGTAATCTCGGCGGTAGCACCAGCTGCAACGTCCTGCGCAAGCTGATGGAGGCGAGAACGGCTGGGCAGGTCCTGACGATGGAACAGCGGATCGGTCTCAAACCTCTCCGACACCGCAGCTATAACACGCTAGAATAAAGCATCGTCTAAGCCAGCGCCCGTATGTGATGGTTCCACTGGGGCTCTCAGACGCAGACGCTGGCTAGAGCCTACAAAAATAAATATAACATGAATAATATTATAAATTTACTTTATTCATAAACAAGAAATAAACTAAAAATGTTATACCTCTTGGAAGTGTATAGGCTGGTATTCTCCGTAACCCTAGTAGTCGATACCAACCGCTAGTACTAGTTGGAGTATCCTGAGACGCGGCCCAAAGAGTCGTCGCCTCGTCCTGAGATAAACTAATCTCGGGCGGCGGGACGGTGAAATCTAACGTCTCAGCATCGCCCCTAGCAGCCTGCAACTCCGCTATACGCTGGCTGCGGATCTTCTCAAACCGATCCTATAATTTGATATATGTACATGTGAGTTATCTTGGTATCATCATATAAATTACGTAATATTATCCTAAATAATATTTATTATAGTAAAGTATTACCCGTATAGCTAGTGCTGCTGGAGACATCGTCGACCCCGAAGTAGAGCCCTTCGGCGTATGGAATCTATCCCAGAACTCCATCATAGTAGGAGATCGGCCTAAGCTACTCCGCATGACCTAAATCATATACATTAAATAATATTACCTTAATTTACTATAGTTGCAGTTTAATATTAAACTAAACTAAAGGGAAATACATACCGACTTAACCTCCTGAAACGACTGCGAGCCAGAAGTATGTACAACTCGCAGCTTGCCTCGATTTTTCTTTATCTGCTCCAACTTGGTCTTGAAAGCAGCATCATCCCAGTATGCACACATCGCAGCCCATGCTGCATCTGATACTGCCGGTGGCTAATGCTCTCGTAAAGTAGTCCCGCGCGATTCTTCTACCACCCGGACTGCCCTCTGTCGCATCTCGTACAACCAGCCGACATAATTCTTCGAGATGTGGGCAATGATAATAGAGTCACCATTCGCCTCAGGGATGCCGGTCTCGTATCTATAGTATCTCTATCAAACAGACATAACATACGTATAATTAATTATTTGAACAATATGTAAATAACATGGACCTTGATTTAATATATGTAATTCGACTTACGTGAAACTCCCGCAACACTGTCACCATGAAGCCGGCATCGTAACGCGAGTACTGGCTAAATCGCATGCAGCCAGTTGGGAGATGCGCCAGGCAGATGGCGTGTATGGTCGCCTTAGCGACATGATCCATAATATTAGAATACAAAATTTATTAAGAACATTTTAATTTATTAATCACATAATAATATCTTCGCAATTGAACATAAGTGATAGTTGAAACCTACACAGACGAGCCGACATCAACTGGAACGATGTTTGGCACTGCCGGCGGACGACCTAATCGACCGAGGTTAGGCCCTCGCTGACGCCGACGTCTAGCATCTGTATGTTTAATAATTATGATGTTGTCAATGAATGTATAATATACTTATGAAAAAAACGTTACTGAGCTAAAAAAACAAATCAACTCACTAACATTTGAAGACGACCCGCCCTGAGAGCCGTCACCCGATCCGGAGCGGCCGCCACCACGGCCACCTCCACCGCTATGTCGAGGCATAGCTGTACTACTGAAATAACAGACATAGATACAATGACATTAATTAAATTTCATTGTAATTATTATATATAATTTCGTTGTATAATATTTACAAAACACCAATTAGTGAAGTAGTACGTCGTCAAACCCATCAGAATTAAAATCATTTTTATTTTCATCTTCTAATTTTGTCTCTTCCTCTTCTATATCAATTTCTTCCTCAGTATCATCTTCTACCATCACATACGGACTGACAACCACATCTTCCTCCACTTCGTCAACATCGAGTACGTCTACGACATCATCAACCAACACATCGTCATCATATAGCACAACGTGGCTGGGATTGCTAACTTGTTCTTACAACGGGTCATCCATTCCAGACAGATTAGTACCATCAAATGATCGAGTCTTCGTTGTCATAACTGTATACTAGGGGGTTCTATAATTTACGATATTAGGGGCGTAGTACACTTGAGTTGCTTGGCTGGCTAACACAAATATGTCATCAAACTATAAATTCGATTTTATATCTACTGTGATGATTCTATTAAATCAACTTTAACACCCTTTGCAGTATCAAACCAGTGACACTTAAATGTAATGACTTTTTTAGCCCCTGGATAATTGAGCACAACCACTTCCTTTAATCTGCCATAGTAATTGGAGTCAGAATCTCATAACAACTTCCCAACACGACAACACCAGAGTTGACTGATGTCAATTCATTCAAGTCATCAACCTTGAATCTATACCCATTCACGATACAACCTGGAAATGAACTAACGAGTTTGTACGGGCCTAAAATGACATCTCTAAATCGCTCATAAGCGTTCTCTTCTTCGACCCTTCTCTTAAACCACTGATGAAAATTGTCATTAGTGAATGCTTCCATATGTGATGTAGTCAAGCCCAGGTTATAAGCTCGCGATTCCAATTCGAATTAATGCACTGCGTACAATAATATGGCAATTGTTTAATTGTTGATTAAGGCAAGAAAAAATCATTTTTAACTTGAAATAATACATACTTGATGTACGACGATACTTCAGGCATATTCAGAAGCACATATGTAGATACAATATTTAAATCTTTATCGGTTAGGTAAGTCGTCGTCTCATGTCCAAATGGTTTGGCTGGATAAGTGAATACAACCAACTCATCAGCACGCGTTTGGGGATCGACGACGACCTCATTCTGACTGAGACGATTGTGCTTTGTTGAGACTACATCGTCAAAGTATAGCAAGCAGAAGTTGACAAGCTTTTCCTCCGTATAGCGTTCAGCAATAGAACCCTTTACACGAGCTTTGTTTTTAACTTTCTGTTTTAATCGACGCATATACCTGAAATATGACAATATATCGGCTAAAACAAATATTCAGGTGATGATTATAACACAATGTAGGTGATATTACCTCTCAAAAGGATACATCCATCGATATTATATCGGTCCTTCAAGCTTAAGTTCATATGTTAGATGAATAGGCAAATGCTCTATCGAGTCAAAGAACCCTGGAGGTAAGATCATTTCGAGCTTACACATTATCAACACTATATTTTTCTCCATCTGCTCCACATCACTGTACCTTATAACAGTTGAGCAAATATCTCGAAAGAAATTTGAAAGTGCGGTAAAGGCATCATTAATATTCCTCGGTAATACTTCACGAAAGGCAATTGGAATCAACTTCTGCATGAATACATGACAATCATGACTCTTAAATTCGGTAATTTTCAACTGCTCAACCTTAGTACATCGAGAGATGTTAGAAGCATAACCATCTGGTAGCTTCAATGCACTAATCCACTTGCAAATGTTTTCAACTTGTTGTTTGGTAAGACAAAATGGAGCTTTTGGTTTTGAGTTGTTAGGACGGAGCCACAATTCTCGCCTGATGTTCATTTCCTCCAAGTCTTTACGTGATTTATCATTGTCTTTTGTTTTACCACTCGTATCTAGCACAGTGTAAAACAAGTTCTCGAACTCATTTTTCTCCGTATGCATGACATCTATGCAATGACGAAGTGCTAGTGTGCCCCAGTATGACAACTCAAACCAAATGGGCGAGTATGTCCAATTATGAGCTCTATTGCTCTCAACTTACCATGCTCTTTCCCAGGTGGTGGAAATGTCAAATCATTTAGCCATCCCATACATCGCTTCCCGACAAGCGACCAACAACCCCCTTCTTTTCTGTTTTTCTATTGAACTGTGTAGACATCTTTTTATAACTGTGCTTAACAGGTAAGAATCTTCGAGCAGTTCTAAAGAAACTAGTTTTTTGCCCATGACGCAGTTGTGTGCCCTGCACATCCCCCATACATACTGGACATGACAATTTACCATGGGTCGACCAACCACTGACCATCCCAAGTGCCGGAAAGTCAGTGATAGTCCACAACAAGACTGCTTTTATCAAAAAATTATGCCCGACAAATTTATCAAAAGTCTGAACCCTTGTTTTCCACAACATCATAAGTTCATCGACTAACGGTCTAAGTTACACGTAGATGTCTTTTGTAGGACTCTTATCCCCCGGTTTTAGTAAAGTCAAGAAAAGATACGGATCCCTCATGCATATTGACGGTGGAAGATTGTAAGCTACCATAATCACTGGCCAAACAGAGTATGGCTGACTAAAATTACTAAACGGACAAAATTCATCTGTAGCCATGCCAAGCCTGACATTCCTAACATCGTCGGCAAATTATGGAAAATTAGCATCAAAATTCTTCCACTCATCTCCATCTGTTGGGTGAGTAAGCTGACCAGGGACGACGTCTCTTGTCCTATGCCAACGCATACTGGGTGCAGCATGCGAAGACATGAATAGCCGCTGCAACCTCGGCGCAAGAGGAAAGTATTGTAATATCTTCTTCGGAACATGTTTCTCCTTCTCCCCACGTTTTGTGATTTTGTACCGAGGCAAATTGCATATATCACACTGCACCTTATCTTTGTCCTCCCCATTGTATAACATACAGTCCTGCTCACAAGCATCGATCTTCTCATACCCGAGATTCAACCCCTTAACCATCTTCTTCACTTCATAGTAACTCGCGGGCAGGGTATTATCCTTAGGTAAGAACTCCCTGAAAATAGCAAGCAAATCATTGAATCCTCTCTCACTGCAGTCATGCTCATTCTTGTAGTGTAAAAGCTTCGTCACTGCAAAAATCCTAGTGTGCTTGTCATGTTCAGGATACAATGGGGTCCCTGATTCGGATAACATCTTATAGAAGGCAGATGCTGAATCATTTGGCTTTTGTTGATCAGCACTGCTTGACGCATGCTCATTTTTAGCCCAGTCAATATTCGTAGGGCCATACGCATCTACCAATATCTCCACGACATTATAGTTATCTGACTGGTCTACAGTACTATCTGACAGATCTCTGAACTCAACTGATTTCCCGTGATGAATCCATTCCGAATACCCATCCACAAACCCACGTGAATATAAGTCAAATTTCACTTCATCGGCAGTCTTCCATATCATGTTCTTACACTTGAGATACGAGCATCTCATCTTTCCGTTCAGATCATCAGCATGTTCTATTACTTTGTTCATAAAATTAGACACCCCGTCACGATACACATCAACTAATCCCCTCCCATCAATCTTTATCCTACGGTACATCCAACTCTGGTCGACATCCATCTTTAATTGAAGAAAATACCCAATTAGATCAAGAATAATCATGAATGTGGTCCAAGCATGAATTTAGTTTACCTAGTTTATATCTCCACTCTACAGGGGTTAGGCTTCTATCCCGTTCCTGGATGCATCTCCTTACTAGTGCCAATCTTAAGCACGTTTCTACTATTTTCAAAAAATTTCAGCAGCACCTACCCATGGTCTCCAAGTACACGAAATAGACCAAGAAAACTTAGTCTAAGTATGCACTCAGAGAACATGTAGAGACACCAGCTGAAAGACATAACATCCAGTAACAGTCCCAAACTGGGGATTATTCGACATTCACTCCTAATGAGTGAATGTCGAACGGGTTTCTAAGTTGACACCTCCAAAGTATGTATGTCTTCATCAAGATAAACTAAGTATATAGCATTTGCTTAGTTTGAACGATATGATCTGGTTCCCATATTTTATTATGGGAACCAGATCATATCATTCAAACTAAGCAAATGCTACTTAGTTTATTTTGCCAATGAAAAACTAAGTAAGTGCTACTTAGTTTATTGAAAATTACATCCTAACTAAGCAAATGCTACTTAGTTATTAATTGTATTTAAGTGTACTTAATTTTATTTAATTGTATTTAAGTGTACTTAATTTTATTTAATTGTATTATATTATATCGCATCCCAGCTAAACAAATGTTACTTAGTTATTAATTGTATTTAATTGTATTTTATTGTATTTTATTTAATTTTGATTTTATTTAACTAAGTGCTACTCAATTTAATTATATTTATTTTGTATTATATTATTTTAAATTAAATCAAGTCAATTTTTTTTGAATTTAATTTAATTTGTATTATCTTAAATTAAATCATAATTTTATTTTATTTTATTTTAAATTACTTATTTTATTTTATTTTATTTTATTTTAATTTAATTTAATTTAATTTAATTTAATTTAGTTTAGTTTAGTTTTATTATTTTATATTATATTATCTTATATTATATTATTTAAATTTATATTATTTATAATATTATTATATTTTATTTAGTAATACAAAGCTAAGTAAATAGTACTTAGTTCATTTTAGTATTGGAAAATTAAGTAACATATTTAAATAGTTACATGGACCCATAAATTTTGCAATTGAAGAATTCTGACAGAAATTTCGTCGAAAATTCTGTCGAAAATATCAAATATCACTGTTTATGAACATTCACTGTGCAATTTGCATAAAGAACTGTATGCTATACACTAACAAAACATAACAATACTAACATTCACTGTATTAACCATATGTTATACACTAACAGAACTGCAATTGCACAAAATAAACCCAATTTGTAGAACACAAATAATCCCAATTTCAGCAACAACATTTGCAGAACACAAACAATGCCTATTTCAGCAACAATTCCAATTAAATCCCAATTTCATCAACCATTTAAATTAAACAAATTGGACAGAATAAACACAATATTTCAGCAATAAGCATAATATTGGACAGAAATTAAAGAAATTTTTTAAGAAAAAATTAAGCCTAAATATACAAATTAATAAACCATGACTAACTTACTTTGTAATTGAACTAAAGAGGAGAAGGAGGTGGACTACAATGGCGGCAGAGGTTGGGAGGCCCAACAGTGGTGCGCAACGGCGACGTTGGTGGAGGCAAGGGCTGACAGTGGGAGAGATGAGATTGAGAGACGACAGTGAGGGAGGAACCGAGGACGTTGGCGGCAGGAAGCCGACAGGACGGCGGTGGCAGATAGGAGGGTGCCGGCGGGAGGAAGACATCGACCGGAGGAGGAGGATGGCGGAGGAAGGGTGAGGAGAGTGAATGTAACAGAGTGAGAGAGAGATGTGGGTTGGTTGGTTTCGGAGAGAGAGAAATAAAATTTGGGAAAAATGTAAGTGGCGACATAGACTGAAAGCGATAGGGTTTTAACCATTATTGTCGACGAAATTCCGTCGACCTTAAGTCCCTCGGAAATAGGTATTCTAGACGAAAATTCGTCGGCCATAATCGGTATTCCGTCGAGATTGTATTTGGCGCTGGCGGGAAATCTGGCGCCAATGGAAGGCTGTTATCTCTGACAGAATTCCGTCGAGACCTTGTTAGTTACGACAGAAGTAATTGCGACTGAATATTCAGTCGGAAATAAGATATAGTCGACTGAATGTAGTGCGTCAAAAATAATTCTGTCGAGATTATAAGCTTTTCTTGTAGTGTGACAACATTTTACCAAAATTGTATGACATTATTAAGCTATGTTAGAAACAGAATTGCACTAGTTAGCATCTGTAGCATTACATCTGTAGCATAACATTGATAACCATTACATTGATAACCATCTGTAGCATTGATAACCATTACATTGATAACCATAACTACACTATATACTAAAATATGACCAGTAACAGTCAGTAACATTGATAACCATCTGTAGCATTGCATCTGTAGCATTACATCAGTTATGCCAAAAGAGTATGACCAGCTTTCTCATACATATATAACCCCATATACCAAAATATTATGACCAGCTATTCTAAAACACTATGTCCATATCAATTCTAAAACTATACCAAAAGACTATGACCAACTTTCTCATACATATATAACCCCATATACCAAAACACTATGCAAAGAGCTGGTAAACTATACCAAAAGTACACCAAAATATATCATTCTTCTTGCATGCTATTACTACTATTTTGTGTTACTTCCATCCTTTTGCCTTGGTGTTTTAAATGGCCTGCATATTGAAGACTGTGACCCTCTAGTGTATGCTTCTTTCTTCCTTGTATATCCTGGTTTGGTGGTGTAGAAGCCGCAGTGCAACCTTCTCCAGTTTTTGTTGAGGTCTTCTTTTTTCTCACAAGGGCATCTGTTTAGAACAAATAGGAACAGTTAATTAACATAGGTAACAACTAAGAAGCAATTTCTTTAGTAATTTTTGTTAACTTCAAATACTATCAATTAAAGTAAGAAATTTAGAAAGAACTGGGTAGAACTTATACTTACAAAGGTTACTTTGTCTTTGTCTTTTCCAATCTCACTTGCATTGTCAACCCTTTTACCTTTTTCAGTACACTGTGGAATAGAATAAGAATAATCAATAAAAAATTGCAAAGATATGAAAATGGGTATTAAAATATATATAAATAAAACTTACCATATTTTCAGTAGGTGGATTCACTTGTTTTGTTGCTCTTATATTTCACCTTGGGGACTGCAATTTATGGGCATGCAGGTAATGTCCAGGCAGAGTTAGGTGCTTTGGACACCTTAGTCGATTGTGACCTTCTTCCTTGCATAAGTTGCAGTGCATCTTCCTCCCTTTCCTCGACACCCTACCCACTGTTATTTACTCCATCCTCCCACTCCTCTTTCCTTCTTAAAATTTTGGCCTTACCTTCAACTTCTTTTTTATAGGTGGAGGTAACAATATATCACAACTAGTAAAGTCCCAAAATCTTCCCCATTCAACACTTCTAAGGTATGAGAATAAGTCTTAATGTAAGTGTCCCTAGTGTACCAGTGAGCCACATAATCTATTGGGTTTTCATATATAGAATGAATTGCCCTAACAACATGACAACAAGGGATTCCTGTCAAATCCCACACCCTATATGCACAATTTTTCTCCACAAGGTTAACAGTGTATCCTCCTCTCCCTCTCTCCTTCACTTGGAACTTTGACTGTCCATCCCATAAAGCTTCACAATGTGTAGATTTTAAGATAGCAGCATTCAATATCTTCTTAATCCTTGGGCATATTAATTATTCAGTCTTCAATATTTCATCTCTTTTTTAGTTCAACCTCACCATAATTTGATCATGTATCTCAGTTAGCATGTGTAACACTGGCATATATCTTGCTCTTATGATCCATGCATTGAAGCACTCAGACATGTTATTATCCACACTGTCAGTCTTTGAGTGAGTCTCAAAGAATGCCTTGGACCAAACCTTGGGATTTTGTTCTGCCAGTTTATCATGTGTAGGAGTTGATACTCTTTTAACCTCTGCCATTGCCCTTTTGTGTGCTACAGTATGAGTTGCCATGGCTGCCTCCCAAAAAGTTGTTTTAAGAGCTTGGGAAGGATACTTCTTCCTCCAATTTGCATAGATGTGCCTTGCACAGTTTCTATGCTCTGCATGAGGAAGAAGATCTTGAATAGCTCCTTTTAACCCCTGAAAATATCAACTATTAGATAAATTTACATGGCAACAATTTCAAAAATAAATAATGATGTGAATTATAATTATTACCAAATATTAACAAAGATGCTAACCTTTTGTTGGTCGGATATTAAAGTAAGCCCATAGCCATCTCCCAACGTAAGATCAGACACCAACAACTGCATGAACCAAGTCCAACTGTCATAATTCTCACTCTCCACCACCCCTATAGCTATAGGAAACATCTGATTGTTTCCATCCCTACCAACTGCAGATAGAAGCTGTCCACCACATATTGTTTTCAAAAAATAGCCATCCAAGCCAATAACAGGCCTACATCCAACTTTCCAAGCCTTTTTCAAAGCATCATATCAAATATAAAATCTCTTAAATCTTGGCACATCTTCAGGATTCAATCTGGTTGTTTTTATGTCAACTGTGTTATTCTTATTACTTTTCACTAGCTCAGCCCCAAAGTCCCACACCCTTGCATAATGATCCTTCATAACCTGTTGAATCCCCTGCAGTGCTAACTGTCTAACCCTCATGCACTTAACCTCTGTAACATCTAACTTTATCTTCCAGCTAGGATTCTTCCTAATCCTATTCCCATAGTAGTCATCCAAATACTTGACTGTAGCCAGCTTATTTTTGAAAATTCTCGTGCAATTGCGAATGTCTAAGATAGACTTAACCTGCCATGTATCAGTCCCTTGTATGTAACTAGCCCATAATTTCCAAGGACAGTCTTTCTCACACTTGACTTGGTATCTCTTTAAATCATTGACTGGATACCATAATTTCCTCCCATTTGCAATGGAGTAGTCTCGTATGGCATCTTTAAACTCCCTAATACTAGAAAATGTCATGTACTCCTTAAATTTTATCAACTTTTTTTTATCTTCTTGTTGTAAACCTCAACTGACTTTCTTTTTTCTTTATTAGGGGGAGGCTCTACATAGCAAACATCCTCATCTTCTTCACTGCTCTCAGAAAGAGACCTCAATAAATCACTGTTCTCATATTCACTGTACCACGATGGATCATCTGAATCACTAGTCTCATATTCACTACCCTCAATATCTTTCTCAATTTGTTTTCCCTCTCTGTGTTTCACTTTTGGGTCATGTCCTGCCACATGTTCTTCCACATTTTCAGGCTCATCCTCACCCTCACCCTCTTCATCTCCTTCATCTACCTGAGTTTCTCCTTCGTCTCCCTCTTTGTCTGTCTCATGTGTCTCATCCTCCAACTCCGTGTTCTTGTTCATCTTCCTCTTATACTCCCTAGCCATCCTTATAGCTTCTACTAATTCTTCATCACTACAGTCTTCATCAAAATCACTATCAGAGGTATCTATATCAGAACATTGCTCAACTATTCTTTGTTTACCCATTTTGGACTTCCTACTATCACTCAACTTCTCCCCAACCACTCTATCATCACCCTCACCCTCACCAATCACATTTTCATCCATAATTTCATTCACATTACCAATAACATTATCAGCCACAATTTTAACATTTTCAATCACATTATCAGCCTCAGTTTCATCAACATTTTCAAGCACGTTATCAGTCACATTAATACTAATATGCTCATCCAATATGGAGGTTTGATCAGTATTATATGCTAATACATGGTCTACATAGACATCAAGTACACCATGTGGCAAGCAAATATTGACCATATCTCTTATACTAGCATCATCATGAACAAGTCTAACCCCATTTTTAATATCTACTCCATCAATTTTAAAATAAACACTTGATTCAGGATGATAATTGAGTTCAGTAACTAAGTCCTTAATAGCACCCATACAAATATAATCAACATCCAATCATGTAATATGATAAACATTACCTCCCACATTGTGAGGCCCCCAAAATATGTCCATTCCACCCAACTCATTCTGAGTCGTCAAATACATGGTACAGAAAATAACAACAACTTTATTATTACAATTGTCGTACAAAATACGACAACACATAAACTGTAAGTTTAAATACAAATATTGTCATCTAGACAATATCCACACTCAAATAAGTCCTCATTACAATTATTAATACACTATTTTACAGAATAGTGAGGACTGCTAGAACCACTTCTAGAATCATCATTCCACACCCCGACTAGTACTCGCTACATTCTCGCCTCTTGAGAAGAAAAATGGAACAACAAGGAAAAGGGTGAGCTCAACTAGCTCAGTAAAGAACATTATGACTAAGATAATACAGAACAAATTATCGTTAGTCTTCAACAGGGAAAAATTTAATAGAATACAATAGACAACAAGTTTTAAATCAATATTCGCAGTGGAAATAATAATCATTAGAAGAGTAGTTTAGTAGAGAATAAAATCTACTATCTTCTATATATGAATTTAAAAGTTCATCGTCTATCTTTTATCCCTGTAACATCAATCAATATATATCTGGAATCAATCATTCATCTTTGCACTACAGGCCAAAAATATTCATCAGTTGGTCATGTTCATCTAAACACCTGTTCATCTTTGCACTACGGGCCAAAGATATTCATCAGAAATCATTCATCTTTGCACTACAAGCCAAAGATATTCAGTAACATCATCATTTAGGACTGAGGATGATGAAAAATATTTTAAAGAAAACGAATCCAGTGAAACAAAAGAATAAATATTAAGGATTCGTATTTTAGCTATTCCATGTCCAAAAATACCTCATAAATAATCATAGTGGAGTAAAATTCAAGAATGATCAAAACATGGATACAATCAAAGCTAGTATCCAGAATAGATATTTTGGACGAAAAGAAGAAAATTTTATTTTTCAGTGAATAGTGTCGTATTCGTGAATAGTGCCGTATACGTGAATAGTAACTCCGACACTACAAGATAGAAATTTCACAAAAAATATCATCATGCTTCGTGAATAGTACTCGTGAATAGTAACTCATGAATAGTAATTCGTGAATAGTAACTCATGAATAGTAACTTATGAATAGTAACCCCGACATGAAAAAGTTTCAAATTTGATAATAACTCTAACCAATATTTCGGCATAATGATATTGAAGAAATAATATCATTTTCAAATAAAATAACATCCCTTACCTCGTAAAGACAGTACTTCTAGTTGAACTCCGGATATAGGCTATGACTTGAACTTGCATCGTATAACAACACTCAAAGTATTAAAATACTCACAAGAATATGCTCAATATATTGAGAGAGAAAGAGAGAGAAATCTGTAGTTTCTGGTGTGATTTTCACTTCTAACGTAAGCACCCTATTTATAGGAAAATGCTTAGAACACCAAAGCAGAAAATTTAATATAATAATAATAATATATTTATATAATTGTCAAGCCCACCTTAGACAACTGATCTCAGCCCATTTATATCACATGTTAGCCCACTTGAATGCAAAAAAATATTTTTCTTCAAAATAATAATTAAAACTTTCAAAAATCAATTATTTCGGAACTCCGGAACTTCAATAATTCACAACAAATAGCCTTTTATCAGAAAATTCGAATCTCGCGTTTTTTTTATAGAAAATTCAATTTTCTACAGAAGAAAGTTTTTTCAAATTCCAAACAGAAATTGACCGAAATCCATAAACAGGCGATTTTACAGGCTATAATCAAATTTCGGTCAATTATTGGGGTCCACCGACACACGAAACATGTGTTAATCATTTAATGTAACAAAATACTCTTCCTCCTCATATACTCATATATCCCACATTCATTGTAAAAATATCACCATCAATATATTATTAAAATAATATATTTAAATAAATTATTTTATCAAAAAAAAGATGAAATATTAATTTTTAACAATTGTCACATTAAAAATTTTCTCCATCTATATCCACATAAAATCAATATTTTTCTCATCTTATAAATCAATAATTAATTATTCACAAATAATATTACAGAATCACAATACTGACAACCAGGCAGTTCTCAAGAAAGAGGGGGCTTTCCAATAAGGATCTCTCCTTACTGGCGCGCAATTAGATGACCAAACCTCTCCTTAGACAGAACTTTCTAGACATTACCAATAATGTTATCTAATAATATTATTCAGATAATATGAATTATTGTTCCGATAATAGAAAATACTATGTAGTGACAATTATTAAAACAACAGTAATATAAAATATCAATGCAGCAATTACTAAATCAATAAAATAAAATACTGAACAGTAATTACTGTAACAATTATTGAGTAATGCCTTCTTACGTAAAAATCAATAATTGGTACAATATCGTGTGCTACTGTGCAACAACGCGTATTACTGTGTTTTAACCACCGGGTATTCCAACAGTATTAACGATAACAACTATGCCGTTATTTATAAACAACTTATTTTTGTCGTTTTCTTCATCCAATCGCTTTCCGTTATGGGGCCCACACAAGGCTGCGCTGTCATACGAATATTCCTCGACAACAAGAATATTTCACGACCAAACAAATATTCCCGACAACAATAAATATTTTATGACCACTTGCTTATTTGAAATATTTGCGCATTTTACCCATAACTAACCACATTAATCAAATCAACCCTTATTATTTCAAAATAATAAATAGAGGAATTAAATTTCATTTATTAATAATTTGAGGTCTTACACACATAGTCATATAAAGGAACGTATATGAACTTCCCACCATGGTATATATTTAGTTGCACAAAAGTATCCATCTGTAATAAACCACATGCAAAACATAGCATAAGTTGAAGGAATGAAAATAAATACAGAGCATTCACGTGGGGACAAAAGGGAACCAAAATTTAGTCAAGAAAGATTTTATAAATCTCCCACACAAGAAGCAGTAAAAAAAAGACAAAAGAACAATCAGATTTCAATTAGGGTTTAGACACAAAAGGGCACCACGACAATAAGTAACACAAAAAAATCAGCAAAGTCAAATAAGGGGACCATCAAATGGGACATACCTGTCGACTGGTACTTATCGAGCATTAAACGAGTTTAACCAACAAGTCGATTTTGTGTCGAAATCACACCAAATAATCGATTTTATCTCGAAATAGAGTTACAATCGAATAAGAAGTGGCTCTTTTCTGAACTTTTACATTGATCGATCACTTTGGAAAGGCTCGCTTAGGGCTGAGTTTGGTTTATCGATTGAAGTCTGAACAAAATGACTATTCAGTTGCTTCTGGTGTCTTCTAATAGATTGTAATAGATGTGGGTCTGGTATTTAGGTGGGATATTTTCCCTCCATATCCACGTAATGAACGCCACGTGGAGTGGGTCCTGCCACATCATACATTTTTTACACGCCACTTGCTTATTTGTTCATTTCCGTCTAAAGTCAAAGGACTTGACGGATTTTGTAACGTTTTGTTAGAAAAATAAGGTATAGTGAGTTGACTGTAAGAAAAATCGGTTTAGTGACCCAATTGTAAGTTGACCTATTGTACAGTGACAAAATAAGCACTTAACCCATTTGGATGATGATGGAAGACTACAAAATGTCTTTTGGGCAAATACAAGGAGTAGGGTAGCTTATGAGAAATTTGGGGATGCCATTACCTTCGACACAACATACTTAACTAATAAGTATGACATGTCATTTGCCCCATTTGTTGGAGTTAATCATCACGGTCAGTCAATAAATAAATTAAATTTTAATTAAATAATTATTAAACAAATCGGGCTTAAATGAGTCGGACTGGAGTCGAGCCTAAACGAGTAGGGCTCGAGTCGAACACCACACTTTTCGAGCTCGACTCATTTAATTAAGCGGGCTAAACGTCATGTTCGAGCTCGAGCTCGAGCTGAGCTCGAGTCGGGTTTAGTTGAGCTAAGCCAGGAGGACTATATACTGGTTCGGAGCCGTGTGAACCCAAAAAGAACTCTGAAGTCTTACATGTACTATTTCCGTCCCAAAAGGACGAACAAAATATAATTTGCATATATATTAAGAAATATAAAAATAGATGAAAGAGAATAAAGAAATTTCAAATTTATTCTTAGTGACCCTACAAAATTATATAAAGTGATATATAATTTTAATTTTTTATACTAAAGGACTCCACTAAATAACATATTACTTTTCACTTTATGCACTTTATCATAATTATCTTTTTGGGAATGAAGGGAGTATATTAAAAGTGCAAAAAACAAAATAACAGTTTAATTAAGAATTTGTTTTTGTGAGGCCCAGTTTGGAGTGGACAATTGGACATGGGAGAATGCATCACCTTCCCATGATATTTCTCTACCAATTTGACTATAAATTTCTTCTTTATTTTTTTTTAAAAATTGCATTTTTGTTAAGTTTTCAATTTTTTTTAAAACAATTTTGATTTTAAGTTGGAGGAGGTGTTGACATTAAATGATTTATTTTCATTTTTTTATTCGTAATAAAGGGCCTGCTCTACTGATACATTAATAATCTTTGATAAAGTAAGAGTAATTTTTTATGCACAATATGTGCATAAACAAATATGCACAAACACTATATCATGTGTATTGATAATAAAAAATAATTTAAAAATTTAATAAATCTTATTAATAATTTAAATAATAGAATTCATATACTATTTTTTCTCTTTAATTATACACAACTATTTTGTACATAGTTTGTGATAACTACTTCAAAATTAAATAATCTTGTATTACGTGTCACACCCATTTATCTTATATATATATATATATATATATATATATATATATATATATATATATATATATATATATATATATATATATATATATATTCTCGACTTATACACCTAAACAATCAAACAATATTTTATCACTTCACAATTTTTTTTATCAAATTTTAAATAGTGATAGAACTATAAATTTTGTGGTGAAATCCTCTTTAAAATTCTAATTTTTCGGTAAATTGTTATACGTTGATGCGTTATCAATAACTTAGTGTTTTCGTTGAATTTTTAATTTTCAACCGTCGTCAATATTAACAAAATAAACTACTTATTTTATTCACTCCAAACACTGATGGAAACACACAGACCATTAGTTGCCCGCTACCCCCCTAACTGCTCGTATTCGTAACTCGTTCGGAGGTTAAGACTTTGGTCCTAAAACTATGATCTATTACAAAGTATAAAAATATAAAAATATTACAATGAAACGAATTGAAACCATTACCATTTCAAATAAAATAATAAAATAATCATAAAAATGATCAATCGTAACAATAATTAGTGGACACTACTATACTCATGAAAAATATTCATATTTTAAAAATAATTGTAATTGACTATGCATATATGAATGCATATATGAGACAATTATGAGCAATTATTCAATACTAATAACGAAAAAATAAGTCTTCATAATAACAACATATTCAAATCTAAATAATCTATATATTTATCAATTTGCATACAATAATTATGAATACAATAAAATCTAGTCTAATATAAACACAAGAATTCAATTATTACATGGTAAAACAAGTCACACGAAGGGGAAAGCAAACTATATAAAAAGGAAAAATAAATTATTATTATTATTAGAATATATATATATATATATATATATATATATATATATATATATATATATATAGGGGAGGGGGTTCTAAAATAAGAGACTCCTCCCCAAATCCTATTATTTTTTGACGATGAACCATAAATAGTTTTAAGTAATAATCACCTTTTCAACCATTTGAGAAGAATTTAATTCTTTTAATTCCTCACATTAACAATCCTACAATGTGTAGGGGAATTGTACGATTCAATCTATATCAATTCATCACACACCTATGTAGACTAGCTCAATAAGCACGTTGGACCACCTTCTTACCTAAAAGGTCTGCTCGACTCTAATACTACTCTACCATGCCCGAGGTAAACGTGGGAGTACAACCTTGCTACTTGTGAACCCTTTACCTTGAGCAATTTTTTCAGCGTCATCTTGAGCTCGCTCCACCCGACTCAAATCATACTTCACTGCGTGATGCCAAACGCACAAGTGATCATCTTGTGCTCCACCTGACTCGGTTCTATTTGCTCCACCACGCAGATTAAGTAACACGTGGCCTGCGAATGCTCCACCCTAGAGTGTCAACCTAATACTTGGGTCCAACGAACCATGAGCTTTGAGACCACTTATAGGGGAATTGTACGATCCATCCCACATCAATTCATCACACACATGTGTATACTAGCCTAATAAGCATATTGGACCACCTCTTTACCTAAAAAGGTTAATCTATCTATACTTTTGAATTTATCTGATGTGAGATTCATGTGAAATATCCCAACACAATGCACACCACTCTTCCTTACTCTCAATTGCGACTCTCCGGCTTCTATTGTGCAGTGACTTAACACAGGTGCCATGGAATCACGTCGGTCTAACTTTTTTTAACAACTCTAGCCTCCAGTTCCATGGACAGTCGAAAAATTTCTTCGGTCTTCTTTAGAAAGTCGGATTCCAAGTCAGCCACTTACATACACCTACGTATACGTATATCTAGGCCTAGCAAAATATGGTTATGTATTGATTTTGATTTATAAAATTAAATTATAGTTCCATTTAAGAATTAAAATCATATTAACTATTTTTAATATGAGTTGTGTAGGTTGAAACCATATAGTTATGGTTCAAATATAGGTTAACCCATATTTTAATTTTCAAACTTACCATTATTATGATCCAATTAAATAAATTATTATTAGATATATTATGTATACATCATCACTAAGCATTTTAATTTTTTTGGGTTTAGGGGTGGGGGTGGGGGTGGGGGTGGGGGTGGGGGTTGGGGTGAGTGGGTGAGTGGGTGGGTGGGCAGGGGTGGGGGTTTATACTTCTAATGAATAAAAATTTAATTGTTTCTAAATATTATTTTGAATAGTAAGGTGTTGATTTGATATAATGCTATAATTATGGGTGATACAATAAAACCTCTATTTATGAATAGACTTGGGACCAAACTATTTGTATTCTAATTGAGAGGTTATTACTAAATAGAGGTATTGGTACAAAATATTTTTCGAACACCCAAAAATATCTACTTTAACAAAAATATCAATAAGAACTCCCTAATAATTATTATTCAAAAAATATTTATGCAATAGAAAAAAAACATAAATTATTTAGATTTTCAAACTATAAAAATGTAGTCTTTTATAGAAAAATATGATATTTATAGGAAAATATAGTCATTTATAGGAAATGTAGTATTTTATAGAAAAATGTAGTTCTTTATAGGAAATGTAGTCTTTTATAAAAAATATAGTTTTTAAAATTAATATTGTATGTCTCATATATATATATATATATATATATATATATATATATATATATATATGAAATTATTATTATATAGAGGTATAGTTTCTTAATACGGGACTTAAAAAGTATATAACATGTTACAATTTAGAGGTTATTCCTATTTATAACTGGCCCAAATTGGGACCAAATTTTTTTATAATATTATAGAGATTATTCTTATATAGAGTATTCCTAAATAGGGGTTTTACTGTATGTGAAAATTTTATAAATTAAGCAAGTTGTCATACAATATTCGTTTGGTTGGGGAATATTCTTTTTATCGGGGAATATTCGTATGACGACGCAATTATTGGTGAACCTCACAACGGAATAACTATCGGATATAGAAAGCGACAAAAATATTTTTTCATAAAATAACGGCAAGACTTTTATCGTTAAATTATTAAAATACTCGGTGATAAAAGTACAGTAATACGCGTTGTTGCACAGTAGCACACAATATTGCACAATATATCTGATTTACGTAAGAAGTCACTCAGTTTCATTCAATAATTGCCACAGTAATTACTGCATAATATCTCATATTATTGATTCAATTATTGTCACAGTACCATCTGCATAATATTTTATATTATTAAATCAATAATTGAGACGACACAGTTATTCATATTATTATTTACATTATTGGCAATGTCTAAAAAGTTTTGTCGAGCAAAGGGGTTAAGTTATTTAATTGCGCGTCAATAAGGAAAAATCTTTATCGGAAAGCCCCCTCTTTTCTGGTAACGATCTGTTTGTCAATACTGTGAGCTATAATATTAATGATGAATAAGTATTGAAAGATTAAAAATGGGTTGATTGAAGATAAGTGATTTGTGGGAGATATTTATTCAATTTTTGATATAAATAGAGGGGTTTGTCATAAAGTGTTTGTTGTAAGTTTGACTTATTATTTCATGGACCCTCATGTACAAATTTGTCAAACCGTCGGTAGAAAGTTATCTCAGTTTTGTTTTATTATTATTAATTATAACAGTAATAAAATAAAAAACTTTTTACATAAAACAAAAACTTTTTATAATATATATAAAATTATTTATTTTATTAGAATATAATAAGAATATATTATAATATATATAAAATTTTTGTTTTACTAGAATATTTTATTGCACAATGATAAATAGTAAAAATCATATTTTTGCCAAGAATTCATCTGAAATTCGACTGTTGTTCATCCGTGATTAAATAATGCCCTACCATTCTCCTATAAATAGGTTGTCTAGTTAAGAAATAAAAATAACACCAAAATCAGAGAAATCTTCTTTTATAATATTATGTGTATTTCTTTCTAGTATAAGAATACTTTGAGTGTAGTTAATAGTAGGGCTGAGCAAGTAACCAAATTGGAACCGAAACTGCACCAAAAATTGCACGAATCGCACCAATTAAAACCGCACCAACTGTTCCGACGTATGTGATAGTTTTAGGTGGGTTGAATAACTAAATTTACGGTTCTGGTTTGGTTACTAGTCAAAACCGCACGCATAAAACCGAAACCGTACCATGTGTGTGTATGTATGTATTATATCTAGTAAATTCTAAAGTTACTTTTCACTTGAACACACTCAGAGAAAACTTCAGTCTTGCATTGTCATTTTTTCACCAATTGAAAGAAGATGTTAGATGCTATAGAGTTAATAATTAAGCAATTGAGTTTTGAAATTTTGAATTTGTTTGATGCGTTATTGGATGAGGGGCTTATAGTTGAGGGGCTCGAGCACTTGATGCATTGGTTAATGTTAATGCTATAATAGTAATAGTTGTAGACACTCGAAATTTTCTGTACACCTGTCACTAACATTGCAGGAGGATAGATTCGTCTTTTAAGAGGGAACCCTGAAAGACAATCCATATCCATGTCGGATACTACCGAAAGTTCAACATCAACCCCAGATCGCAATCTGGGAGTAACAATTCTAATCTCGGAGATAACCCCGAGGCATACAGATCAATATCGGAACACACACCGGAGAAGACCGATTAATCTCGGAGATAACCCCGAGGTATCCAGTCTCAGTCCCAACCATGAGAATAGCCACCAACCTTGGTGATAACCCCAAGGAACGCAATTTCGGCGATAACTCCGAAAATGCTTGTTACAAGTGCTACCAGCTTCAATCTCGACGCTCACAATGAGATACACTGTACCAGCCCGACGATAACATCGGGAAGACAGGCACACCTCAAGGATGACAATGAGGACCTTCAACAAATTGTAGTAGTCCAATCTCAGCGAAGCTGAGCAACATCAGCTTTATCAGCCCAATCCAACGATAACACCAGTGAGGGGCAACATCGTCATCTGACCAACACGATGCCACGCCACGTCGTTTCAACATATCTACGCAACAATGTCCCACAAGACTAATCAATCTCGAGTGACTATTGTACGGGATAACGGATGAAAGTTGAAGCTTGAAGACCGGAGCGCACCGTCCCATCTTCAATGACTTCGCACAAACTCTAATCCCATGCCATCGTACAACTCTCGACAACGGCGGTCCGAAATAGGTCCTGTATACCTCAAACGGATGCCCGGATTGCACTTCTGAAAGTTCGAGTAGACATTACAGTGCCCGAGTGCACGTACTTCGAGACGACCCGAGCCAAAAAACCCGGGCCCACCCGGGTTGCCTCTGGTACACCTTCGGCTCAACCGCAGGTACACCTGCGGCTCCACCCTCTATAAATAGAGGGTTTGGGGTGGCCATTTTGTAAGAGAAAACGACAAGGAAGCCCTGCTCAATTTGCTCTACACTCATCCCAGGCAGTGTACTTTCCCCTTTTAAACACCTGTGAGCTCATATATAGCCCTTTTTGTACCTACAAAAGTCTGTGTTTACTCACTCTAAAGATATAGAAGTCTTTTTTGGCAGCCCACTGTAAGTCTTCTTACATACTTTAGAGTCATTCTCTTCATCTTTGCACACACTCTTCTACACGTTGAGAGTCGTGTTGCTTGCTTTTACCCGGACGTCTGTCCATGGTTTCATTTCAGTCTATATATATATATATATATATATATATATATATATATATATATATTTACATATATATATATATTAAAGTCTAGGCTCAATCGAGGCATAACTCGATAATGTTAGTCAATATATATGTAAATATATATATATATATATATATATATATATATATATATATATATATATATATATATATAAATTTCGTTCTGCCTGAAGTTTACTTCGTGGCAGTTGATTGCTTTGTACAACTTTCTTTACATTTCGTCCCGCCTGGAGTTTCCTCCATGGCGGTTGATAGCTTTTACAGCTTTATTTATATTTTTGATCCCCCATGGAGGTGCTTCATGGTTGGTGATCATGTATGTATATATATTTACAGCTTTTATATATATACCTGCTTACTGCGTTTATATCAATTGCGGCATCATGTGAGCCTAGGAATCATGTGATCACAGATGCAGTCCTCTGAATCTAGATTCGGTTCCCGTGATGGACCTTTTCAGCTATAAGCAGCTTGTAAATATATATGTGATGTTTGGATTCCCTCAGATGGTTTTTATACCCACGAGGAATTCAACACCTTTTTGTAAAGTATTTTCGTACGGATGCTTCGCATCTGTTAAATAAAATCAATCTAGACGAATACGGAATAAAATGGGAGTGTAAAAGGTCTCAATTACTATTGAGCATCAGGGTTTGAAAAACCTCTTTTATAAAACATCACTGTCATATCTTGCTTAAAATTGAATTTTTACATAAAATTCAAACCCTGTGTATATAGGTGCGAACGAGGCCTCGCACTACTTCCAAATAACAGTACATTGGCCCACACACACACATTCAGATAACAGTTTCTTGAAAAGAGGCGGTCACTGTAAGACCCCGAATTTTATGAAATAAAAGTATTCAATTTTTTTTATAATTACAATTTAGTAAATGGTTAAATTGATAAAAAGTTAAAGTTATGGGTGAAATGTAAAAATTTTTCAAAATAAACAAGTGATTATAAAATAATTATTGTTGTCGGAGAATAATCATTGGTCGTAGAATATTCTTTCTATCGGGGAATATTCGTACGACGGCGCAGTAATTTGTGGGCCCCATAACGAAAAACGGTCGGATAAAGATAACGAAAAAAATTGAGTTTTTATAATTAACGGTGTAGTTGTTACCGTTAACACTGTTGGAATACACGTTGGTTAAAATACAGTAATACGCGTTATTGCACAGTAGCACATGGTATTGCACAGTATTTTTGAAATTATTGATTCTTACGTAAGAAGGCACTACTGAATAATTGTCACAGTAATTACTGTTCAATATTTTATTTTATTGATTCAATAATTGTTGCGTTGATATTTTATATTATTGTTGTTTCAATAATTATTGCTGCACATCATCTCCATTATCAGATCAATAATTCATATTATTTGAATAATATTATTAGATAGCATTATTGGCAATGTCTAGAAAGTTCTGTCTAAGGAGAGGTTTGGTCATCTAATTGCGCGCCAATAAAGAGAAATCCTTATTGGAAAGCCCACTCTTTCCTAGGAACGGTCTGGTTGCCAATACTGTGATTCTATAATATTATTTGTGAATAATTAATTATTGATTTATATGATGAGAAAAATATTAAATTTATGTGGATATAGATGGAGAAATTTTTTTAAGTGACAATTGTTGAAAAATGATATTTTATCTTTTCTGATAAAATAATTTATTATTATATTTAATAATATAATAATGGTGATAGTTTTACAATGAATGTGAGATATATGAGTATATGAGGAGGAAGAGTATTTTTGTTGTATTAAATGATTAACACATATTTTGTGTGTCGGTGGACCCCATTTCTTGAGTGAAATTTGATTATAGCTTGTAAAATCGTCCGTTTATGAATTTCGGTCAATTTCTATTTGGAATTTGGAAAAACTTTCTTCTGCAAAGTTGTAGAGAATTGAATTTCCTATAAAAAGTCGCGAGATTCGAATTTTCTGATAAAAGAGCTATTTTCTATGAATTATTGAAGTTTCAAAAAATAAAATGATTTTTATTAAATTATGGGCGGGACCCACTCTTTGGTTGGTGATGACTTCCCATGTGGGCTGCTGATTTTGTTTGTCAAAGGTGGTGGCTAGCTTGCATGCATAGAAAATGAGAAAATAAATAATATTAGTTTATTATTTAGTCTCCTTTGGCGTTCTAGCATTTTTCTATAAATAGGTGCTTAAGTTAGAATTGAAAACCACACCAGAAATAAATTTTCTTTCTCTCTATACTATCAAACATATTTTTGTGGGTGTTTAGATATCTTGAGAGTTGCTATTTAGTAGAAGTTTCTTCCGATTTTTCCTCCGAAGTACTGCTCTTTTGAGGTAATAGATTTTAAGGGTTATTATGTTTTTCAGTTCGTAATTCTTCTGACCTTCAGAAAATTCTGAAAAAATTTAAAATGATATTTTGATGAGTTTTATTGATTGTGTCTAAAAATGGTGATTTTTGGATGTATAGATTAAGAGTTATGAATTTTACGGGAAAATACTATTTTAAAAGTAACCACTTATAACTCCTTGTGGTTAACTCTAAAATTGATGAAATTTTTATTGGAAGTATATCTATATAATATCAATGTACTATGTGAATTTTGGAATTTTTGGACAAAAGTACAATTTTTGATAAATATCTAAATATTCGGCTATTTTGGCTATATGAAAAATAGTAAATGAGTTTTAAAAATTCCGAAAAAAATATATGTTCAATATGAGACTATATTTTGCTAAATTCCAGAAAAGAAAAATTATTTACATTGATTTGGTATTTTTCATGAAAAGGGACTAGTTATGAGTAAATGAATTAAATATGTTATGTGAAGTAAGAAAATTGAATAATATGATTTGATGGCTTGAGAATCCTATATGAGGTATATGCAAATTTTTGATGAGGGTTTTGGTTATTGGTGATGAAATCTTATGAGTTTGGCATTTTAGAATGATTAAATGCATTATTCTAGTAAAGTGTAAAAAATTAAAATAAATTACTTATAAGTTTAAGAAATGTTATTCTTTTAATATCATTATACCGAAATATTGGTATGAATTTTATTGTGAAATTTCTACCTTTTTGTGTCGGGGTTACTATTCATGAGTTACTATTCACGAGTTACTATTCATGAGTTACTATTCACGAGTTACTATTCACGACAAAATTGGTTTCTTTTTCTGACCAAATTATAGTTGATTTATGAATATTACTCTTGAGATAAAATCTATATGTTGATTATATTGATTTTATTATCATATATAATATTTTTATAACCCTAATGATGATATTTCTCTTTCACTTGAGTGTAAAGATGGGTAGATTGTTGGTATGATCATGACTATGGGTTCACTTTGGCCAGTAGTGCAAAGTTGAATTGTTGACTGGTATGATCATGACCATTGAATTATGACCATTGAATTTATAACTGAATATCTTTAGCTTAAGTGTAAAGGTGAATTGATCAACATGGTTATAATTATTGTTTATATAATTCTGAAATGATTATATATTTCTTTGAGATATTAATATATTTGGCCTGTAGTGCAAATATGAACTGTTGATGAATATATTTGGCCTGTAGTGCAAATATGAACTGTTGAAGAATATCTTTAGCCTGTAGTGCAAAGATGAATTATTGATGAATATCTTTGGCCTGTAGTGCAAAGATGAATATCTTTGGCCTGTAGTGCAAAGATGAATTATTGATGAATATCTTTGGCCTGTAGTGCGAAGATGAACTGTTGTTGAATATCTTTGGCCCGTAGTGCAAAGATGGTTTGTTGATGAATATCTTTGGCCGTAGTGCGAAGATGGATTTATTAGCATGATTATGAACAGGAACTGTGATTTGGTATAACCATGATCTTTGATGTTTCAAGTAAAGATAGGTGATGAAAATATTCTTCGTCCTAGGTGCGAAGAAAAATTTAGAATCACAATTATGATTATAAGTTATTCATATGATTGTGAAAAGGAACTGTTGAGTGATGTTACAGGGATAAAACATTGTTGGTGGATTTTTAACATGGAGAAGATAATAGATTTTATAGTCTATTTGACTCTTCTAATGGATTGCTCGTTCCGCTGCAACTATGGTTGAAATTTTTATCATCTACCATATGTTCTAAATCTCTGATTTATTACTGATGAAGACTATTGATAATTTATTTATCTTTAGTCATGATATTTTTTACTGGGCTAGTTGTGCTCACCCTTTTGTTTCACAATTCCTTTCAGGTAATAAGAGTGTAGCTGGGTCGAGCGGGAGTAATAAGAAAATAGAATGGTGGTCATCATTTAGTAATTATATTTGGTGAAGAAAATAGGGTGAGGCGAACCCAACGTTGGAAGGGTGTTTTGTCACTATCATACAAGATGTCTAATGACATACAACCTCGTGTCATCATAAGACAGGGTTGTGCTCATCCACTTGTTGAGTATCTTTACGAGCACTACCTATATAATCTTAGTGTTTGTTTGAAGTATAATTTTCAATTAGAGACAGTGGAGATAATGATAAGTTAAGAGAAGACTCACCATTGGGAAGAATATGATAGTAATCTTCTTATTTTTATTTGGGGTCTATTGGATCAACCAAAGATAATTCTGTGGCCATATGATATCTATAATAACCTAGACGCATGGCCTCCCATGTACGAAGGTTTCCTTGAGCACTTCCTAAATATTCTAATTTCTAAAATAGTTTTTGACTATACCTTTATGTAAGGTGTCATTGTGAGGTGTTGTCCACGGTTGGGACATGAGTCACATTTGGTATATATTTGTATCCAAACTCACAGCACATGTGTTGTTGTATTTTGCACGACAATTGTTGTAATAAAGTTGTAGTTATTCTGTACCATGTATTTGGCGACTCAGAATAGGTTGGATGGAATGGACCTATTTTGGGGTTGTTACAGTCACCGTGGTAACACGGATGTCGGGGGGGGGGTGCCTAACACCTTCCCTCCGCATAACCAAGTCCCCGGACCCTAATGAATCTCGGTTTCATCGACCCGTTTAGCAGTGTCACATCACTGGGTCAATGTGCAAACCTTTTCTCGGTTGTGTTGGTACAACCATTTAAAAAACCAACTGGCGACTCTTATAGTCCAATCGTCGACATTATACATGTCGGACCTTTTTCACTTGTTTTTTCAAACAAATCTCACCTAAAATGAGAATACCAAAGAACAAGTAACGAAAAAGGATAATTAAAAATACCGACTTCGACAGGTGGCGACTCTGCTGGGGAACCCAGTAAGAGGACTTAAGCCGCTATTACAATTTTTTCAAAATTGTTATCTTCTTGTGTGTGGATGTTGCATTTACATTTTGTGATGAATGTGTACGAATGCATTTCCTAATTTAGTGCTTCGCACTATAAACTGCTTGTGATATTAGTGCTTCGCACTATAAACTGCCTGTGATATTAGTGCTTCGCACTGTAAAATTGCTTGTGATATTAGTGCTTCGCACCAAATCTGCTTGTGATATTAGTGCTTCGCACATGTCATCATTTTCATACGGTAAGACGCGATGTATGTGAATGTATGTTGTGTGGTACCTCCACCAGGAGGCTATCCCATCGGTGTTTGATTACTGGACTCATGAGAAGACTAATTCTCCGAGGCTCAGGAAAGGCACCACTCAAATTCGCTCCAGTTGAAAGACCGGATTAACTTCCCGTCAAGTAGATTACGATGATTTGGGAACCTTCATGCCAAAAAGCCGCGAGAGTAACCTAAGATAGGTCAGCCTCTGATAAACCCAAAACGGAGGAAAGTCTCTTCATGCTCTCATTTCAAATTACTTGTAAAGCACAATTACTTGTAATTATCTTCCATATCTATCTCCATGTAATGAGAAATATGAAGAAATGTGTACACATACATGCTACAAGCAGCTGACATCCGTTTTGCAGGATAAAATTCCTAAACTGGACGCATCGTATAGCATGTTATTATCCACCTTCCATAAAGACTAAACTATGCAAGTCTTTTGCAGGGAATCAATCGGACCTACCACCCGTTCAAAGTCCAAAAAGGCAACAGGCCTACAGTCAATCATGTCGTCATCCGACCAGACTAAACTTAATCCAGTTTCTCGCAAAGAATTCGACGGATTAAGCAAACAGATTACAGATTTGGCTGTTCTACTAAAAGAATTACACCAGTCTACACAGGGTCAGAAAATACCCGTACATGCTGAATCCTCCACACAAGGAGGAACCCAAGTCGTTACAATACCTGAACTGCAGTTAGATCCGACCAACAAAACTCATGATGCTGCCCATCCCACTGGAGATCCAGACACTGGTGACATCAAAAAGAAAGTCCTCCAAATGGAAGAGACTCTTCGCACTATCAAAGGAATTGGAACACACGAGAGTGTTTCATATGTTGATTTGTGTATTTTCCCTGGTATTCATTATCCAGAAAAATTTATGACTCCTGACTTTGAAAAATATGACGGGTTAGGAGATCCTTACACACATCTTAAGTTGTTTATTGGAGAACTGGGATCTTATGCAGAGGATGAAAAACTCAGAATGCAACTGTTCCAAAAAAGTCTAACTGGAGAAGCCCGTTCGTGGTACACAAGATTAGACAATTTAAAGATCCATAGTTGGGAAGAGCTAGCACACGCTTTCCTCACCCAATACAACTTTCAATCTCAAATGGCTCCTGATCGGTATCAAATTACCAAGATCAAGAAACAGTCTAATGAGTCTTTCAGAGAGTATGCTCAGAGGTGGAGACGCCTGGCTGCCCAAGTTAGTCCTTCCATGACAGAATCAGAGATGGTCATGACTTTCATAGACATACAAGAAGCACCTTTCTATGAAAGAGTTTTAGCCGGCATCGGCAAACCATTTTCTGAAATGGTCAAACATGGGGAGATGGCTGAAATGGGATTGAAATCCGAAAAGATTCAAGACCTAGCTGCACTTAAAGAGGTTACTTATCACATTCAATATGGAAATTATGGGAACAACCCCGGAGGGTCCATAAAAAGAAAGAAGAGGATGTTTCCCTAATACTACAGGATCAAAAAGGCAGTTAAAACATGTCTATCCAGCGGAGAAATTACACTCCCTTTCAATCACAGTCTGCGAACCCTCCAGTACCAAAAGGTGGAGAAGTTAAATGACCTCGAGTATTCACACCCTTAGGGGACACCCTCGAGAACATTCTCAATCTTCTAACAACACAGAAGAAAATCACGCATCTGCTTCCACCAGCCAGCCCTAATGGTCAGGGTTTTGATACTGCTCGAAAATGTGCTTATCATGCCGGGGCACCTAGACATGATACTCAGGATTGTTGGGCCTTAAAACACAAAATCCAAGACCTGATAGACAACGGTGAAATCGTGGTCACCAAACCCGATCAACCTCACGTGCAAGACAACCCTCTTCCTCAACACAAGGAAGAAGAGGTCAACATGATCAATTAGAGCAGTGGACAAAGTTCCAATTTCAGCTATGAATCCTCCCAGACCCCCAAAAATGGTGATGATAGATGGGATTATGCCAAGTTCCAATTCACAATGGAACGAAAGATGAAAGCTCTCTATAAACAAATTGAGCAATTGGCGGAACTGGTGACTTATCAGCATCAGGTGACTGGTCAACATTAGCCAGGAGCATGCCAGTCTCCTACCTATTGTCATGAATATTCCCTCTTCGCTTTTAGAAAATGAAATGCTGGAAGACAAAGTGATGAAGAGAGCGAATGCTAAGGCCTGTCGGGATTTTGCCAACAAAAGGGAATTCACATATTTGGGCCAACCTATGGAGGAAATCCTTCATATGTTAATCAATGAAGGAAGGATTAGTTCCCTTCTACCTCCAATCAACCCCCGTTCAGGACGATACAACTCTGAGGGAGTATGTCAATATCATTCTCAATCTCGCGGTCACAACACAGAAGAATGCTGGGCACTCCGCCACCTTATTCAAAATTTAATCGACAGTGGCGTACTGCGCCCGGCAGATAATGACACTGTGTTACGAGCAAGTGAGGATTCATGTCCTACTAAGTGGAAGAGTGTAGTATCAGTCATATCCACTGAAAATGATGGGGTTAACAAATCACTTGTCATGCCAGTAATTCAACTCAAGGGAATCAACAATCCTTTGAAAGTGGTTGCTCCCGAGCCAATCAACTTACCGTGCAGAGCACAATATCCTATTGTTAGCTTACGCGCAGTTCCATGGAATTATGGAGAAGGTGAAGGACCCACCTCGCATATAACTGCTGCAGTGTCGAATAAGAATCCACTGTATCTTCTCCAACGGGTAATGAAGCCTGTCATCAAGTCTAAGGGGAAAGTACACATTGAGAAGATTGAAAATTTCCTCCGCACTATGGGTCATAACGAAGCCAAGGTGGTTTTAAGCTTGAAAGAAGCTCCACAACAGATATCAATCTTGGACTTGGTCCTGACTTCCGAGAATTACCGGAAGGTCTTGTTAAAGGTTTTAGAAGAAGCCTATCTACCGACATCAGTTGATACGTAAAAGTTTCAACATTTGGTTGATCACATTTTCAACAACAATGTGATATCCTTCACTGATGATGACATACCGCCCGAAGGGACCGGTCATTGCAAACCGTTGCACATTATAGTCTTGTCCTCCGGATATATGGTGGCGGGAGTTTTAATAGATGTAGGCTCCTCTCTAGATATCTGCCCATACGCTACCTTGGTGAAGATGAATATCAATCCCAATCGAATTCGGAGTAGCCATACCATTATCAAAGCTTTTGATGGAGCCCGTCGTAACTCGGTCGGAGTAGTTGAGCTGCCAATTGAGATTGGTCCTCATACATTCTGCGTATCCTTCCATGTGTTCAAGATAGATTCGGGATACAACCTGCTCTTGAGACGACCATGGATTCACATGGTAGGGGCAGTCCCCTCCACTCTTCACTAATAGTTGAAATACATCATCAACAATAGCCTGGTCACAGTCAACGCTGAACCGGAGATTCCTCAGCACGGGGACATGTCGCTCATCAATGCCAATAAGGATGTTGAGCCAATTAGTTTTCATGCTTTGGAAATAAGTAATACCCAATACCATGCTATTGGAACGCCACTGCCCGAACCCCAGATTTCTGCCGAGGTAATGTCGGCCACGCAAGAAATGATGTCGTTGGGTCATAAACCGGGACAAGGGTTGGGTAAAGATTGCCAGGGTGTCAAGTATCCTATTCGCTTAACCTAGCAAATTGGGAAAGCTGGACTAGGCTATTCTGCCAGCTCTAGTCACAGGAACTCTCATAAGCATCAGCAGATTCCTGCAGCTTCAACCATGTGGCGTTTAGCTTCGCCTTCAAGCTCTGAGTCCGCACAGCCTCCCGTAAAGGTGCCAGCCAATATAATGGCGATGTTATTTCCCAAGCCGGTACCTATGAAGGAGAAAGAAATTTTTGTTCCAGATCCCGCAGTGGAGGAAGAGGAACGAAGAATCAAGCAAGACGTCATACGGATGATGTCCGGCATACGCATCATTGTTCATGATGAGCATACCAACAGATACACCCCAGACGATGTTTGCCCAAACGTAATGGCTATCATTCGGGACAGGAAAGATGATTATAATCCCTCTATCACTGCGGTTCACCCAGAATTTGCTCTTGTCAATTGGAACAACATTCCTAGCATTGGTCGTCAAGGGTAAAGCGGGTGGAAACTCTTTCTGCCCTGTAGATATAATAACTGCTTACTTTTTTGTACAGTATTAGCGGTTTATTTTGCCAGTATATGCTAACACTGTGCATGATCAACACATTTCATATATACTAAGTGAAAGCATATTTTGTTTCAAGACTCTGAATTTAGATGTGCCGGTACTTGCTGATACGGTGCCTCTTCTCCACAAGGATTGTACCTTTGATGTAGAGATGAATTTAGTCTTGGTGGATATACCGGATGACATTGAGCTGCCTCTAGAAATTCAAGAATGGGTCAAAGACAAACCCAAACCCAACCTTGATCAAACCAATCCTTTCAATCTCTGAACCTTAGAAAACCCTAAGTTAATCCAGATTGGTTCAGACCGTACCCCAAACCAACGGAATGACATGGTTACGCTACTAACCCAGTTCCAGGATGTATTTGCATGGTCTCATGAGGATATGGTGGGTTTGTCCACTGACATTGTCCTTCATCGCCTTCCCATTAAAGAGGGATTTAAGCCAGTCAAGCAAAAGCTTCGACGATTGAAACCTGAATGGAGTTTAAAGGTGAAAGAAGAAATTGTGAAACAGTTTCAAGCCGGCATCATAATGGTGTCTACATATCCTGAGTGGATATCCAACATCGTGCCCGTACCTAAACTTGGAGGGAAGGTGCGAGTTTGCGTGGATTATCGGGACTTGAACAAAGCTTTCTTAAAAGATAGCTTTTCCGTGCCATTTATCCACATTCTCATTGACAATACTGCGCAATACGACATGTACTCCTTTGCAGATTGCTTTGCGGGGTATCATCAGATCATGGTTGTCGAGGACGATCGTGAAAAAATTGCTTTCATCACTCCTTGGGGAACTTTTTGCTATAAACGGTTGTCATTCGGCCTCATCAATGCTGGAGCTACCTATCAACGAGCTATGATGGCTCTTTTCCACGACTTAATGCATAAAGAGATCGAGATCTACGTGGATGACATTATTGTCAAGTCCCAAAAGGAGGATGACCATATAGACCATCTCAGGAAGTTGTTCAACAGGTTGCGTAAGTATAACTTGAAGTTGAATCCAACTAAGTGCGCCTTTGGCGTTAAATCAGGCAAGTTGCTAAGATTTCTAGTCAGCCACAAAGGGATAGAGCTGGATCTTGCCAAAATCCAAGCCATCACTGAAATGCCCATTCCTCAGACAAAAAAGGAAATACGGGAATTTTTGGGAAGAATCAACTTCATTAGCAGATTTATCTCTCAGCTCACAATAACCTGTGAGCCAATCTTAAAGCTATTAAGGAAGAACTCCTCCATGAAATGGAATGAGGAGTGCCAGAATGCCTTCCTTACAATCAAGAAACAGCTAATTAAAGCTCTCATCTTGGTACCACCCAAGAATGATGTTCCCCTGTTTATGTATCTGTCCGTAAGTGACAATGCCATGGGCTGCATGCTGGGACATAAGGACGATAGAGGCCTAGAACGAGCTACCTATTACCTCAGAAAAAGATTCAGCAGCAGTGAACACAAGTACACTCTAATCAAAAAGACGTGTTGTGCTTTAGCATGGGCTGCCATGAGGTTACATCATTATCTTCATGGTCACACAACCCATCTCATATCCCGCGTGGATCCTCTCAAGTACGTGTTCAGTAATCCTATACTGAATTATCGGCTGTCCAGATGACAGTTGATCCTACAACAATTTGACATCGTATATGTGACTCAAAAGTCCATCAAAGGTCAAGAAATTACGGATCAATTGGCTGTCGCATCATCAGGGGATTTTAAACCCTTGGAGACATATTTCCCCGATGAAGGAGTAATGACAGTTCAGCAACACCATCAGTACGATACACGCCAAACGTGGAAGATGTATTTTGATGGAGCTGTTAATATGGAAGGTTCTGGAGCTGGAGCAGTTCTAGTATCTGATATGGGGGAGCAGTATCCTGTCACCGTCAAATTATAGTTTGTCAGCACCAACAATACGGCTGAGTATGAAGGCTGTCTTATGGGGCTAAAACTTGCCCATTCAATGGACATCAGGCGGTTAACTGTCCTTGGAGATTCGGAGTTGGTAATCAGACAATCCACCGGAATCTATCAAACCAAGGAACTACATTTGCTGCCTTACCATCGGCAGGTTTTAAAGATGGCTTCGAAGAAATATCATTTCTACACATTCCTCGTAATAGGAATGATTTCGCAGACGCGTTAGCAACTTTGGCCTCCTTGATTCGCATATCAGACAAGGAACACTTGCCAAGCGTCACAATTTCCCTACACAAGGCCCCAGCCTATGGGAATTACGTTGGAGAAGTATCGAATGAGCTACCTACCATCCAACATCCTTGATATCAGCATATCAAGGAATATCTGCGAGATGGATCTACACCCGCTGAGGCAAGCCCGATTGAACAAAGGCGGATCCACCGACTGGCTATGAAATTCTACCTGAGTGGAGATGCGCTCTATAAAAGAGATGCAGGATTAGGTCTCCTTAGATGTTTAGACAAAGATCAAGCACAAAGGCTTATAGATGAAATCCATGGCGGAGTCTGTGGCCCCCTTCTTATCAAGAAAGTCCTCAGCACAGGACATTATTGGCTATCTCTCAAAGCTGATTGCAATGACCATGTCAGGAGATGCTATCAGTGCCAGATTCATGAGAATGTTATACACGCCCCTCCACGGGAACTTCACAATATAAGTTCACATTGGCCCTTCTCAATGTGGGGAATGGACGTTATCGGGCCCATTGAACTTAAAGCCAGTAATGGTCATCGATTTATCTTTACCATGATCGACTACTTCACCAAGTGGGTAGAAGCAGCCTCCTTCCCCAGGGTTACTAAAGAAGTCATCATTGCTTTCATTAGAAACAATGTTATTTGTTGATATGGACAACCAGAGGTGATTGTGTCCGACAATGCCAAGAACCTCAACAACAAAATGATGGGAGAATTATGCATAAATTCCACATCAAACACCTCAACTCAGTCATCTATCATCCGAAGATGAATGGTGCTGTTGAAGCGGCTAACAAAAACATCAAGAAAATTATGCAAAAGATATCCACCAATCATAAAAATTGGCCTGACCTATTGTCTCTGACTCTGTTAGCCTACAGAACCTCAATGCGCACTTCCACTGGGGCAACCCCCTACGCATTAACCTATGGGATGGAAGCAGTGCTCCCCATAGAAATTGAGATGGAATCCCTCAGAGTATTGATAGACGCTCAGATGGATGAAGACCAATGGGTACAAGATAGGTATCACTAACTGTCTCTAATAGACGAAAGGCGAACCGCAGCTATGTTCCATGGTCAGTTATATCAGCAAAGGATCGTCTGATCCTACAATAAAAAAGTCCGGCTACGGCAATTCAGATAACATGACTTGGTTTTGAAGAAAATACTGGACAACCAAGATCAGTCTTAGGGAAAATTCGCTCCTAACTGGGAAGGCCCGTTTATTGTCAAGGAAGTATTGACAGGAGGCGCTCTCAGGTTGCAAGAAATGGACGGTGATGAATTTTCGCAACTCATCAACTCAGACGCCGTGAAACGAGACTATGTCTGAAGTTACCATCAAATAAACATCCTGGTGGTAGACCATCAGGTCACCAGTCATTCTGGTTCTTTAAACCTTTACCACAAACAACTTTGCTACACTTTTCCCCTCAGGGAAACATACCTTTCAAGCCAGCAGCCTGGCTTTCTCCTTTGCATTCCTACAACTTAGGTCATCCCACTGTGGAATGAACCTCTTGCGTATACAGTTTGGCTACCCATACATGGGATCAAACTTTTCACCTACAGTTTATCCTCAACCTAGGATTAAACTTTCTCCTCCCCGCACTCTGACCTGCACATGGGATTACGCTTTTCATCTCGCCCTGAGGGGCGAACTACGTCGACCTGATCTCCTCTTCAATAGGAGTACGTAGGCAACCATTTCATATGGCCCGGTCGCAATAAAAAAAATAACAAAAACATTTCTACACCATTCCTGCCAAATACAGCGTTGAACCTCTTACACCAGGTTCGAACTACACAGACCTGATCTCCTCTTCAATAGGAGTACGTAGGCAGCCATTCATGGTGCGGTCTCACCCCCTATCAAAACACAAACCCTTGTCAGTTGGTACTGGGATCATCCTTCAATCCACTACATTTCATTTGGCTTCAGACCAAAGGGATGGAATTACCTGAACTCCTCCCAAATAGGAGATTCGGCGACCATCTAAGCTGCGGTCATACCTTGAAGAGCAACACCAATCCATAAGAGATGGAATTAACTAGGCTTCTCCTAAATAGAAGTACTGGCGACCATCTGTGGTGTTGTCAATCTCAGAGAGGAAAGCCACACTCCTCTCCTCATTTCCATACAGAAACCAGTCCCAAGACACCGAAAGATGGTAGGGATACATACAGATCGATGATCCATTCTGAACTATCCAGAGACAACTCAATGTCCATCCACCTAGGAATAATTCAGAATACATCAAGATCACAAGCCCTGAAGCAGCATGCAAAATATCAAGCAAGTAGCAAAGCGATCTAAAAGGGAAGTGATCCAAAAATATATTTCCCTGTCATATATATAATGTTGTTTGATATACATACTGTAAACTGTACAGGACAAAATGGCTAAGCTAGTCTGTGCAGGAAAATACAAGATCACCTACAAGTTAGGGTATATGCGAGCTAACAAGTCCAACATGGCGTCCCTCTCAGAAGATGAAGGTAAAGCTGTGGTCTCTTGTATGAGAATATCCACACGACCCAACAGATCTGCAGCCATCTGCATGGTGACCATATGATCATCAATATATGTGCTTATCTCTGCGATAATGCTAGTGGTAAGGGACCTCACTGCAGTGCCATCTGTGACGGCTACATCCCGGGCAGATATGGCCATATCCCGCTCAACTATCACTGCATCTCTGGCTGATATAGCCTCATCCCGCTCAACGACAGCGGCATCCCTACCAGCCAATGCCTCGTCTCTCTCCAATAGAGCGGCCTCCCTCCCATCAAGAGCAGTCGACATCATAGATCGAATCTGATCTCTCTCAAAGGTCATCAGATGAATCACAACAGTACTGGTACTAGGAGAATCCGGAAGAAATGCTGGCAACTCAACAGTTGATTCCTCTTCGATGTAGGTATCAATGTCCTCCATGGGCTCTACATCATCCAACTTGTGCTCCGATACTGCAAAACTACTACAGCCGATAAAATCTCTGTCTCCATCCACGCGAAATACTCTGCAGAATAACCAGGATGACTGACAGAAAAAGCCGCTATCTCGCGCCGATCCCAGCAGGCGTATACCCGAGATCGGTCCTCTGCTGAGAGGTACCGAGAAACTGAACGCTGACATGTCGCCCCCTCAAAAGAATGAAAATCCTGGAACTGGTCGAACTGCGACATCACGACCAATGGGTGATAAGTGGTCACTCCCCTCAAACCAGCCAGAGGGAGATAGTCCATGCCCAGAGCATGAGTAATGAAGCTGTATGGTGAGCTAAACCCCGAACACGGCAATATGCTGAATGGATCTCTGATATCTGCCAAGAATGTGGGCCAGGACAGAGCATCTATACACTCTGATGGGTGAAAATAGTATAACATAGCTACATCATGGGTAAAGCAGTACCCATGCCGTCTAAGAGTGTCAATCGGTATCAAGTGTGTCATAAACCACACATATAGCATGACTGAACTCCTAGTGAACACTCCTGTCGGATAAGTGCAGCAGTAGAATGTCGACCGCAGGGTTTCTGCTACAATCATAGGTACAATGGTACGACCCTCCCTAAGAGCTCTCACGACCATGACAACTCCTATATCTATCTCATCCATATACCGCAGCATATACACATATGACAATACATATAGCATCAGCACGTCAACTCTGGCCAAACACCAATAATCCTCCGATGCGGTGAAATCCTCGGAATGTCGTGAATAGCTATCCTCCAAGCCAAATCTGTCGTACAGAAAATCCTGGGATATCACGTTGCCAGATGTCAACTCATCATGTACCACTCTGCGCCTCAATCCTATGAGAGTCATGAATCGTCTGCTCATGTCTCCCAAAGCCAGATGCACGCAAGATCTGTCTAAAGGTAGCATCGTCAAACGTGCATACTCCTCTAGAGTAGGAGTCAACTCATGGGTGCCGAATCGGAATACCTACCTATCCGGTAGCCAATGCTCTATCATCCCGTCCACAAATCCCGCGGGAACCTGAAAAGTCAAAAAGGTCATGATATGCTGCAATAAATGATCTACAGTCACCCTGTCTGGTGGTGACATGCTATCATACCACGATCGCATACCCGATGCCACCACTGACGGTGGGGTATGATTTATACGACTAACTGTCGAAGAAGACATCTGTGCGGGCCGTGTCATAAGACCATCCAAAGGTCAATGCCGAATATCTCTGGACATACATACATATGCATAACATAATACATGTATAACAGATAATAGATGGCAATATGATATAGGGAATGAAAAAAAAATAGTGCATACATTCCTAAATATATCGTCATCTAATATGTCATCTCTGTACAGGTACAAATACATGGAAATGGGGCACATCCACCCAATATCTAACAAAGGCCTATCAAAAGATATAACAAGAATACACATCAGAAGAAGACAATGGTGTCGATGTCCACATCATCAATCCTGTCCACCTGATGTAACTCCTCCTGAGTCACTGGATCTCTATCAACAAGGATGTCAGGCCTATATAAAGGAGGATCTGCGTCGATAAAACTGAATGGGTCACCTGAGGGGCCAGCGCCTGAGCTGGAAGGATCAAATGAAGCTGCCTCTGCCGGATCTCTGCCCAAATGCCAGATAAATATGTGTGCCTGGTCCAACTGCCGGGTCAAACTATCAATCTGGGTCATATGAGTCAGATCTCGGACACAAACTATCCAATCCGTCATCATCAAGGATCCTGGAACCATGTCCTCCATAAACTGTGTGGCGCGGGACTGAGCTCCAATAGTGCGAGGGGACTACCACAGATGGAACGTCTCCTGAGTACATGGACCCTCTGACAAAGCAAAATCGTCAACCCCCAACAAGGGGATATCAGTGACGGGTGACTGCGATACAGGCCAATAACGCCTGGCAGGAGGCAAGATCGGTATATGAATCTCCCCTGTGGTGCTCCTAATAGCACGCTCTCCTAAATAGAGCTCCCAGCCTCCATCTGTGAAGAAAGGAATTCTCCTAAAGGAAATCACATACTCGACTCCAGTCGGGTATCCATCCTCAAAACCCACGGTCAGGTGTGCCCCGGAATAAGGAAGCCATGTGATGGTGTCGGCCGTCAGCAATTCCAGCTGCATACGGTAATGAGTGAATCCCTCAGCTACATGGACCTCTGGCAGAATCGAATGATGCCATTGTCGTCCTCGTGGATAGGTGTCTAAACCTAACACACTCACGGGACGCAAGCATGGAAGCCTCTCATAGGCCCAGAACTTCCAACACAAAGGCAAACATTTGTTATCAGTTAACACTCTTAACCTATACATGGTAAATGACAAGAGAAATACTCACTAGCAGAAATGGTTAAAATCCTAGCCAACCCTCGGTCAAACCCTGTGAGCGCATACGCATGCCCTGGAGGAAATATGCAAAGGTGTAGGAGCCCCAATCATACTCTCCAATACGGTCTACATCACGCATGACGTTGATCAAAGCGAAAGATACCGTGGAAGAGTTATCTGCTATGAAGCAGCCTCGAATGATCATCAGGAACAATCGCCGCAGAACGCAATCCCTGATTCTGACATCATCAGGCATAGGCTCACTCAATAGCCCGCTCATAGCATCTACGATCAAAGGACCTGAACGGACATTTCTGCCTTTGAGCGCCGCCGCCGAAACTCCTAATAAGGATCTAACGGTAGTAGGGATAATATTTGCCATGCAAGGCACTGGCTCCCCTCTAAACTCCATACCTGTGATAAATCGCCAATCCATAGGCGTCATCATCACCTCGCAATCTAGCAGATGGAGTGACTGAGTCTGATGAAACCATCGCTCAGACAATGCCCTGAGGTAACCCCAGGGACAATGACGGGGAAGGATGGAGAAGAATGCCCCAAATCCCTACTCATGCACTACCGCTCTATAGTTAGGATGAAGCGCCTGATACATGGAGTGAATGCTGAACCAGTTCCCTCGAGGCTGTGTAAAACCAGGAACCTGCATGAAATGCAGATCAACATCAAAACCCTTTAATCCTCATCAATAGGAAAGAAGGAAGATCAAAGTCTAACGCCATACCTCGTTAGCATGCAAATACATCGATGAATGTCTACCCAAATCACCTAGCAACTCTGGATTCAACACCTGAATGCTCGGAAGTTCCCTGCAAGGGACAGGTGCAGTAGGAGCAGGGTCCTCTATCGGAATAAACGCCTCCTCGTCCTCAACGTCTGGAACATCTACCTGGATAGGACGTATCATGGCCTCCACCAACCGACGAGGCTGTCTGACAGAACGGGGACGAGGCACTTCAGAAGCCCTCCGCCATACGCCAGAAGTGGTCCTATAGGAACTGCTCGGCTGATCCGGATCCATAGTGTCTGGACAACAAGTCTCCAAATCACCTCAGAAAGGGTGTGGTATTTCCTTACCTGGAGCTTTCTAGAATGCATTTTATGACTATATACATGCATGCATTTACTTTAACATATAATAGAGTTAAAATGCATGACTACCCAATGCCTACATTTAGAAAATTTTTGCCATAGTCCCCTTTGAAAATAGGACTATCCACATGCATACAGACATGTCTAGGTGGCCATTTAGTAGCACACCTGCCCCAAAGTCATATACATAATATATGCATTAAAAATTAAAATCATCATGCATCAGGCCAACCTCAATACTAGAAGTACTTTGCCTTGCTACCTTATGCTCATTGGACCTCAAATAGGACAAAAAATAGCAGAAAAAGGTGCCAATTTGACTGTCTTAAAAGTTAAAATTTTTCACATCATTATGTTCAGCATGGTTTAATACTAACATTTACTATGTTGGATATTTTTTATCTAGTCATTTGTGCATACATAATCACTACTATGTGTTTAGATGAATTTCATGCGATAACGCAAAATCCAACGAATATAAATAAGAGAAAGTATAGGCATATGTTACCAGGATAGTGTAGAACACTCGTACGGTGACAGAATTTGCAGAAAACAGCCCGAACTCAGTAGATCTGAAAGAGGCTCACGTATTTTCCTTCGCGCAACAAGTTGAAAGTGACTTGTGAGACCGACCTGTTGGAATTTATGATCCACGGTTGGCCGCAGGCCCATCTACGGCTGCAGCAGGTGCACCTGCGGCACCTCATGCGGGTCCCATCCCTCCGACTCGGTCCAGTTCAAGTTGCAAAGGTGTTCTTACAAGCTAAAAAGGCCAAATCAGGGATAAAAACGCTACGCGATTGAGCAAAATAGCCCAAAGCTCTGGTTTTTTCTAGATCCAACTGTGGCTTCCTTTTCATCCATTGGTATTCGCCCAAACACAGGGTTTACTATACTGATGATTCAAGTCTGTGTATACCACATTCGGTAATACCGTACAGAGGTCCGATGCTGTCAGCGTAAGGTTGTCACCCCAATCTTTTCACACAAGCTAATCCCCGACGGGGGTTATAACATGAAATCCCCGGTGGGGGTTACAACGCATGCTCATCCGTTGACACACAAATCAACGAAGGTCATGCAGCCTTGACATTATTACAACTGATAGCGATTTAAACCTATCAGAGCTCTAAAGCTATTCGAGGTTTTCACACCCGACCGCTCAGATCCCCGGCGGAGGTCACAACGTAATGTTCCATTGATTCACACGTCGGCGAAGGTCAAGCAGCCTTGACAGTATATCCCATAGGATTTTTCAGTCATTGATTCACATGTTGGTGAAGTACACGTCAATGAAGGTCAGGCATCCCTGACAACATTTGCTGTTGGAAGTAAACCCAACAGAATCTTGGCATATTCTGGCAATACTAACCAGGAGAGGTTAATGTCATCAAAGAGGATAGATGATGGAATATGTTATACACATCCTCAAACAGATCAAGCTTTATCCCCACAGATCTCTTACACATAAGAGGTACATCTGCAGGATAAATTCATTATCCAGGAAGGTGGTGATAACTCCAACATCAACATCCTACCAAATTCAGATTACACATCAAATCTGGTCATCATTGCCAATCCCCAGTTGAAGCAACAGGGAGCCAGCAATCATCCCTAGCGTGTTGGGCTACAACCCCGTACACATGCATCGTACATTTGCATCATGTTGCTATTCATAGTACCATGTTCGTCTTATTACGTTTCAAGTTTCTAGGATTCTTTATCCTACCCATGCATCGCCATGCATGAGTATGATAAAGAGGGGCATCTGTAGACACTCAAAATTTTCTGTACACCTATCACTAACATTGCAGAAGGACAGATTCGTCTTTTAAGAGGGAACCCTGAAAGACAATCCATATCCATGCCGGATACTACCAGAAGTTCAACATCAACCCCAGATCGCAATCTGGGAGTAACAATTCCAATCTCGGAGATAACCCCGAGGCATGCAGATCAATACCGAAACACACACCGGAAAAGACCGATTAATCTCGGAGATAATCCCGAGGTATCCAGTCTCAGTCCCAACCATGGGAATAGCCACCAACCTTGGTGATAACCCCAAGGAACGCAATTTCGACGATAACTCCAGAAATGCTTGTTACAAGTGTGACCAGCTTCAATCTCGGCGCTCACAACGAGATACACTGTACCAGCCCGACGATAACATCGGGAAGACAGGCACACCTCAAGGATGACAATGAGGACCTTCAACAAATTGTAGCAGTCCAATCTCAGCGAAGCTGAGCAACGCCTGTTTTATCAGCCCAATTCAGCGATAACACCGATGAAGGGCAACATCGTCATTTGACCAACACGATGCCACGCCACGTCGTTTCAACATATCTACGCAATAATGTCTCACAAGACTAATCAATCTCGAGTAACTATTGTACGGGGTAACGGATGAAAGTTGAAGCTTGAAGATAGGGGGGCACCGTCTGATCTTCAATGACTTCGCACAAACTCTAATCCCATGCCATCATACAATTCTCGACAACGGCAGTCCGAAATAGGTCCTGTATACCTCAAACGGATGCCCGAATTGCACTTCTGAAAGTTAGAGTGGACATTACAGTGCCCGAGTCCACGTACTTCGAGACGACCCGAACCAAAAAACTCGGGCCCACCCGGGTTGCCTCTGGTACACCTGCGGCTCAGCCGCAGGTACACCTGCGGCTTCACCCTCTATAAATAGAGGGCTTGAGGTGGCCATTTTGTAAGAAAAAACGGCGAGGAAGCTCTGCCCAATTTGCTCTGCACTCATCCCAGGCAGTGTACTTTCCCCTTTTAAACACCTGTGAGCTCATATATAGCCCTTTTGTACTTACAAAAGTCTGTGCTTACTCACTCTAAAGATATAGAAGTCTTCTTTGGCAGCCCACTGTAAGCCTTCTTTCACACTTTAGAGTCCTTCTCTTCATCTTTGCATACACCCTTCTACACATTGAGAGTCGTGTTGCTTACTTTTGCCCGGACTTCGGTCCGTGGTTTCATTTCAGTCTATATATATATATATATATATATATATATACATATATATTGACTAACATTATCGAGTTATGCCTCGATTGAGCCTAGAGTTCGGTCTGGAGCGCTTATTTACTTTAATATATATATATATACTTATATATATTATCTGTGGTCGAACTTTGTTCGATGAGCCTAGACCTCAATCTGGAGCGTTTACATGCTTTAATATATATATATATATATATATATATATATATATATATATATACTTATATATATTATCTGTGGTTGAACTCTGTTCGATGAGCCTGGATTTTACATCCGGTGCGTTTATTCGCTTTTATATAAATATATATATATATATATATATATATATATTTCGTTCTGCCTGGAGTTTACTTCGTGGCAGTTGATTGCTTTGTACAGCTTTCTTTACATTTCGTCCCGCCTGGAGTTTCCTCCGTGGCGGTTGGTAGCTTTTACAGCTTTATTTTTATTTCTGATCTCCCATGGAGGTGCTTCGTGGTTGGTGATCATATATGTATATATATATTTACAGCTTTTATATATATACCTGCTTACCGCGTTTATATCAATTGCGGCATCATGTGAGCCTAGGAATCATGTGATCACAGATTCAGTCCTCTGAATCTAGATTCGGTTCTCGTGATGGACCTTTTCAGCTGTAAGCAGCTTGTAAATATATCTGTGATGTTTGGATTCCCTCAGATGGTTTTCATACCCACGAGGAATTCAACACCTTTTTGTAAAGTATTTTCGTACGGATGCTTCGTATCTGTTAAATAAAATCAATCAAGGCGAATACGGAATAAAATGGCAGTGTGAAAGGTCTCAATTACTATTGAGCATTAGTGTTTGAAAAACCTCTTTTATAAAACATCACTGTCATATCTTACTTAAAATTAAATTTTTACATAAAATTCAAACCCTGTGTATATAGGTGCGAACGAAGCCTCGCACTACTTCCAAATAACAGCACATTGGCCCACACACACACATTCAGATAATAATTTCTTGAAAAGAGGCGGTCACCATGGTAACACGGATGTCGGGGGGGTGCCTAACACCTTCCCTCCGCATAACCAAGTCCCCGGACCCTAATGAATCTCGGTTTCACCGACCCGTTTAGCAGTATCACATCACTGGGTTAATGTGCAAACCTTTTCTCGGTTGTGCTGGTACAACCATTTAAAAAACTAACTGGCGACTCTTATAGTCCAATCGTTGACATTATACATGTCGGACATTTTTCACTTGTTTTTTCAAACAAATCTAATCAAAAATGAGAACACCAAAGAACAAGTAACGGAAAGGGACAATTAAAAATCCCGACGTCGACAATAGTCTAATAGATTATTTTTTAAATTAGGTATAGTTAGGATTATATTCTATAAATCCTCCCTGCAATATATGAGATATAATTTTATTCTATCTCCAGTATATACTTTTAATTTTTGGGGAATTAGATAAACATTCTTGCTTGTTATCGAATATATAGTCTCCGTTGTTTTATATAACGTATGTTTTAGTTTTAAAGCATGCTTGATATAATTTCCATTGCCAACTCTGTCACTAAGTTAATTGTTCGATGTAAGTTTTATGTTAAATTTTATTGAAGGCTTAGATTTTTTTGTTGTTTCAATTGATTTTGGAACCGAAACCGCACCAATTAAAATCGCACCGCACACTTTAAAACCGCACCGCACCAATCATAAGCGGTTTCGTGTGCGATTTTGAATTTTTCAAACCGCACTTAAGCGGTTTCGGCTGAGGTTTGGACTTCAAACCGCACCATGCTCACCCCTAGTTAATAGTGCAAGATTTCCTCAAGAATATCTCCGGTATACCACTCAGATCTGGTCTCCTACTAAGGTAATGGATATTATTTTTGTTCAATATTCGTAAGAAATATTATTTCCTTCCATACTCAATAGTTTGTAAGTGATATTATTTCATTTTATATTCCTAAATCTACACTTACTTTGACAAGTATTACTTCTATAATCTCTGAAATTAATAGAATATCCTTAATAGTTTATGCTTTATCTAATATCATTTCACTGAAATATTGGTCTGAACTTTCTTATTAAATTACTATTCATCCGGGATACTATTCATGCTAGAGTACTATTCATCCGGGGTACTATTCATGCCGAAATACTATTTATCCAAGTTACTATTCATGACAAAATTAGTTTTTTCTTTCTTTGTCCAAATTATCTTTGAAATATGAATCTTAAATATCAATTTTGAATTTTACTCCACAATTGGTTATCATGTTGACAATTTAGACATTCTTGAACTCTGGATAAACTAAATTATAAATATTTAATATTTATCCTTGATCACTTGATTCATTCTTTATATCATTGTCATCATCCTCATGCTTATATTATGCTAAAAGTAATCTTTGGTCCGTAGTGCAAAGATAGACTGTTGATTGATATGATTATAACCAGGAATTGGGTATTGGTATAATCATGACCTTTAATGTTACAGATAAATGTTTGTGGTAAAATTTCTCTTTGACACGTAGTGCATAGATGGACAGGTGTTTGGCATGATCATGACCACTGGTGATACAAATGATTATCTTTGTCCCGTATTGCATAGATAATTCGTTGATTGAAAATAATTATTGATTAGTGTTACATGGATAAAATATTGATGATGAACTTTTAAATCATAGAAGATAGTAGACATCATACTCTACTTGACTATTCTAATATATTACTATTTTCACTGCGGTTGTTGATTTAAAACTTGTTGTCTATTGTATTATATCAGATTTTTCCCTGTTGAGGACGAAAGATAATTTGTTCTACATTATCTTAGTTATAATATTCTTTATTGGACTAGTTGAGCTCAGTCTTTTCTTTCATTTTTCTCTTCAGGAAATGAAAATATAGCTGGGACTAGTCAGGAATGGAGTGATAGTCCAGGATGGTTACTATAGTAGTCATCACTACTCTATAAAATAGTGTGACAATAATTATAATAAGGACTTTATTTGAGTTTAGATATTGTCTACGAGACAATATTTGTATTGAAGCTCAAAGCTTATGTTTTGTCGTATTTTACATGATAATTAATAATTGTAAATATGAAGTTTGTATTTAAATTCTATACCATGTATTTAGCGACTCAGAATGGGTTGTGTAGACCCATTTTGGGAGCGTCACAATAATTTTCAGTGGTTCAAGGTAAATAAATTCTTAATCCAATCTTCTTTAAGAGAGAATGAATCCCTACCAAATTTTAATTCATTTAGAATCACAACACAAAGTACAAAAATTTAATTTCATTAAAAATTTGAAGAACTCTTGAGCTTTTTTCACAACACTAGCTAGGAATTAAAAAAAGTGTTTGTGCTACTATAATTTCATAAAATTGAATGAAATAGTTCTGGGTGTTTAAGTAATCTGAATGAGTTGAATGAAGCAGAATTCTGAATGCTGAATGAAAAAAGTTGTTTGATAATTGACATGTCTGAAACATCTGAATAATATATTTTTATTATTTTACACATCTAAAAAAATTCAAAATTGTTGTAAATTTATTTAATATTACTTAATATAATTGTTAATTTTGTAAAAAAATTAAATATAAAATACTTTATTTAGCCATCATTCAGCCAAAAAAATTACACTTGGTCATTTAGTCCAAAAACTGACTGATTCAGCTATTCAGATGATTTTTATTCAAAATAAACGCACTGAATGACTAATCGATTCAACTATTCAGCTCTAAATAAACACCCTCTTAATAGCTAAGTGTGAGAATCAAAGTTTTTTTTAAGCCTTTAAGATTATGTTTTTAGACTTGGAGAAATGGCATATATATTCGTATAGAAAAAGAGTGTTGAGCATTTAAACTGAAATTCAAATTCAATTTAGCTAACATGTCACATATTTAGCTCTACGTAAATGCTTATAAAAATTATGAGTCACAAATTATACATTTATCTTACCACTCATTTACATAAAAAATTACAACTCAATAAATGTTTTGCTATTGCTATTGTATCATTTTATTTACTAAGTTTGGCAAACATTAATTAAAGAAAAAAACATAATGCAAACTGACCAATTTTACATTTTAAATTTTGTAATCATTCTCTCTCTCTCTTTTTCCTTTTTAAACAACCCTTCGCTTTTATTAAAAAACTTTAATTATTTTTTATTTAGAAGTTCTTGCAACAATCCAAAATGACATATTCAGATTGAATATGGGGGGGGGGGGTAAAACAAAAATAAAAGAAGAATTTTGCATGTTGCTATACAATAGTCAAACTAACAATTTATCAATCTAAAAGAGAAAATTGAATGAAAAATGGAAAAGGAAAAGAAAATTAAGGAGTATTAATGTTACTATTATTAGAGAATTAAATACAATAGATTGTAATATCCTTGTAATTAGTTGTAATCCCATAATTCTTGCAATTAGTATCCTTGTAAATAATTGTAATCCCATAATTCTAACAATTAATATCCATGTAATTAATTGTAATCCCATAATTCTAGGATAGTTTCCTATTTAGGTACTTGAACAACACTCAATCATGTATATATATATATATATATATATATATATATATATATATATATATATATATATATATATATATTCTTAGTCAATAGAAAAGTCATGCCATTATTTCTCAATATTTCTCTCTCTATTTTCTACATGGTATCAAAGCACCCATGTTCCTGACTTGTTTCTTCCTCATTCTTCTTTTTTGCTCATAGTTCTTCTTCAACCATAATGGCTTCCGAAGACACTTCTACATCTTCCACTGCTTATACCACCATTCAAAATACCCATGACCCAAATAATTCTCTTGTTACCATCAACACTTCAAACATCAAAAAACTGACCACCACCAATTACATCACGTGGAACCTCCAAATCCGAAGTCTATTAGAAAGATATGATCTCTATGTATTTCTTGACGGGTCTCATCCCAGTCCCATAACAACAGTCACTACTAATGGTAAGTTTGCTCTAAATCTAGCTTACACAACATGGAAGCGCCATGATCGTCTTCTCTTCAGTGCACTCCTTGGTGCAGTCTCTCTACCTATTCAACCTCTTCTTGCCTACACTACCACCTCTCAAGAAGCCTGGACCACCTTGGCTAACACCTATGTCAAACCAAGGGCGGATCCAGCGTTATAGTTTAGTGGGGTCAAATTCAAAAAAAAAAATCTCTTAAAAATAAAAACTGTAGCTATACATACATATTTTTCTAAATCCAGTATAATTTCTCAAACTTAAGTCATAAAGTTTACTATATATATTCATAATTTTCTTAGAAGGAAAATACTAGAATATTTTTTTTTATTAAAAATCAATGTAATACAAATGTAATAAATACAAAAGATTTGAATAGGACCACACGGAGTTACATTACAAATATTAAAAACCTAATTTTTTTTTGCTAAATTTGTGTGTATAAATGAAAGAAACATTACAAGCAGGAAGCAACCTAACCAAACTAGACAAGGAAATAATAATTTCCACAATAAAAATTTACTACCAAACATGGCACAAAATAATCCCGCCTAATAAAAAATACAATAATTAAAGGCTCGTGAAGGCGGGGATAAGCAATTTGAAATAAAAAAAAAACAAGAATAGTACTAAAGCAACTATTGTTGCATAACCGTAGCCCAATACTCGGTCAAATAGATAAGGGACTAAGCCCACGTGAAACAGATATTAGGCTCAGCCAGTTAGCCTAATCCCAAACGCGCCAGGGGTGCGAATACAGCACGCACAACCGCCACAATTGGAGAAGATGAGCTAATCCATATTTCGGCAAGACATGAAAATAGAGTTCCCGTAAACAATCAGAAACAACGAACACCAAAGTCAATCAAAGATAAACTCGAAAATTCAGTGGGGGCAGGTGCCCCCCTGCCCCAGGCATAGATCCGCCACTGTGCCAAACAATCCCATGGTCACATCAAACACATTAAGGACCAAGTGAAGCACTATGCCAAGGGTTCCAAGACGATCTCCGAATATATGCAATTTATAAAGAATAGGGCTGATGAACTTGCTCTTCTTGGCAAACCTGTTGATGAAGAAGATCTTATTGATAAGATTCTTGATGGTCTTGGTGAGGAATACAAAGGAATTTTTGATGCAGTTAATGCATGTGAGACACCCATCTCCTTTGCTGAAATTCATGAAAAACTCATTAACAAGGAGGCATCTCTCCAACAATCACATGCACCACCATCATTCCTTCTGGCCACCGCCAATCCTATCAACAAACATACGACCTTCTCCTTTTCCTTGGCATCCTTCCACAACCACCCTTCACAATCAAGGACAAAAATCTAATGTTTCTCGTAATGATCGACCTTCACCACGTCCATATCTTGGGTATTGCCAAGGTTATGGTATTCAAGGACACACTGTCAAAAAATGCTACCTTTATCGACTTGTCAACGCCCAATTCTCACTGGCTCCATCGACATCATGTCCACTAGCTCCGCGTCCTTCTACTCCATGAAAACCACGGGCACACTTTGCATCTCTTGAGAACACCAACACTCTCACCTGGCTACTTGATAGTGGTGCGTCACACCATGTTACCACAGACTTGAATAATATTTCACTTCACACTTCTTCTGCAGGGTCTGATGGCGTTATGATCGGCTATGGCTCGGGTCTTCACATTACCCATACCGATTCCACCACACTTCCCACCCCTACTCTGACCTTCAATTTATATAATATCCTTTGCGTGCCTAACATGAAAAAGAACCTTATTTCTATCTATCAATTTTGCAATACAAATCATGTTTCTATTGAATTCTTACCCACTGTTTTTCATGTGAAGGACTTGAGCACGGGGGCAATTCTTTTAACGGGAAAGTCTAAAGATGGTTTCTACGAGTGGCCAACCTCCTCTCCACAGTTATCTTCTCCGCTCATTACTTTTTCCAGTGTCAAGACCACTTCCTCTGAGTGGCACTCTAGATTAGGTCATCCATCATCTCATATTCTGCAGCATGTTATGTCAACATTTTCTTTACCTTATTCTATATGACACAAGTCTCATTGTAATGTATGTTTAAGCAATAAAAGTCGCAAACTTCCATTTTCACATCAAAAATTGTTTCCTCTCATCCCTTGCAAGTCATATTCTCTAATGTTTGGACATCTCCCGTTTATTCTGTTGATGATTTCAAGTATTATGTTATTTTCCTTGATCACTTTACTCGTTATGTATGGTATTACCCCTTAAAGAAGAAATCTTGTAAGACCCCGAATTTTTATGAAATAAAAGTATTCAATTTTTCTTATAATTACAATTCAGTAAATGGTTAAATTGATAAAAAGTTAAAGTTATGGGTGAAATGTGAAATTTTTTCAAAATAAACAAGTGGTTATAAAATAATCATTGTTGTCGGGGAATATTCGTTGGTCGTGGAAAATTCTTTCTGTCGGGGAATATCCGTACGACGGCGCAGTCATTTGTGGGCTCCATAACAGAATAACTGTCGGATTAAGAAAACGACAAATTTGAGTTTTTATAAATAACGGCGTAATGGTTACCGATAACACTGTTGGAATACCTGGTAGTTAAAATACAGTAATACACGTTATTGCACAGTAGCACACGGTATTGCACAGTATTTTTGAAATTATTGATTCTTACGTAAGAAGGCACTACTGAATAATTATCACAGTAATTACTGTTCAATATTTTATTTTATTGATTCAATAATTACTGCGTTGATATTTTATATTATTGCTGTTTCAATAATTATTGTTGCACATCATCTCTATTATCAGATCAATAATTCATATTATTTGAATAATATTATTAGATAATATTATTGGTAATGTCTAGAAAGTTCTGTCTAAAGAGAGCTTTGGTTATCTAATTGCGCGCCAATAAGGAGAAATCCTTATTGGAAAGCCCACTCTTTCTTAGGAACGGCCTGGTTGCCAGTACTTTGATTCTGTAATATTATTTGTGAATAATTAATTATTAATTTATATGATGAGGAAAATATTAGTTTTATGTGGATATAGATGGAGAAAATTTTTTAAGTGACAATTGTTGAAAAATGATATTTTATCTTTTCTGATAAAATAATTTATTATTATATTTAATAATATAATAATGGTGATAGTTTTACAATTAATGTGTGATATATGAGTATATGAGGAGGAATAGTATTTTTGTTGTATTAAATGATTAACACATATTTTGTGTGTCGGTGGACCCCATTTCTTGAGTGAAATTTGATTATAGCTTGTAAAATCGTCCGTTTATGGATTTCGGTTAATTTCTGTTTGGAATTTGGAAAAACTTTCTTCTGCAAAGTTGTAGAGAATTGAATTTCCTATAAAAAATTGCGAGATTCGAATTTTCTGATAAAAGGGCTATTTTCTATGAATTATTGAAGTTTCGAAAAAAAAATAATTTTTATTAAATTATGGGTGGGACCCACTTTTTGGTTGGTGATTGAATGCATGTGCTGAATTGTTCTTTCAATTGTGGTGGACTGAATTCAAAGGTGGCGTAGAAGGAAGATTAGTAAATTATATTAATTTATTAATTTAGTCTCCTTTGGCGTTCTAGCATTTTCCTATAAATAAGCGCTTAAGTTAGAATTGAAAATCACACCAGAAACATAAGTTTTCTCTCTCTATACTATCAAGCATATTTTTGTGTGTATTTAGATATCTTGAGTGTTGCTATACGGTGCAAGTTCGTTCAACGTTATATCCGATATTCAAGTCAGAAGTACTGCTCTTTTGAGGTAAGGGATAGTAAGGGATAGTAAGGGACTTTAAGGGTTATTATGTTTTTCAGTTCGTACTTGTTTCGACCTTCAGAAAATTCTGAAAAAATTTGAAATGATATTTTGATGAGTTTTATTGATTGTGTTCGAGTTATGATTTTTATGAGAAAAGACTATTTTAAAAGTAACCGCTTATAACTCCTTGTGGTTAACTCCAAAATTGATGAAATTTTTATTGGAAGTATATCTATATAATATCAGTGTACTCTGTGAATTTCGAAATTTTTGGATAAAAGTACAATTTATGATAAATGTCTAAATATTCGGTAGTTTTGGCCATATGAAAAATAGTAAATGAGTTTTAAAAATTCTGAGAAAAATATATGTTTAATATGGGACTATATTCTGCTAAATCCCAGAAAAGAAATATTTTTGGAACTGATTTGGTATTTTTCATGAAAATAGACTAGTTATGAATAAATGAACTAAATATGTTATGTGAAGGAAGAAAATGGGAAAATATGTTTTTGTGGCTTGAGAATCATATATGTGGTATATGCAGATTTTGATGAGAGTTTTGGTTATTGGTGATGAAATCTTATGAGTTTGGCATTTTATGATGATTAAATACATTATTTAGTAAATTGTAAATAATTAAAATAAACTGTTTATAAGTTTAAGAAATGTTATTATTTCAATATTATTATACCAAAATATTGGTATGAATTTTATTGTGGAATTTTTACCTTTTTCATGTCGGGATTACTATTCACGAGTTACTATTCATGAGTTACTATTCACGAGTTACTATTCACGACAAAATTTGTTTCTTTTTCTAACCAAATTATAGTTAATTTATGAATATTACTCCTGAATTTAAATCTATATTTGATCATATTATTTTTATTATCATATATAACATTTTTATAACCCTGATGTTGAAATTCTCTTTCACTTGAGTGTAAAGATGGGTAGATTGTTGGTATGATCATGACTATGGGTTCTCTTTGGCCTGTAGTGCAAAGTTGAATTGTTGACTGGTATAATCATGACCATTGAATTTATAACTGAATATCTTTAGCTTAAGTGTAAAGGTGAATTGATCAACATGGTTATAATTATTGTTTATATAATTCTGAAATGATTATATATTTCTTTGAGATATTAATATATTTGGCCTATAGTGCAAATATGAACTGTTGAAGAATATCTTTGGCCTGTAGTGCAAAGATAAATTATTGATGAATATCTTTGGCCTGTATTGCAAAGATGAACTGTTGATGAATATCTTTGGCCTGTAGTGCAAAGATGAATTATTGATGAATATCTTTGGCCTGTAGTGCGAAGATGAACTGTTGTTGAATATCTTTGGCCCGTAGTGCAAAGATGGTTTGTTGATGAATATCTTTGGCCGTAGTGCGAAGATGGATTTATTAGAATGATTATGAACAGGAACTGTGATTTGGTATAACCATGATCTTTGATGTTTCAGGTAAAGACATGTGATAAAAATATTCTTCGTCCTGGGTGCGAAGAAAAATTTAGAATCACAATTATGATTATGAGTTATTCATATAATTGTGGACCAGAATTGTTGATTGATGTTACAGGGATAAAACATTGTTGGTGGATTTTTAACATGGAGAAGATAATAGACTTTATAGTCTATTTGATTCTTCTAATGGATTGCTCGTTCCACTGCAACTATGGTTGAAATTTTTATCATCTACCATATGTTCTAAATCTCTGATTTAATTTTGTTGAAGGCTATTGATAACTTATTTATATTTAGTCATGATATTCTTACTGGGCTAGTTGTGCTCACCCTTCTGTTTCACAATTCTTTCAGGTAATAAGAGTGTAGCTGGGTCGAGCGGGGGTAACAGGGGAATAGAACGGTGGTCATCATTTAGTAGTTATATTTGGTGAATCATCTAGGGTGAAGCGAACCCAACGTTGAAGGGTGTTTTGCGATTATCATACCAGATGTCTAATGACATACAACCTCATGTCATCATAAGACAGGATTGTGTTCATCCACTTGTTGAGTATATTTACGGGCACTACCTATATAATCTTGGTGTTTGTTTGAAGTATAATTCTCAATTAGAGACAGTGAAGATAATAATAAGTCAAGAGAAGACTCACCATTGGGAAGAATATGATAGTAATCTTCTCGTTTTTCTTTGGGGTATATTGGGTCAACCAAGGATAATTCTGTGGCCATATGATATCTATCACAACCTAGAAGCATGGCCTCCTATGTACAAAGGTTTCCTTAAGTACTTTCCAAAGATTCTAATTTCTAAACTAGTTTTTGACTATACCTTTATATAAGGTGTCATTGTGAGGTGCTGTCTACGGTTGGGACATGAGTCACATTTGGTATATATTTGTGTCCAAACTCACAGCATATGTGTTGTTGTATTTTACACGACAATTGTTGTAATAAAGTTGTAGTTATTTTCTGTACCATGTATTTGGCGACTCAGAATAGGTTGGATGGAATGGACCTGTTTTGGTGTTGTCACAGTTGGTATCAGAGCTTAGGGATATGATCTCTGGTGGAGATCGGAGAATATAACTAGGAGGGGAGAGATGAGTAAATCGTTTGCTAGTGTGTCCTACCTAAGCTTAATTGTTGGTTGGTCATAATATATGGATATTATGCGATATGTTAATTTGCTTAATTAACCCTTATTTTATGGCAGTATTTGAGAATGACAACTGAGAATGCTAATAATGGAGTGAATGAGACTGTGGGGATACCTCTAATCACTAACCATGATAATGTGATATCAGATAAAGAAGGAATTAGAGAAATCCATGTGGTGAATGAAGAATTGATAGTTGCACCCGAAATGGTCGCAGAGGTAACAGCTGAGAGTGAGGAAGAAGAGGTACCCGAGGAGAGTTTGTTAGAGGTATTATATGATCAAAATGTAGAATTACAAAATCATATTCATGAGTTAGAAGAGCAGGTTGAAGAACGACAGGCGGTCGTGGAGCAAAAGGATACAACAATTCAAGCTTGTGTTACCCGATATGTGATGCTTGAACAGAAGCATTTTTTGGCAGAGTATAAGATGATAAAGATGGAATCTGAGCTGAAAGAAGAAAAAACTGAACGAGTGAGAATAAGTTATGCATGGGCAAAAGCCGCACGACACGTGGATATTGTGGAAATAGATGTCCGATCTAAGAAGGCTAAAATAGATGATATGAATTTCTCTTTTTGGAAAGCAATTGGGAGAACCCAACATCGAGTTTTGAATTACCCTGTACAGAGCGGTCAACCTGAATTCGATATGGATCGAAGATTGATGATTCGGATCATGAATCAGGAGTACGACGAGGCAGTTGAGGGAGGAATATGTCCTATAGAAAAGTATATTCCTACGGTAGTGATGACGCCAAATGCTGTCCCAGACAAGTCAAAGCCGGGTAGTTCGAGGGATGGCAGTTGTCATGACTTCCCAACAAATGATGAACCCAAATGAAGTTATCATGGGAGATGAGCAATGGAGAAATCATGATGATCAGAGAGATAGAATCTGAAATGAAAGCAAGGTATTCTCAACTCTTCGAAATACCCGGTACGTAAATTTCGGGGACGAAATTTCATAAGGAGGGGAGATTGTAAGACCCCGAATTTTTATGAAATAAAAGTATTCAATTTTTCTTATAATTACAATTCAGTAAATGGTTAAATTGATAAAAAGTTAAAATTATGGGTGAAATGTGAAAATTTTTCAAAATAAACAAGTGGTTATAAAATAATCATTGTTGTCGGGGAATATTCGTTGGTCGTGGAATATTCTTTCTGTCGGGGAATATCCGTACGACGGCGCAGTCATTTGTGGGCCCCATAATAGAATAACTATCAGATTAAGAAAACGACAAATTTGAGTTTTTATAAATAACGGCGTAATGGTTACCGTTAACACTGTTAGAATACCTGGTGGTTAAAATACAGTAATACGCGTTATTGTACAGTAGCACACGGTATTGCACAATATTTTTGAAATTATTGATTCTTACGTAAGAAGGCACTACTGAATAATTGTCACAGTAATTACTGTTCAATATTTTATTTTATTGATTCAATAATTGCTGCGTTGATATTTTATATTATTGTTGTTTCAATAATTGTTGTTGCACATCATCTCCATTATTAGATCAATAATTCATATTATTTGAATAATATTATTAGATAGCATTATTGGCAATGTCTAGAAAGTTCTGTCTAAGGAGAGGTTTGGTTATCTAATTACGCGCCAATAAGGAGAAATCCTTATTGGAAAGCCTCCTCTTTCCTGGGAACGGCCTGGTTGCCAGTACTGTGATTCTGTAATATTATTTGTGAATAATTAATTATTGATTTATATGATGAGAAAAATATTAGTTTTATGTGGATATAGATGGAAAAAAAGTTTTAAGTGACAATTGTTGAAAAATGATATTTTAGTTTTTCTGATAAAATAATTTATTATTATATTTAATAATATAATAATGGTGATAGTTTTATAATTAATGTGTGATATATGAGTATATGAGGAGGAAGAGTATTTTTATTGTATTAAATGATTAACACATATTTTGTGTGTCGGTGGACCCTATTTCTTGAGTGAAATTTGATTATAGCTTGTAAAATCGTCCGTTTATGGATTTCGGTTAATTTTTGTTTAGATTTTAGAAAAACTTTCTTCTGCAAAGTTGTAGAGAATTGAATTTCCTATAAAAAATTGCGAGATTCGAATTTTCTGATAAAATGGCTATTTTCTATGAATTATTGAAATTTCGAAAAAAAAATAATTTTTATTAAATTATGGGTGGGACCCACTTTTTGGTGAATATCTTTGGCCTGTAGTGCGAAGATGAACTGTTGTTGAATATCTTTGGCCCGTAGTGCAAAGATGGTTTGTTGATGAATATCTTTGGCCGTAGTGCGAAGATGGATTTATTAGAATGATTATGAACAGGAACTGTGATTTGGTATAACCATGATCTTTGATGTTTCAGGTAAAGACATGTGATAAAAATATTCTTCGTCCTGGGTGCGAAGAAAAATTTAGAATCACAATTATGATTATGAGTTATTCATATAATTGTGGACCAGAATTATTGATTGATGTTACAGGGATAAAACATTGTTGGTGGATTTTTAACATGGAGAAGATAATAGACTTTATAGTCTATTTGACTCTTCTAATGGATTGCTCGTTCTGCTGCAACTATGGTTGAAATTTTTATCATCTACCATATGTTCTAAATCTCTGATTTAATTCTGTTGAAGGCTATTGATAACTAATTTATATTTAGTCATGATATTCTTTACTGGGCTAGTTGTGCTCACCCTTCTATTTCACAATTCCTTTCAGGTAATAAGAGTGTAGCTGGGTCGAGCGGGGGTAATAGGGGAATAGAACGGTGGTCATCATTTAGTAGTTATATTTGATGAATCATCTAGGGTGAAGCGAACCCAACGTTGAAGGGTGTTTTGCGATTATCATACCAGATGTCTAATGACATACAACCTCGTGTCATCATAAGACAGGATTGTGTTCATCCACTTGCTGAGTATATTTACGAGCACTACCTATATAATCTTGGTGTTTGTTTGAAGTATAATTCTCAATTAGAGACAGTGGAGATAATGATAAGTCAAGAGAAGACTCACCATTGGGAAGAATATGATAGTAATCTTCTCGTTTTTCTTTGGGGTATATTGGGTCAACCAAGGATAATTCTGTGGCCATATGATATCTATCACAACCTAGAAGCATGGCCTCCCATGTACAAAGGTTTCCTTAAGCACTTCCCAAAGATTCTAATTTCTAAAATAGTTTTTGACTATACCTTTATATAAGGTGTCATTGTGAGGTGCTGTCTACGGTTGGGACATGAGTCACATTTGGTATATATTTGTGTCCAAACTCACAGCATATGTGTTGTTGTATTTTACACGACAATTGTTGTAATAAAGTTGTAGTTGTTTTTTGTACCATGTATTTGGCGACTCAGAATAGGTTGGATGGAATGGACCTGTTTTGGGGTTGTCACAAATCTCATGTCTGTGATGTTTTTATCTGTTTCAAAGCACTAGTAGGAAATTACTTCAAAAACTCCATTATCACTCTTTACTCTGATAATGGTGGGGAATATCGAGCATTAGATCATTTTTTGTCCCTTTATGGAATTTCTCATCTTACCTCTCTCCCACATACACCTGAACACAATGGTTTCTCCGAGCGCCGACATCGACATATTGTTGAAATTGGTCTTTCTCTACTTACTCATGCCACACTTCCGCTCACATATTAAAACTATGCCTTTGCCACCGCAGTGTATCTCATTAATTGTATGCCCACACCCATACTTTCCCTTTCCTCTCCTTATGAGTCACTATTATACTCTCCACCAAATAACACAAAGCTCCGTATTTTTGGTTGTTTGTGTTATCCATGGCTTCGTCCCTATGCTAGTCACAAACTTGAGTCTCGCTCCATCCCTTGTTTGTTTGTTGGGTACTCCCTCACCCAAAGTGCCTATCTCTGTCTTGATCCTTCTAATTCTAAAATCTATACATCCCGTTATGTTTGATTCGTGGAATCTATTTTTCCATTCAAATCCATTCAAAGTCATCTAAGTCGTCCAAGTCCCGACACACTCCCAAATTGGTTTCCATCAGCGTCATTTCTTCCCGCTATGGTTGGACCACTCAACACACCCTCCACAGCCTCGCCCTCGGATTCAGATTCCTCTCACAGACAATCTCCGATCGACCACTCCTCATCCTCTCTACTAGAACATTCCCCCAACACCAATAATAACCCACACAACCAACCATCTTCTTCTTTACCACTCTCTCCAGAACCTCCTCCTTTAATACCATCCACCAACACCCACACCATGACCACTCGTGCTAAAAACAAAATCCATAAACCAATCCATAAACTTAATCTTACTGCTACATTGAACCCTCAATTTGAGCAGCAAACATTAAACCAAGCACTCAAAGATATTAAATGGCGTCATGCTATGTTCGAGGAGTATGATGCTCTTGTGCGGAATAGCACATGGGAACTTGCCCCACCTAATTTAACGCAAAATCTTATCGATTGTAAATAGACTTTTCGAATTAAACATTTACCTGATGGCTCCATTAACAGGTACAAAGTGCGACTAGTTGCTAAAGGGTTCCATCAGAATCCAGGTGTTGATTATCATTGTGACGCCCCCAAAATAGGTCCACACAACCCATTCTGAGTCACCAAATACATGGTATAGAAACCAAATACAAACTTTGTAAGACCCCAACTTTTATAAATAAAGATGAATTTTCTATAAATATCATTTTTGAATATTATGGAGTTAATTTGATATAATGTTATAGTTGTGGGTAATATTTATAAATTTTGCAAAGTACGCAAGTTGTTATATAATATTCGATTGGTCGGAGAATATTCGTTTTAACAGGGAATATTTGTACAACGGTATAATCATTGGTGGACCCCACAACGGAATTATTGTCGGATTGAGAAAACGACAAAATTATCTTTCTATAAAAATAACGGCTGAGGTGTTACCGTTAAAACCGTTAAAACTGTTGAACTACTCGGTAGTAAAAGTACAGTAATACGCGTGGTTGCATAGTAGCACACGGTATTGATTATTGATGCTTACGTGAGAAGTCACTCAGCTATACTCAATTATTGTTACAGTAATTGCTGCATCATATCTCTTAAATTATTGTCATAGTATCATCTGTATAATATGTTATATTATTAAATCAATAATTGAGACGTTGTGGTAAGTTTGGTTATTTTTATGGGGGGCCATATGTCATCATCTAAGAGTCTCTTCGTCAATAGTAATTACTGTCGTTAAAAGTAATTATCGTCGTCAATAGTATTTACCTTGGTCAATAGTATTTACCTTGGTCAATAGTAATTACCTTCGTCAATAGTATTTACCTTGGTCAATAGTAATTACCTTCGTCAATAGTATTTATCTTGGTCAATAGTAATTACTTTCGTCAATAGTAGTTGTCCCTTCAATATTACCAAGAGTCATTTGACCCTTCGTTAAGACCAAGAGTCATTTGACCCTTCGTTAAGACCAAGAGCCACCCTCAGTTTTTCTATAAATAGAGGCCTAGGGCTTCATTATTTTTCACGAATTCATTCAAGCTATAGAGAGAGAAAGTATAGAGAGAATAAGAGAGAGAGAATAAAAGTATTCTGCTACTTCACTTTTCCAATATCCAGTTCTTTTAAGGTAGGGAATATTATTTCTTTTATATTCATGAAGAGAACTTCTGTTATTCCATTCTTTATTATTCTGTTGGAATAACCAGTATACGCGGTCTACCCTATACTTGGTGGTATTCTTCTATTATTCTGTTGGAATATCCTGTCTGTGTGTTTTACACCGGACCTGGTTCCGTCTTTATTATTATTCTGTCGGAATATCCTGTCTGTGTATTTTACACCGGACCTGGCTCCATTATTTATTATACTATTCTTTATTATTCTGTCGGAATATCCTGTCTGTGCGTTTACGCCGGACCTGGTTCCATTATTTATTATTCTGTCAGAATATCCTGTCTGTGCGGTTACGCCGAACCTAGTTCCATTATTATTATTCTGTTAAGAATAACATGTCTGTGCGGTCTATCGCATGCATGGTGATTTCTTTTGTTATTCCATTCTTTATTATACTCAGTTGATTAAAACTTTGACTTCTATACTCCATGAAATTAGTGGAATATCCTTGACATTTGTGCTTCATCTAGTATCTATTCATGAAAATATTCTCCTGATCAGTCTTGAAGTTTACTCCACAAAGCAGTATCATGTTGACAATTTGGACGTTATTAATTCCTGGATAAATTAATTCTTGAACTTATTTTATTGAATTCTTATATCATTGTCATCATCCTCATGTTTATATTCTGTTGAAAGTCATCTGTGGCCTGTAGTGCATAGATGGACTTGGTATGATTATGACCAGGGATTATTCGGTGTAATCATGACCGTAATGTTACAAATGATGTGGTAAAAGTCCTCATTGGCCCGTAGTGCATTGATGGACAGTTGTTGGCATGATCATGACCATTAATGAATACACGAATATCCTTGGCCGTAGTGCAGGGGTGATTCGATGATGTGGATTATTTTATTAAGCTGAGTCCCAGCGATAACAGTGTTGAAAGACCTTTTAAATCATAAAAGATAGTAGATTTTATTTTCTACTTGACTCTTTTAATGGACTGCTTGTTTCGCTGCAGTTAAACTTGATGTGTATTATATTTTATCAGTTTAACATTGTTGAAGGCTAATGATAATTTATTCTGCATTATCTTAGTCATAATATTTCTTACTAGGTTAGTTGAGCTCACCCTTTCTTTCACTGTTCTCTTCAGAAAATGAGAACGTAGCTGGGGCAAGTCGGGGAACGGAGTGATGGTTCGAATGATAGTATTAGTTAGTAGCCCTCACTATTCTATGTAATAGTGTGTTAATAAATGTAATGAGGACTCCTTTTGAGTATGAATACTCTCTAGAAGATAATATTTGTATTCAAACTCACAGTTTATGTTTTGTTGTATTGTACACGACAGTTATATTAGTAAGTTATATTTGTATTCTGTACTTTGTATCTGACGACCCAAGATGGGTGATGTATACCTAATTTTGGGGGCGTCACAAACTTCATTAATACAACTGTCGTGCAAAATACGACAACACATGTGTTGTGAGTTTTAATACAAATATTATTTTGTAGACAATATCCAAACTCAAATAAAGTCCTCATTATAATTATTGATACACTATTTTACAAAATAGTGAGGACTGCTATAATAACTTCCTTGAACCATTACTCCACACCCCGACTAGTCCCAGCTATATTCTCGCCTCCTGAGAAGAACAATGGAACAAAAAGGAAAAGGGTGAGCTCAAATAGCCCAGCAAAGAATATTATGACTAAGATAATGTAGAAGAAATTATCTTTATTCCTCAACAGGAAAAAACTAATAGAATACAATAGACAACAAGTTTTAGATCAACAACTGCAGCGGAAACAACAATTCATTAGAAGAGTCAAGTAGAGCATGATATCTACTATCTTCTATAATTTAAAATTCCATCATCAATATTTTATCTCTGTAACATCATTCAATATATATTTCAAATCAATGAATTATCCATGCACTACGGGCCAAGGATATTCGTTCGTATCACCAGTGGTCATGATTATGTCAAACACTTGTCCATCTATGCACTACGGGCCAAAGAGGACTTTCACCACAAACCTTATCTGTAACATTAAAGGTTATGATTGAACCAATACACAATTATTGGTTATAATTATATTAATCAACAGTCCATCTTTGCACTACGGGCCAAAGATGACTTCCAGTATAAGCATGATGATGATAACAATGATATAAAGATTCAATCAAGTGAGATAAATGATAAATATTAGGGAATTCTAATTCAATTCATCTAGAGTTCAAATATGTCCAAATTGTCAACATGATAACTGCTTTGTGAAGTAAAATTCAAGAATAATATTCATGTATCAAAAATAATTTGGATAGAAAAGAAATCAATTTTTATCGTGAATAGTACCCCGGGTGAATAGTATCCCGTGAATAGTACTTCGTGAATAGTACTCCGGCATGAAAAGATTAAACCTTAACAAGAATGTTCAGAAAAATATTTCTGTGAAACGATACTAGATGAAGCGCAAATTTCAATGATATTCTACTAATTTCAGGAATTATAGAAGCAATACTTACCATAGTAAGTTTAAATTTAAGAATATGAAATGAAATATCACTTTCATAATATGGAGTATGAAAGAAAATAATATTTGTTACGAGTATTGAAATAAAATAATATCCTTTACCATAGTAGAAACTGGATTTGACTAGAATATCGGATATTATTATGAGAAAATCTTGCACAAAAAATTACACTCAAAGTATCCTTATACTCAAGAAAAAATTCACAATCCTATAGAATAAGATTTTTTGATATTGATGGTGTTTTAGGAAGGAGGGGTTACCCCCTATTTATAGTGCAACGGAGGGAGAAAAGTTAAAAACCACTGCCTAACTTCTTTTTTTTCTTTCCTCCTCCGCCTAACATGCCTAACATCCCATTTCTTTCTCTTTTCCTTTCCTAACCATCACTTTCTCTACCTAACCACCCAATTCCAAGATTGAGGGTCCACTTTTGAAAAAAAAAACCAACTTTGCAGGCAAAATTAACAAGCCACCAAAAAGAAAAGAATGCGCAGAGGTGCACGAAAGGAAAAATAAAATGATAACCTTCACTCCACTTTTATTTACATGCTAAAAATTATATATTATTATAATAATATTATCATTTAAATTATAAAAAAAATTATAATATTATAATAATATATTTGAATGAATATTTTATTAGAGAAGATAATTGTCAAACTTTTAACAAATAATTCATGCATAATTCTTTCATTTATATCAAAATTGAACCAATATCCACCACATAATAGTTATTCATAATTAATATTATAAGCTCATAATATTAACAATCAGATCATTCCCAGGAAAGAGAGGGTTTTTCGATAAGAATTTATCCTTATTGGCGAGCAATTAGATAACGTAATCCCTTTCCTCTGCAGAAATTTCTAGACATTACCAATAATGCTAACTAATAATATGAATAATTGTGTCGTGTCAATTATTGATTTAATAATATAAAATATTATGCAGATGATACTGTGATAATAATTGAATCAATAATACTCCCTCCGTCCCAAATTATCTGCTTTTCTAGAGTTCCACACACATACCAATATATGTGATAAATATACTAAAATACCCTTATGTATTGACTTTTTTGTTTTATGCGCATGAATCCTTATTGGTGGGAATATGAAAAGATGCTTAAAAAGAGGAGAGGCATGAATGAGAGTAATGATTATCATTAATTAGGGTAAAGGGGCAAACTTGGAAAATAAAGGAAAAAAATGCATTGCAATATTGAAAAAACAGATATTGTGGGATAAATTTTTTTTGCTAAAACAGCAGATAATTTGGGACGGAGGGAGTATGAGATATTGTGCAACAATTACTGTGGTAATTATTGAATAAAACTGAGTGACTTCTTACGTAAGAATCAATAATCTAAAAATATTGTACAATACCGTGTGCTACTGTGCAACCACGCGTATTACTGTACTTTTTATCACCAGATATTTCAACAGTTAATGGTAAAAGTTTTGCCGTTATTTTTATAAAAAGGTTATTTCTATCGCTTTCTATATCCGACAGTTATTCTGTTATGTGGTCCACCAATGATTGCGCCGTCGTACGGATATTTCCCGACAAAAAGAATATTCTCCGACCAAATGAATATTTTATAACCACTTGCTTACTTGTAAAAATTGCACATTTCATCCATAACTAAAGTATTATATCAAATCAACACTATATTATTCAAAATAATAATTAGAGAAATTAAATCTTTATTCATAAAAAGTTGGGGTCTTACAATTATGACACATTCAGTCCGGTTGTTAAACCTACAACTATTCTCTTGGTACTAAGCCTTGCTATTAGTCGTGGGTGATCTCTTCGTCAACTTGATGTCAACAATGCCCTTTTACAAGGTCATCTCTCTGAAGATGTTTTTATGCCACAACCACCAGGTTTTCTTGATCGTGATACTCCCACATATGTGTGCAAGTTACACAAGGCTATATATGGTCTCAAACAAGCACCACGAGCATAGTACCATGAGCTCTGACAATTTCTTGTACCATCTGAATTTACAAACTCTCATTCAGATACATCCCTCTTTGTCTTCAACACCTACAGTAATCTAATCTATCTTCTTGTGTATGTTGATGACATAATTATTACGGGAAGCAATACCACAACAGTTCAACATTTTATTGATCTTCTTGGCAAAAGATTTTCCATCAAAGATCTTGGGGATTTGACTTACTTTCTTGGTGTTGAAGTTGTAACTACTTCTACTGGTTTACTTCTCTCTCAAAGGAAGTATATCACAGATCTTCTCGCTCGCACAAATATGACTGAAGCCAAATCTGTCACCACTCTTCTTGCCACCAAGCCCACACTTACAATTCTTTCCGACACTATTTTGACAGATCCCTCTGAATACAGATCAGTTGTTGGAAGTCTCCAATATTTGTGCCTCACTCGCCTTGATATTGCATATGTTGTTAATAAGTTGTCTCAATTCATGCATCGACCTACTACTGATTATTGGAATGTTGTCAAGCGTCTGCTTCACTATCTTTCTGGTACAGCTGATCATGGTCTTGCATTGCACCACCACACATCTTTATCTATTCATGCCTTCTCAGATGCTGATTGGGCTGATAATAAGGATGAATACACATTTACCAGTGCTTATATATATTGTGTACCTAGATCGCAATCTGATATCCTAGTCCTCTAAGAAACAACGCACAGTTACACGCTCCTCCACTGAAGCCGAATATCGTTCTGTTGCTCCTACAGCTGCCGAGTTACGTTGGATTTGTTCTCTTTTACCTGAGCTTGGCGTTTTTATTTCTGCTGCTCCGATTATATATTGTGACAATGTTGGGGCAACTAATCTCTGTTCCAATCCTGTCTTCCATTCACGAATGAAGCATGTTGCGATTGATTATCATTTTATTCGGGATAAAGTACAAATTGGAGCTTTACGTGTCACCCATGTTTCCTCCGAAGATCAATTAGCTGACGTCTTGACCAAACCTCTCCCTCACACTTGTTTTCAGTTCTTGAAGACTAAGATTGGACTCTCCACAGGAACTCCATCTTGAGGGGGCATATTAGAGAATTAAATATAACAAATTGTAATATCCTTGTAATTAGTTGTAATCCCATAATTCTTGCAATTAGTATCCTTGTAATTAATTATAATCCCATAATTCTAACAATTAGTATCCTTGTAATTAATTGTAATCCCATAATTCTAAGATAGTTTCCTATTTAGGTACTTGGACAACACTTAATCTTGTGTGTGTGTGTGTGTGTATATATATATATATATATATATATATATATATATATATATATATATATATCTTAATCATTGGAAAAGTCAAGCCATTGTTTCTCAATATTTCTCTCTCTCTATTTTCTACAACTATCATATAAAATCGATCACATAATGTTTACATACATATTGATATGACCTACATGATTTGCTCTGCACGTGGGGCATTCCAATATGCATGTGAATGTATACTAATATGCATGTGAACAATATTCTTAAATAACTCTCGATCAAATTTTATTTCAAATTTCATAAATACTCCCTCTTTCCCATGATAAAAGTCCTTTTTACTATTTTGGGTAGTCCCATATTAAATGTTCACTTTCCTTTAACAACCAAACTTTTACACATTTTTTTTCTATTATATCTATAGTATTAAATATCTCATACTTTTTTATTATGAAGAAAAAATATTTTGAATTAAATAACTGAAAAATCACTATCGCATCTATATTAAAAATAATTAATCACATATTATTATAGATAATTTTATCTTTTCATTCCTTATCTTAATATACCTGAAAAGTCGACAGGAATTTTTATCGGGGGAGAGGGGGAGAGTATTATATACGACAACTCTGATTGATTTACACCGCTAATCTTACCCCGTAATGGGGTGATTTTTCATTGCATTTGCCAGATCAATTCTCTCTCTCTTTCATACAAAATTATAATCCGCTATTTACATCAGAATTTAAATCGCATTACATATTCATAATGAGGATCTGTTTGCAATTCTTCTATCTGAAGCAAGTTTGATAGAATCCGAGAATTAAACCCATAATTCAAGTCGAAGTTAAAGGGTTTGCAGAATCCATGGATTTCCAGAAGAAGAGAATTCGGATTTTTCTCTTTATAGCTGGCATCATTATCCTCAGTTCCGCAGGTAGTACATTTATATCCATTTTGATATTTCTTTTTTAGTATATACAGAGCGTGGTGTGTTTTTATTCGTATTATTTATATATCTATGCTTTGTTCCAACTGTTTTTCTAAATCCCAGCTCAATTAAGATTCTTATTGAGTATTTTGCTTCCGGGTCCTAAATTTACCCCTTTTTGTCTTTGTGAGAAGGGAATTTTTGAGGTGTTCAAATATGGCAATGTGATTTCTGATTTTTTAATCAATCACCCATTGAAACTTTTAGTAGAGGGGATTTGTGGATTAGTGTTCTGTGATTTATGAATTTATGGATTGGTGTTCACATATGGCAATGTGATTTATAGAATTTTGTTTTAGTTGCTGGATTTGATACTTTATTTTCCTTCTGATATTTCTTTATAGGACTCCATGTCCTCACTTTTTTGTAATTCCTCTCATACTTGATTAGAAAAATCTCCTTTTATGATTTTTTGTTGTTGTTGTTGTTGTTGTTGGTAGACATGACTGCGCGGGAACTTCTTCATGGTCAAATGCAAACTAATTTAAAATATAAAAGACTTGCTAACTTTATATCACTGTCTTAAAAGTATTCTAATAGGCTAATATCCTTGCTTCCTAGGACCATGATACTCAAACTCTAGTGCTCCACTTCCAATCTACCCAAGGTGTGAAAGATGTTTATTAAGAGGTATATGAAATCAATGAAAGCTCAAGTTTTAGTTATCCTGATAACTAAAATAAAATAAATAAATCTGTGAACTTACATTTATTTCACTATTGACTTGAATACTGTAAATGCTTCCAGTTTCCGACTTTAAAGCGTATAATGGGTTATTATTCGTTATGTTTTGCTGCCTTAAGAACACTTGTAACTCAGCACTCAAACAGTGTACAGATGTGCTATTGTTATACTCTGGGTGGTTCCAAGAGTACAAGTAAATCCTATTTGCACAACAAAGCCAATCCCCAAGAATGCTGATTATGATATTTTAAGTAGACTGCTTATTATCTTTTTCTGGGATTTATTGTTTTACCCTGCCTCTTCTTTGGATGCCATTGAAGCACTGTTCTCACATTCTGTTCATTGAAGCTGAAAAATGTCGGCTGATGGTTGGTGAAAAGGCCTCATCCCAGAGTGGCAAGTTTAGTTTCCTGGACTGTTTTGATGGAAGCACTGGAACCCTTGTGTGCATGGTGAAGGAGGGTGTGAAGCTCTATTCCAACAACATCAGATCCGCTCATGTTGAGCTAGCCAGGCATAAAGCAGTCGAGACTGTACTAGCTGACGCAGTGTCACAAGGTCTGACTGCTAAAGATGCAGCGCTGCGAGCCCAGAAAGAAGGAAAAAAAGCTGCAAAATTGGTAGCCCGAAAAGCTGATAGCATTATAGGGCCCTTCATTTCCTGTTCATGGGATTTTATCGAATCAATTTACTATGAGGGAACAATAACAGAGGGGTTCCTTAGGGGCACAGGAACTTTGATTGGGACATATGCTGTTGGGTTTCTTGGAGAGCAAAGGTTTGGAAGGTTTGGCTACCTTTTGGGGAGCCAATTGGGCAGTTGGGTTGGAGGAAGAATTGGGCTATTGGTAAATGATTTGGCAAACGGAGTGTACTACATTCTTCAGTTTACTGAAACGGCTGGAAGTATATTTTCCGATACTTCATCGTACTCGGATTGAATGCATAAAACTGGTTTTTTCATTAACACTTTCACTAGATATTTACAAAAGATGTGGCTCTAAAAACTTTTGTTCTTCATTCTTCTATTGCTAATTTATTAACTGTTGTTGTTGCATTATTGGGTGTATGTGCCTCAATTTCCAGGAGCACAATATCTATTTTATGTACACTACTGTCCCTGTGAATTAAGATTTACTGGTTGAAGCTATAAAAGGATTAGAGCTATTCTAAAGTTGAGCAAGAAGCTTAATGGTAGAGGCCAATGTGATCTAAGTCAAGGTAATCCAAAGTTCAAACTCAGTACTGTGAAATTAGAGGTTTCTTGAGGTTGTATGATCAAGTCCAAAAGTGGTGGCTTAGTTCATGCAATATGTGCGCGCCACACACACACAAAATATTTGTTTTTTGTTTCAATAAAATAAAATTTCATTGATGAACTTAATCTTACGACATATTGTTTGATCCAGATGGTCATTAGGGCTGTTTGATAACAAATTAATGCATTAGAATGACTTTTGGTCTGAATCAGTTAGTCATTCAGTTTGTTTGGTTTGAATAAAAATGATGTTAATGACTCTTAACAAGATTGAGCAAGAAAGTCTAATTTTTCTGGCCGAATGAACCTTTTACTAAGCTACCCTCACACAATTTGAAATATTACTCCATATCCTATATTCCTAAATCAGACTTCACTCTCGCATTCTGTGTCCATTTTATTTCTTCTTCGATCTTCTTTGGCTTACCGTGATTTTTAGATTTTAGCTTCAAAACCTAAATGGAAAGCATGACGAGAGAATGAAGCATGCATATTACAATTAATTCATCTCCTCTTTTACCTACCTGTTAAGGATGTTGAGTAATGAAGACTGGATAGGAAGGAGGAAGGACCTTGTTCGGACCGACTTATAAGTTGATCAAATCAATTTAAGTCGTTTTTTACTATTAAAGTGTTTCGCAATCACTTATTTTTTGACTTATAAGTTGAGTTTAAAGTAAAAAAAAATAAGTACTTATTTGTGACTTATTTAAAAAGGACTTATAAGTCATTTAGAAAAAAGTTAGTTTGATAAAATGTAATGTCTATTTTGCCTCTCTTTTTGTTAATATTTTTTTAGTAATCTTTACATTTATTTTAACGTACAAGTCATTATGAGCCGAACACTTTCATAACTTGTTTTAGCTTAATTTCTGACTTATAAGTAAAATTGATGTCGAACGCTTTTACTTAGAAGTGTCAATTTAAAACAACTTATAAGTCCTTTTAAAATAAGTCATTCCTAAAGAAACCTAAAGGTTTGGCAGAAAATTGGGAACGGGATGGAGGCCGGAGGGGAAGGAATTGGAGTACTGCTTCGATTAATTTTTTGTTTTTTTTTTCCAGCGGCCTCACCTTTCAAAAATAAAAGGTAAGTAAAAGTCAAACCAGTTATCCAGAAGCAGAGGTGCACAACAGGCTTGCCTGGCTTGTCCGGCCTGGTCATGCCAGACTTTAGCCGTTGACTAGGCCAGTCCAGGCCTTGACTTTGGGACTTAAGGCCAGGCCAGGCCAGGCTTATCTGATAAAATTTTGATCTGATCAGGTCTGTAGGCCAGGCCAGGCCAGGCTTGGGGCATGCTGATTCTAAACCTTTTTTTAAATGTCCATGTAGCCTGGGGCTAGGGCTGTAAATGGTAACCGGAAAATTCGTATTCGTCCGCATCCGTATTCGAAAAAAAACGGATATTATTCGCATTCGGAAAAAAAACGGATATATCCGTATTCTGTTTAAATGTATCCGTAAATAAACGGATACAAATACGGATATATGCGTATTCGTATTCGATTAACATCCGTCCGTAAATTTATCCGCCGGATACGGATATCCGAAATCCGTATCCGAATAACTTATATATATATATATATATATATATATATATATATATATATATATATATATATATATATATACACACACACACACACACACACAATATACACACACACACACATATATTAATAACTTACATTCATTAATTAATCACTTACATTCTTGTATGATAATGTTCAATGAAGGATGATCAATGGTGTATGCATCAAGTTAAGTTAGGATGCAAATTAATCTTGTAATTTTTATGATGATGTGTTTGATATTTTTCCTCCCCTTATGATTAGGATGTTTAATTAATATGTATGGTTTAAATATTAAATTGTGTTTAATTAATATGTATGATTTAAACTTTAATTTTTTTTCGTAAATATTTTGAATGAATTTTGTATTAGGTTACTGATAAACGAATTCGGATATTCGGATATCCGAATAATTTGTCTATTCGGATAAAATAAACGGTAACGGATATTATCCTTATTCGAATATTTTTCCAAATACCGGATACGGATAATATTTTTAAAATCCGCCGGATACCGGATACGGATACGGATAGCGAATTGGTTTTTCGGATACGGATACGGATATACCTGTATCCGTATCCGTTTAATACCGTTTACACCCCTACCTGGGGCAGTGTTGGGGGCCTGGGGCAGTTCGGCTTGGCAGTTAGCACTTAGCAGCTTAAGCTTTTCTTCTTCACTTAGCTTGTTATTTTTTATTTTTTGCTCCTTTTGGTCCAAATGTCCAATCAAATCATCATCCATCATTCCATCAATTCTCATCCAAATTTCAATTTTCAAGGCTCCAAAGTTTGGAACAATATACTCCACTCCATATTTCATCATTGGTAATTGTTAAATTCACAACACTTTTTGTTATTTTCACAACAAAAGTGTCGCTATAGATATATAGCGACTGTGAAAACCGTCGCTATAGGATCTACAGCAACACTTTTGTTGTGAAAATAACAAATTCTGTTGTGGATTTAACAATTCCCTTCATCATTTCATGCTAAGATTACTAATATAGTAATATGTTACATTGTTACTTAATAAACTAACTATTAATATTAAATTTGAATTAACTAACTTAGTAACTTATGAATATTAAAAAAACTAAGTAGCACATTAATATTAAAATTTAATCAACTAATTTATTAATATTAATACACTAACTAGTATATTAATATTAAAATTTAAGCAACTAATTTATTAATATTAAATAAACTAATTAATATATTAATTAAATGTAATTACTCTTTACAATAAATCAATAATGAATAATTAAAATTTTAAACTTGATTGATTTATTAATTAAAAATAATGTATTACAAACTTACAACTAACAAATTACAACAATGAATAAGTAATAATTTATTGAATCACTAATTTGATGAATAATTATAAGTTTGTAACTTTAAAGTATAACTTAAATAATAATAAAAAATGAATCGGTTACAAATATTTGTCTTCAAAATTTTTAAAAATGTCTTCAAATCTTCAAAAAAATATTTGTCTTTGAATCTTCAAAAAATATATCTTTAAATCTTCAAAAAATATATCTTCAATCTTTATGGATGTACATTTTCGGCAGTTCCTGTTCCGACTTCGAGATCTTCCGAGCTATCTTGATCGTCTATTACGTCTTGTATATTTTTTTGTGCGGCAAGATAATCTCTATAGCAAATAAATATCTGCAACGAATCTGGACTAAGTCTACTTCTTTTTTCACCTAGTACCCTGCCAGATAAAGAAAAACAAGATTCCGAAGCTACGATACTAGCTTGAATAGTTAGTAAATCACGGGCCATGGCGGCCAAAGTAGGATATTATCGGTTATGATTTTTCCAAAATGCAAGTATATCAAAATTTTCAAATTCTTGATTGGTCATAAAACTTCTAAAATCAATACTACAATATAAACCAAGTTCGTTTAAACTGCTTGAGTGTGATGAAGTTTTTGGTTTTTTTTTTATAATGATTTTAATAATGATGAAAACTTAGATGATGAAGGGGCAGGGGGTGGTGCACGTGTAGATGTAGCATATATAGACTCATAGTCTCATATTGTCTATAAAATTCAGCAAATGTATTATTAAAATTTAGTTTAATATAATCAATATTTTCAGTACCTATATTTTCTACTATATCTTCTAAAACACTTTCCACACCTTCTAATTTTATTACGGGGTTTAACGCTGCTGCACAAGTAATAACAGTAGGCATGTATTCAAAATATTTTTAAAATTTTTCTTCGATACTAAAAATAAGGTTACTCCAAAAAGGATCATATATATATTGTTGAAACATATTTGTTATTTCCAAACATGCAAATAGAACATGATAAATTGTAGGATAATAAACACCACTTAATATTTTTGTGTGTTTTTTAAAAACTTTAAGAATATTTAAAAGTTGACATAATAAATCTCAGTCTTGATTTGTTATTTCATGATCAGTTTGTGTGTTATAAAACTCCATAAGTATATTTTGTCGTTCATAAACATCTTTAAATAAATCATATATACTATTCCATCTAGTGTTATTATCAAATTTTACTCTTTTAAATTTTTCACCTCTTGTATGACAAAAAGTTCTAAAATCTTGCATTCTTCTATTTGAACCATATATATAACCAATTATAAAACGAATTTTATTTATTGTCGTTTGCAAGTAAGTGAATCCGGATTGTACAATCAAATTTATTATATGGCATAAACATCTAACATGAAAAAATACACCATTTACTACAGGTTTTAAATCATTTTTTAACATATTAATAGAACTAGTATTATTTGTTGCATTATCTAAACTAATACTCATTATTTTATCTTTAATTTTGAAAGTACGGATTATGGACATAATTTGAGCATATATTGATTGACCATTATGTGGTAATTCAAAATATTCAAATCCTATAATTCTTTTTTGCATAAACATATCAGAATCTATCCAATGAGCTGTAATACAAATATAGCTAATTCCAGGTTGATGATTAGTGACCAAGTATCACTAGTTAAACAAATTTTACCATCAAAATTATCAAAATATTCAATTAATTCATTTTTAGCTTTATTATATAATTTAATTGCATCACGTTTAGTAGTCATTCTACTTGTTTATATTTTGGTTGCAATGCGCCTTCAATGTAGTCGGTACAACGCATATCATCAAAAAAATTGAATGGAAGCTCCTTCTCGATCACCAACTTAGCTTGCCACTCCTTTTGTAATATTTGATCGTAACTCCAACTGTGACCAGAGCGATCAATTTGTGATTGAGAGCTTTCATCAGTTATTTTATGCTTCTTTAAACACGACTCATAGTGACGGAGTAATGTGTTATTTCCTTTAACCCCGAAGAAGTTGTTACATATTTTGCATTGGGCTTTTTTAACACCTTCCACAATCCACACTTCGATGAAATGATCCCAAACAGCCGTTGTACATTTTGTTTGCTCGCCGGTAGGGCGTGAAAATATTGTACTCGAACCCGGAACGACACTTTCGGGCATAATGATATTTGGATCATTTTGAATAAATGATGACACTTGTGGAATGTTGGAAGAATCCATTGTAATAATATAAATGTACTAATAAAATAAATATTATGATTTATGTGTATAATAAATTATAAATATATATTATATAATTTAATTATAAAAATTATAACAATATACAAATTTAGAATTTAAGCTTGCAGTATGATGTTATTGTTATATCAGAGAATAGAGAGAAAGATGTGAGGAGTTGTAATTTTTGTGGAGTAAATTATATGATTTTTATAGTGAAAAAAATAACCGCTAGTAAAATTATAGCCGTTACGATACATGAAAATTTATTTAATTTTTGAAATCCAAATTCTGATGAAATTTTCATAGATGTGATGGATTGATAGATGGATGAGAAGGTGTGTCAACCTTTTTTTTATCCCCCGTTGGTCATTGCTAAATTGTCAATATACATAGCAAATATGTGTACTTCTTCAAAACATTAATTCAAAATACTAGTATGAGTAGAGTAAGCACTGTTGATGTTTCCTTTTTCAGAGATATAATGGGGGTATGGGCTATTATATATATAATATATATAGATTATATATAATAGCATGCATTGATGCCTTGAAGTCTTGGACAGTGAGCTAGTAACAATCAGTCAAATCACTTATTTTTGGATGTTTGCACATTTTAAAGTTTAAAGTATCGGTGTTGAGTTACTTGAGTACTTGTGTCTTTTTTTTTTATATAAATGTTAGCCTAAAGTACCGTTGAGTACTTATTTTTTATATAAAGGCTGGCCTGATGGCTGGTGGTGTTGAGTATTGTCGTATTGGGCTAAGCTGCCTGACTTTTTTTTTTTCAATGGTCTTTTTGGGTCGAGTTTGGAAGACAACATTTTAATTGGACAATAACTATTAAGCCAGCAAGCAGGCCAGGCCTGTTGCGTCGGATCAGGCCAGGCCCAGGCCGGACTCAGGCCAATCCAGGTCAGGCTTTGGGCCAGGCCAGTCCAGGCCAGATTTTTGTGCTCAAATGACAACCTTTTTAAGTCTTTCAGATCGTGCCAGGCCGGTCCAGGCCTTGACCAGACCGGACTTTGACCAGACCAAGCCCAGGCCGGACCAAGGCCAGGCCGCGGGCCTCAGGCCTTTTGTGCACCTCTATCCGGAAGGGGGAAAAATGTGTAAAACTGTTAATAAAATCACACCACTGTTTACTGACCAAAAAAATTAAAATCATTCTACCACTTTTTTTTTGAGAATATCACTTTACTACTAAGATTTCCTTATTATTTATTATACTATTATGAAAGGTTAAAATTTAGTACTAATTTTTTGACATATTAAAAGTAAATATACTCAATAAAAAATAATAATTTGATATTAAGTACATTTTGACAGTTTAAACGTTAGCATACCTTTGGTATAAGTTGTTTTTAATTTTTTTTTTTATAAAAGATGCTAAAGTCTGAGAGAAAAATAGGAAAATGAAATAGATAAACTAAGTAACTTAAAAGGCTACCTCTATCTCAATATTTTTTTAAAAATAAAATTGACTTATCTTATATAGATTTTGAGTTTTCATTCTTTTGCTCAAATAAAATTACATCTAAGACTATTCAGAAGGTTAAAATACAAAATAATGTCATTTAGTTACTTCAGACAAATCAATTAACAAATAATTTTTTTCATTCAATATTCAGCTTCAATTCATTTTACTTCTTTTTTTTTGTTTTTCTTTTGTTTTGTGTTTTAATCTTTTCAAATATAATATGAACTGCAGGCCTATAACTGTATAGAAAATTGGACCAAGTATTGACCAAAACATGGCCCCAGTTAATCAATTTTTTCTTGAGCCTTATGTTGGGTTTGGTTGGAATCAGCTTAAGAAAGTTGTACTTTGGGCTGGGCAAGAACTGCTGGAGAAGTTCAAAATTTCTTGTAAGACCCCAACTTTTATAAATAAAGATGAATTTTCTATAAATATCATTTTTGAATATTATGGAGTTAAATTGATATAATATTATAGTTGTGGTTAATATTTATAAATTTTACAAAATACGCAAGTTGTTATATAATATTCGATTGGTCGGGGAATATTCGTTTTAACAGGGAATATTCGTACAACGACACAATCATTGGTGGACCCCACAACGGAATTATTGTCGGATTGAGAAAACGACAAAAATATTTTATTAAAAATAACGGCGGAAGTTTTACCATTATTACTGTTGAACTACTCGGTAGTAAAAGTACAGTAAAACGTGTGGTTGCATAGTAGCACACGGTATTGATTATTAATGCTTATGTGAGAAGTCACTCAGTTTGATTCAATTATTGTCAGTTAATAATATGAATTATTTAGCGATAATGACGTTTTGTTTTATTCGTATTATTAACGTAATAAAACAGAAACATCTTTTTATATAAAACAGAATACTTTATTAAAGTTATTCTATAAATAGAATATATTATATTTTATTTAAAAGATTTTTCTTTAAATATGGACCGTCAGATTAAAGTAATTAATCTGGACCGTTCATGGATTAGTTACTATGCATTCTATTTTTCTATAAATAGTAGCTCATTCCTTCATTATTTCTTACGAATTCACTGAACTCTAGAGAGAGAAAATATAGAGAGAAACTATAGAGAGAGAGAAGAAGAGTATTCTGCTACTTAACTACTTCCTTATTTCAGCTCTTCTTTAAAACGGTAAGGGGTGTTATTCTTTCTTATTCATGAAGAGAAATGTTGTTATTCCATTTCTTATTATTCTGTTGGAATAACCTGTATACGCGGTTTACCCTATACTTGGTGACATTCTTCTATTATTCTGTTGGAACATCCTGTCTGTGTGTTTTACACCTGACCTGGTTCCGTTTTTGTTATTATTCTGTTGGAACATCCTGTCTGTGTGTTTTACACCGGACCTGGTTCCGTCTTGTTATTATTCTGTCGGAATATCCTGTCTGTGCGTTTACGCCGGACCTGGTTCCATTATTTATTCTGTCGGAATATCCTGTCTGTGCATTTACGCCGGACCTGGTTCCATTATTTATTCTGTCAGAATATCCTGTCTGTGCGTGTACGCCGGACCTGGTTCCATTATTTATTATTCTGTCGGAATATCCTGTCTGTGCGTTTACGCCGGACCTGGTTCCATTATTTATTATTCTGTTGGAATAACCTGTTTGTGCGGTCTATCGCATGCATGGTGATTTCTTTTGTTATTCCATTCTTTATTGTACTCAGTTGGTTAAATTTTGACTTCTATACTCCATGAAATTTGTGAAATATCCTTGATAATTGCGTTTCATCCAGTATCTTTTCATGAAAATATTCTTCTAAGCATTCTTGAATTTTACTCCACAAAGCATTATCATGTTGACAATTTGGACGTTATAAATTCTTAGATAAATTAATTCTTGAACTTGTTTTATTGAATTCTTATATCATTGTCATCATCCTCATGTTTATAAAATGTTGAAAGTCATCTGTGGCATGTAGTGCATAGATGGACTTGGTATGATTATGACCAGGGATTATTCGGTATAATCATGACCGTAATGTTACAAATGATGTGGTAAAAGTCATCATTGGCCCGTAGTGCATTGATGGACAGTTATTGGCATGATCATGACCATTAATGTAAGACCCCAACTTATTAATGAATAAAATCAAATTTTCTCTAAATATTATTGTGAATAATAAGGGGTTAATTTGATATAATACTTTGGTTATGGGTGAAATGTGCAAATTTTGCAAAATAAGCAAGTGGTTATAAAATATTTATTTTTGGTCGGTGAATATTCGGTTGGTCGTGGAATATTCTTGCTGTCGGGGAATATTCGTACGACGACGCAGCCTTGTGTGGGCCCCATAACGGAAAGCGATTGGATGAAGAAAACGACAAGTATAAGTTGTTTATAAATAATGGCGTAGTTGTTACCGTTAATACTGTTGGAATACCCGGTGGTTAAAATACAGTAGCACACGGTATTGCACCAATTATTGATTCTTACGTAAGAAGGCACTACTCAATAATTGTTACAGTAGTTATTATTCAATATTTTATTTTATTGATTCAATAATTGCTGCGTTGATATTTTATATTATTGTTGTTTCAATAATTGTTGCTGCACAGTATTTTCATTATCAGATCAATAATTCATATTATTTGAATAATATTATTAGATAACATTATTGGCAATGTCTAGAAAGTTCTGTCTAAGGAGAGGTTTGGTCATCTAATTGCGCGCCAGTAAGGAGAAATCCTTATTGGAAAGCCCCCTCTTTCCTGGGAACGGCCTGGTTGTCATAAATGTGATTCTGTAATATTATTTGTGAATAATTAATTATTGATTCATATGATAAGGAAATATTTATTTTATGTGGATATAAATGAGGGATATATTTTTGTGGTTAAAAATGAAGGAGTTAATGTTGAGGTTTTTGTCAGTATTTTTGTCGGAATGGAGGTATTAAAAATCAGGATTTTTGAGATAGTTTGCGGGGGTTATAATTTTTAATCCGACCGTTGGATCGTGGTAATTTTTGGATATGTTATACATATATAAGTTGAGTATATGTCCACAAATTTTGAACCGTTAAAAATGAACGTATGATTTATTACGAATTTTACAAGATGACTGGTTCAGAAATTGTTGAATTTTCGGAGTTTATCATTTTGGTGGAAAATTCTAGAATTGGTGGGCCCCACTTGTGGTTGGTGAAGAAATGTGCTGAATTATATTTCAAATGTGGTGGGTGGGAATAGTAGCAGGTAAAGCCATCAGGTTGCAGGTCAAACCTACCAAAATTTTCCTATAAATAGAGGGCTAAGTTAGAATTGAAAATCACACCAGAAACAAGTTTTCTCTCTTTCTCTCTCTAGATTATTGAGTGTATTTTGTGAGTATTTAGATACTTTGAGAGTTTCTATTCATCAGAGCAAGTTTCTTTCAGCCTTATACCGGTATTCCGACCAGAAGTACTGATATTTTGAGGTAAGGGATATTATTTTCTTCTTAATGATATTATTTTCTTCAATATCATTATGCTGAAATATTGATATGAGTTTTTATCAAATTTGGAACTTTTTGTGTCGGGAGTTACTATTCACGTATACGGCACTATTCACGTATACGGCACTATTCACGAATACGGCACTATTCACCGAAAAATAAAATTTTCCCTTTTTGTCCAAGATGTCTATTATGGTTACTATCTTTGATTGTATCCATGTTTTGATCTTTATTTTTGAATTCTGCTTCACAATTGATTATTATGAAGTATTATTGATCTTGGATAAACTGTTATACGAATCCCTACTATTTGTCCTTCTGTCTCATTGGATTCGTTCTCTTTAAGATATTTTTCATCATCCTCAGTCCTAAATGATGATATTACTGAATATCTTTGGCCTGTAGTGCAAAGATGTATAATTACTTGATGAATATCTTTGGCCTGTAGTGCAAAGATGAACAGGTGTTGAGATGAACATGACCGACTGATGATACAAATGAATATCTTTGGCCTGTAGTGCAAAGATGAATATTTGGTTAAAGATGATTATTAATTGATGTTACAGGGATAAAATATTGATGATGGACTTTTAAATCTTAGAAGATAGTAGAATTCTTTCTCTACTTGACTCTTCTAATGGTTTGTTGTTTCCGCTGCAGTTGTTGATCTAAAACTTGTTGTCGATTATATTTTATCAGATTTTTCCCTGTTGAAGACTAACGATAATTTGTTGTATATTATCTTAGTCATAATATTCTTTACTGGGCTAGTTGAGCTCACCCTTTTCCTTTTTGTTCCATTTTTCTTCTCAGGAGGTGAGAACATAGCAGGATCTAGTCGGGGTATGGAGTGATGGTTCTAGAAAGATGTATTAGCAGTCCTCACTATTTCTGTAAAATAGTGTTTGAATAATTGTAATGAGGATTTATTTGAGTGTGGATATTGTCTAGAAGACAATATTTGTATTTAAACTCACAGTATGTGTTGTCGTATTTTGCACGACAATTGTATTATTGAAGTTGTAGTTTGCTTTCTGTACCATGTATTTGGCGACTCAGAATGGGTGTTGTATACCTATTCTGGGGGCGTCACAGTTGGTATCAGAGCTTAGGGATATGATCCCTGGCTGAGATGTGAGACAAGAACTAGGAGGGGAGAGACGGGGAATTCCTTCGCTAGTATGACCTGACTAAGTTTATTTGGTGTTTATTTGGTCGGTCAGAGTATAGGATAATATATGACATGACTATTAACCCTTGTTTTATGGCAGTATTTAAGAATGGCAGCTGAGAACGTTAATAATGGAGTAAATCAGACCGTGGAGACACCTTTGATCACTACCCAGGGAAACGTGCAACAGGAAGGCAATATTCCTCCTGTAAACAACGTTACCGAGCAAACGATGAATGATGGAATGTTTAGGAGCTTTTTGCAGTTCATGCAAAATCAGACGAGGGAGACTCGTGTGCAAAATACAGGTGGAAATAATGACAACACGCGGTTTGTCACAGCTAAGCAGTTCAAGGAATTGGGACCACCAGAATTTAAGGGAAAGCCGGATCCGATCATGGCGGAAACGTGGGTCAAGCAAATTACCAAGATATTCGATGTCTTGGGATGCACGGAGGAACAGAAGGTTCCATTCGCCACCTTTATGTTCCGCGGTGAGGCAGACTACTGGTGGGAGTCTGTGAAGCGTACCCAGCCTGACGCACTCAACATGTCCTGGGAAACATTTCAAAAACTGTTCAATGACAAGTACTTTCCTGAAAGTATTCGTCATATGAAGGAGGTGGAGTTTATCAGACTGGAACAAAACAACATGACGGTGTCCCAGTACGAGGCGAAGTTTGCAGAGTTATCCAGGTTTGCACCTCATTTGGTCGAAAATGAGGAACGAATGACGCGGATGTTTCTGAGAGGTTTAAAACCTGAGATTCGTCAATACCTTATCTCTCATAAATTTTCTCTGTATTCAGACGTTGTCAACAGGGCCCAATTATTAGAGAGAGATAATGAGTATACTCAACCGAGGGACCACAACCAGGGTCATACCGGTGACAGCAATCATCAGAGCGATGATAACCAACGAGGAGGGAAAAATACGAACAAAGGCGGTAACCACTCGGGTGGTCATCGTGGCCATGATAATAGGAGAGGTGAGTCAAGTGGAAATTTCAGAAAGAGGAGATTCAACAATGACGGGAAGACATCAGCACCAGCACCAGTACCAACAACAAATTTTAGGGGAGGAGAACGACCGCCAGTTAGATGTTACAAATGCGGGAAAGAGGGACATATCAGCCCAAACTGTCCACAACAATCCAAGGTGTGTTACAACTGTGGGAAGGAAGGCCACATCGCTCGAGATTGTACTATAGCGAAACCAAGTTCAGCGGGAGTGGTGATTCCAAGGGCTGTCCCGGATAAGGCGAAATCAGCGGTTCCTGGAAGAGCGTTTGTCGTAACTGGCCAAAACGTGAGAAACCCGAACGAGGTGATCACGGGTAAGCTAATCTTGAATTCTTGCGAAGTTTATACTTTACTAGATACCGGTTCTACCCATTCTTTTATCTCTCCTGCTTGTGCTCAACGTTTAAACTTGACTCCGGAGAAATTGGACTTTAACTTATCTGTTGAAACTCCGTTGGGTGAAACCTTCGTTACATCTACAGTTTATAAATCTTGCATGATCCAAGTTGGCACTATCACATTACCTGTTGATCTTATCTCTTTAAAGATACTTGCTTTTGATGTGATTTTAGGAATTGATTGGTTAACCACTCATCATGCTAAAATTGATTGTTTTCGTAAGGTTGTTAGTTTTCATATTCCTAACCAACCTGTCATACGAATTCAAACTACTAAACCACTAAAATCAGTCACTGTCATATCAAGCCACAAAGCTATTCGTTTATTGAAAAACGGATGTCAAGCTTTCTTAGCCCATGTTATGGATTTGAACAAAGACAAGTCAGATTTGAATAATATTTCTATTGTTAGAGAATTTTCCGATGTATTTCCTGAAGAACTTCCCGGTCTACCCCCGGAACGAGAAATTGAATTCTTTATTGACCTTGAACCCGGTACAAAGCCCATTTCTAAAACCCCATATCGAATGGCTCCTATTGAACTTCAGGAGTTAAAAGTCCAACTACAGGAGTTGTTGGACATCGGTTTTATTCGTCCTAGTACGTCTCCTTGGGGTGCTCCTGTTTTATTCGTAAAGAAGAAAGACGGGAGTATGCGACTTTGTATTGACTATCGAGAATTGAACCATGTCACCATCAAGAATAGGTATCCGCTACCTCGCATTGATGACCTGTTTGACCAGTTGCAAGGAGCACAATTCTTTTCAAAGATCGATCTTCGTTCTGGATATCATCAGCTGAAGATTAAAACTGAGGATATTCCAAAGACTGCCTTCAGAACTCGGTACGGGCATTATGAATTCTTAGTAATGTCTTTTGGATTGACTAATGCTCCTGCTGCCTTCATGGATATGATGAACCGTGTATTCAAAGAATATTTGGATCAGTTCGTTGTTGTCTTTATTGATGACATCCTCATCTATTCCAAAAGCCGTGAAGATCATGAGCGCCATTTGAAGCTGGTACTGCAAAGGCTTCGTGAAAACAAGCTATATGCCAAACTGAAGAAATGCGAGTTCTGGCTTGAGGAAGTAGCATTCCTTGGGCACGTGGTGTCAAAACATGGAGTATCTGTCGACCCGGCGAAGATTGAAGCCATACAAAGTTGGGAGCAACCGAAGTCGGTAACCGAAGTACGTAGCTTTCTGGGCTTAGCTGGTTATTATCGGAGATTTGTGGAAGGATTTTCTCGAATCGCTACTCCGTTAACTCAGCTGACTCGGAAAGATACAAAATTCGTATGGAGTGAGGAATGCGAGAAGAGTTTCCAAGAACTCAAGAGGAGACTCATTTCGGCACCTGTTTTGACAATACCATCTGGTTCGGATGGATTTGTTATCTACAGCGATGCTTCAGGCAAAGGGTTAGGATGTGTTCTCATGCAACATGGGAAAGTCATAGCCTATGCCTCACGACAACTCAAAGAATATGAGAGGAATTATCCTACTCATGATTTGGAGTTGGCAGCAGTCGTTTTTGCGTTGAAGATCTGGAGACACTACCTGTATGGGGAGAAAGTGGAGATCTATACAGATCATAAAAGCCTCAAATATTTCTTCACCCAAAAGGAACTCAACATGCGGCAACGACGTTGGCTTGAGCTGTTGAAAGATTACGATCATACCATCCAATACCATCCTGGAAAAGCAAACGTAGTAGCTGACGCATTGAGTAGAAGATCATATGCGGGTACGAGTGCAATGTTTTTAACACAAAGGCCCATTTTGTATGACTTGCAAAGGATGGAGATAGAGATGAAGGCTCCAAGTACCCACATGATGATATCAAATATACGAGTAGAACCGACTTTAATCGATAAAGTTAAAGCTGCTCAAGCTACGGATATAGAGCTGATGCGTATGAAGAAGAAAGTGCAAGAAGGTGCTATTCCAGAAGCAAGAATCGATGAAGAAGGAATACTTCGAGTCAACTCCAGACTTTGTGTTCCTAACGATTTTGACTTGAAGCATAGAATAATGATGGAGGCACACAACACACCGTTTGCAATCCATCCTGGGAGTACCAAAATGTATCACGATCTTCGACATACATTTTGGTGGAGCAATATGAAAAGAGAGATCGCGGAGTTTATCTCGAGGTGTTTAACTTGTCAACGTGTAAAGGCGGAGCATCAAGTGCCAAAGGGTCCATTGCAACCACTTGAGATCCGAAATGGAAGTGGGAACACATTACTATGGATTTTGTTACGGGTCTTCCCAAGGTTTCTCAAGGCATAGATGCGATTTGGGTTATTGTTGATAGATTAACCAAGTCCGCTCATTTCTTGCCGATACGTGAGACTTATTCCCTTGAACGTCTTGCTAGTATGTACGTGAACGAGATTGTGAGATTGCATGGCATGCCAGTATCCATAGTTTCGGATCGTGACCCAAGATTCACTTCACGATTTTGGGTTAGCTTGCAGAAAGCTATGGGCACGGATTTACGATTCAGTTCAGCATACCATCCTCAAACGGACGGACAATCAGAGAGGACTATTCAAACTCTTGAAGATCTATTAAGACTTTGTGTCCTAGATCTCAAAGGGAGTTGGGATAAGTACCTACCATTGGTGGAATTCTCCTACAACAACAGTTATCAGGCGAGCATAGGTGTGGCTCCATTTGAGGCGTTGTATGGAAGAAAATGTCGTTCTCCAGTATGCTGGGACGAGGTGGGTGAAGCAACATTGTTGGGACCAGAATTGGTACGCATTACTACAGAGAAGATCCAAACGATTCGACAACGTATACAAACGGCACAGGATCGACAAAAGAGTTATGCGGATCTTCATCGGAAGGACGTGGAATTTAATATTGGGGATCATGTATTGTTACGTGTTGCACCATGGAAGGGAGTTACAAGATTTGGGAAGAGAGGAAAGCTCAATCCAAGATTTGTTGGTCCATTTGAGATTCTTGAGCGAATAGGAAATGTGGCATATAGACTCGCATTACCTCCAAGCATGTCTCGTGTTCATAATGTTTTTCACATATCTATGCTTCGTAAATATGTTAAAGACCCGAACCACATTATTGAGTTAGAACCAGACGAGATAGCTGAAGATTTAACGTACGAGGAGGTACCTGTTAAGATCTTGGATAGGAAAGAGCATGTCCTACGCACGAAGGTTATACCACAAGTTAAGGTTTTGTGGAGAAACCATGCTATTGAAGAAATGACCTGGGAGTTGGAATCAGAAATGAAAGCGAGGTATCCTCACCTTTTTGAAACATCAGGTACGTACGTCAATTTCGAGGACGAAATTTCATAAGGAGGGGAGGTTGTAAGACCCCAACTTATTAATGAATAAAATCAAATTTTCTCTAAATATTATTGTGAATAATAAGGGGTTAATTTGATATAATACTTTGGTTATGGGTGAAATGTGCAAATTTTGCAAAATAAGCAAGTGGTTATAAAATATTTATTTTTGGTCGGTGAATATTCGGTTGGTCGTGGAATATTCTTGCTGTCGGGGAATATTCGTACGACGACGCAGCCTTGTGTGGGCCCCATAACGGAAAGCGATTGGATGAAGAAAACGACAAGTATAAGTTGTTTATAAATAATGGCGTAGTTGTTACCGTTAATACTGTTGGAATACCCGGTGGTTAAAATACAGTAGCACACGGTATTGCACCAATTATTGATTCTTACGTAAGAAGGCACTACTCAATAATTGTTACAGTAGTTATTATTCAATATTTTATTTTATTGATTCAATAATTGTTGCGTTGATATTTTATATTATTGTTGTTTCAATAATTGTTGCTGCACAGTATTTCCCATTATCAGATCAATAATTCATATTATTTGAATAATATTATTAGATAACATTATTGGCAATGTCTAGAAAGTTCTGTCTAAGGAGAGGTTTGGTCATCTAATTGCGCGCCAGTAAGGAAAAATCCTTATTGGAAAGCCCCCTCTTTCCTGGGAACGGCCTGGTTGTCATAAATGTGATTCTGTAATATTATTTGTGAATAATTAATTATTGATTCATATGATAAGGAAATATTTATTTTATGTGGATATAAATGAGGGATATATTTTTGTGGTTAAAAATGAAGGAGTTAATGTTGAGGTTTTTATCAGTATTTTTGTCGGAATGGAGGTATTAAAAATCAGGGTTTTTGAGATATTTTGCGGGGGTTATAATTTTTAATCCGACCGTTGGATCGTGGTAATTTTTGGATATGTTATACATATATAAGTTGAGTATATGTCCACAAATTTTGAACCGTTAAAAATGAACGTATGATTTATTACGAATTTTACAAGATGACTGGTTCAGAAATTGTTGAATTTTCGGAGTTTATCATTTTGGTGGAAAATTCTAGAATTGGTGGGCCCCACTTGTGGTTGGTGAAGAAATGTGCTGAATTATATTTCAAATGTGGTGGGTGGGAATAGTAGCAGGTAAAGCCATCAGGTTGCAGGTCAAACCTACCAAAATTTTCCTATAAATAGAGGGCTAAGTTAGAATTGAAAATCACACCAGAAACAAGTTTTCTCTCTTTCTCTCTCTAGATTATTGAGTGTATTTTGTGAGTATTTAGATACTTTGAGAGTTTCTATTCATCAGAGCAAGTTTCTTTCAGCCTTATACCGGTATTCCGACCAGAAGTACTGATATTTTGAGGTAAGGGATATTATTTTCTTCTTAATGATATTATTTTCTTCAATATCATTATGCTGAAATATTGATATGAGTTTTTATCAAATTTGGAACTTTTTGTGTCGGGGTTACTATTCACGTATACGGCACTATTCACGTATACGGCACTATTCACGAATACGGCACTATTCACCGAAAAATAAAATTTTCCCTTTTTGTCCAAGATGTCTATTATGGTTACTATCTTTGATTGTATCCATGTTTTGATCTTTATTTTTGAATTCTGCTTCACAATTGATTATTATGAAGTATTATTGATCTTGGATAAACTGTTATACGAATCCCTACTATTTGTCCTTCTGTCTCATTGGATTCGTTCTCTTTAAGATATTTTTCATCATCCTCAGTCCTAAATGATGATATTACTGAATATCTTTGGCCTGTAGTGCAAAGATGTATAATTACTTGATGAATATCTTTGGCCTGTAGTGCAAAGATGAACAGGTGTTGAGATGAACATGACCGACTGATGATACAAATGAATATCTTTGGCCTGTAGTGCAAAGATGAATATTTGGTTAAAGATGATTATTAATTGATGTTACAGGGATAAAATATTGATGATGGACTTTTAAATCTTAGAAGATAGTAGAATTCTTTCTCTACTTGACTCTTCTAATGGTTTGTTGTTTCCGCTGCAGTTGTTGATCTAAAACTTGTTGTCGATTATATTTTATCAGATTTTTCCCTGTTGAAGACTAACGATAATTTGTTGTATATTATCTTAGTCATAATATTCTTTACTGGGCTAGTTGAGCTCACCCTTTTCCTTTTTGTTCCATTTTTCTTCTCAGGAGGTGAGAACATAGCAGGATCTAGTCGGGGTATGGAGTGATGGTTCTAGAAAGATGTATTAGCAGTCCTCACTATTTCTGTAAAATAGTGTTTGAATAATTGTAATGAGGATTTATTTGAGTGTGGATATTGTCTAGAAGACAATATTTGTATTTAAACTCACAGTATGTGTTGTCGTATTTTGCACGACAATTGTATTATTGAAGTTGTAGTTTGCTTTCTGTACCATGTATTTGGCGACTCAGAATGGGTGTTGTATACCTATTCTGGGGGCGTCACAATTAATGAATACACGAATATCCTTGGCCGTAGTGCAGGGGTGATTCGATGATGTGGATTATTTTATTAAGCTGAGTCCCAGCGATAACAGTGTTGAAAGACCTTTTAAATCATAAAAGATAGTAGAGTTTATTTTCTACTTGACTCTTTTAATGGACTGCTTGTTTCGCTGCAGTTAAACTTGATGTCTATTATATTTTATCAGTTTAATATTGTTGAAGGCTAATGATAATTTATTCTGCATTATCTTAGTCATAATATTTCTTACTGGGCTAGTTGAGCTCACCTTTTCTTTCACTGTTCTCTTCAAGAAATGAGAACATAGCTGGGGCAAGTCGGGGAACGGAGTGATGGTTCGAATGATAGTATTAGTTAGTAGTCCTCACTATTTTATGTAATAGTGTGTTAATAAATGTAATGAGGACTCCTTTTGAGTATGAATACTCTCTAGAAGATAATATTTGTATTCAAACTCACAGTTTATATTTTGTCGTATTGTACATGACAGTTGTATTAGTAAGTTGTATTTGTATTCTGTACTATGTATCTGACGACCCAAGATGGGTGACGTATACCTATTTTTGGGGGCGTCATAGTTGGTATCAGAGCTTAGGGATATGATCCCTGGCTAAGATGTGAGAATAGAACTAGGAGGGGAGAGACGGGGAATTCCTTCGCTAGTATGACCTACCTAAGTTTATTTGCATGGTATTTAATTGGTCGGTCATAATATAAGGATAATATATGACATATCAATTAACTTTTATTTTGTGGACGTATCTGAAAATGGCATCTGAGAATGTTGAGAATAGCAATGGAGCACAGGCGATTATTGATTCACCACATATCAATAATCAGGATAATGGTCATCAGGAAGGTGACAATCCTCATGCAAACAACAACACTGACCAGATGATGAATGATGGAATGTTCAGAGGTTTTATGCAATTCATGCAACAACAGGTGAAAGCGGCTCCTGTCCACAACGTAGGTGGAAATACTGGAAACTCTCAGGCGGTCACCGCTTAACAGTTTAAGGAGCTGGGACCACCGGAGTTTAAGGGAGAACCCAAACCACTTGTAGCTGAAACATGGATAAAGCAGATCACCAAGATATTTGATGTCTTGGGTTGCTCCGAGGAGCAAAAGGTTCCCTTTGCCGCCTTTATGTTGCGAGGAGAGGCAGATTACTGGTGGGAATCGATAAAGCGTACTCAACCTGCCGCACTGAAGATGTCCTGGGAGAAGTTCCAAGAGCTGTTTAACGACAAATACTTTCCCGAGAGTATTCGTCACATGAAGGAGGTGGAGTTCATCAAATTGGAGCAGAATAATATGACCGTGTCGCAGTACGAGGCAAAATTTGCGGAGTTATCCCGGTTTGCGTCCCACCTGGTGGATAATGAAGAAAGAATGACGCGGATGTTTTTAAGAGGTTTGAAGCCGGAGATACGTCAACATCTTGTTTCTCATAAACTGTGTTTGTATTCAGATGTTGTGAATAGGGCTCAGTTGGTGGAGCGTGGTAACGAGACAACACAACCAAAAGAGAGCAGCCAGCAAAATGATAATACCAGTGAGAGCAGTCATCGAAGCGGTGACCACAAGGGTGGAGGGAAACAACAGGCCAGAAATGGTAACCACTTCAGTGGTAATCAGGGCCAAAACAATAAGAATAGGCATTTCAAGAAGAGGAGATTCAACAATGATGGAAAGACGTCAGCACCAGCACCTGTCGTTAAGGAAGGAGAACGACCACCTATCATATGTTTCAAATGCGGAGGGGAGGGGCACATCAGTCCAAACTGCGCGATGCCGTCCAAAGCATGTTATAATTGTGGAAGAGAAGGTCATTAAACCCGATTTTGTCATTTACCGAAGACAAATTCAGCTAGGATGGAGGCACCAAAGGCCGTCCCAGAAAAGTCAAAACCGGTTGTGCAAGGGAGAGCGTTTGTTGTGAACTCCCAGAAAGCAAGGAACCCGAATGAGGTCATCACGGGTAAGCTTATCATAAACTCTAACGAAGTATATACTTTATTTGATACCGGTTCTACCCATTCTTTTATTTCTCCTACTTGCGCTCATCGATTAAATTTGATTCCGGAGAAATTAGACTTTGACTTATCTGTGGAAACTCCGTTGGGAGAAACCTTCATTACCTCCACTATTTATAAGTCTTGTTTTGTTCAAATCGGTACCCACACATTACCTGTCGATCTTATTTCATTAAAAATACTTGCATTTGACGTGATTCTAGGGATTGAGTGGTTAACTACTCATCATGCAAAAATTGATTGTTTTCGTAAGGTTGTTAGCTTTTATATTCCTAATCGACCTATTATGCGAATTCAAGCAACCAAACCATTAAAATCAATCGTTGTCATCTCAACCCATAAAGCTATTCGTTTATTGAAAAACGGATGTCAAGCTTTCTTATCTCATGTCACGGATCTAAACAAAAATACGTCAATTTTGAATGATATTTATATTGTTAATAAATTCCCTGACGTATTCCCTGAAGAACTTCCTGGCCTACCCCCAGAGCGTGAAATTGAATTTTGTATCGACCTTGAACCCGGTACAAAACCCATTTCCAAAGCCCCATATCGAATGGCTCCTATTGAACTTCAGGAGTTAAAGATCCAACTGCAGGAATTGTTAGACATTGTCTTTATTCGTCCTAGTACTTCTCCTTGCGGTGCTCCTGTTCTATTCATGAAGAAGAAAGATGGAAGTATGCGACTTTGTATTGATTATCGAGAGTTGAATCATGTCACCATCAAAAATAGGTACCCATTGCCACGTATTGATGACCTGTTTGACCAGTTGCAAGGAGCACAATTCTTTTCAAAGATCGATCTTCGTTCTGGATATCATCAGCTGAAGGTTAGAACTGAGGATATTCCAAAGACGGCTTTTAGAACTCGGTACGGGCATTATGAATTCCTAGTCATGTCTTTTGGATTGACTAATGCTCCTGCTGCCTTCATGGATATGATGAACCGGGTATTCAAGGAATATTTGGATCACTTTGTGGTCGTCTTTATTGATGACATCCTTATTTATTCCAAAATCCGTGAAGATCATGAGCAACACTTGAGGCTGGTACTCCAAAAGCTTCGTGAATACAAGCTTTATGCCAAGTTAAAGAAATGCGAGTTCTGGCTGGAGGAGGTAGCATTCCTTGGGCACGTAGTATCAAGTCGTGGAATATCGGTTGACCCGGCAAAGATTGAAGCTATTCAAAGCTGGGAGCAACCTAAATCAGTGACCGAGGTACGTAGCTTTTTTGGTTTAGCTGGTTATTATCGGAGATTCGTGGAAGGATTTTCTCGAATCGCTACTCCATTAACTCAGCTGACTCGAAAAGATACAAAGTTTGGTTGGAGCGAAGAATATGAGCAGAGTTTTCAAGAACTCAAGAGGAGACTCATTTCAGCACCTGTTCTAACAATACCATCTGGCTCGGAGGGGTTTGTCATCTACAGTGATGCTTCGAGCAAAGGGTTGGGATGCATTCTCATGCAACATAGAAAAGTCATAGCCTAAGCATCAAGACAACTCAAGGAATATGAGAGGAATTATCCTACTCATGATCTAGAGTTGGCAGCTGTTGTCTTTGCACTTAAAATTTGGAGGCATTACTTGTATGGGGAGAAAGTGGAGATCTTTACGGATCATAAAAGCCTCAAATATTTCTTCACTCAAAAGGAACTCAACATGCGACAACGACGTTGGCTTGAACTGTTGAAAGATTATGATCATACCATTCAATACCATCTTGGAAAAGCGAACGTGGTAGCTGACACATTGAGTAGAAGATCATATGCGGGTACAAGTGCAATATTAACAACGTAAAGGCCCATTTTGTGTGACTTGGAAAGGATGGAGATAGAGTTAAAGACTCCAGGGACCCATGTGATGATGGCGAATATACGAGTAGAACCGACTTTAATCGATAAAGTTAAAGCTGCTCAAGCTACAGACCTGGAGCTGATGCGTATAAGGAAGAAAGTGCAAGAAGGTGCTATGTCGGAAGCAAGAATCGATGAAGAAGGAATACTTCGAGTCAACTCCAGACTTTGTGTTCCTAACAACCCTGATTTAAAGTATGAAATCATGATGGAGGCGCACAACACACCGTTTACAATCCATCCTGGAAGTACCAAAATGTATCATGATCTTCGTCATACATTTTGGTGGAGCAATATGAAGAGAGAGATAGCGTTGTTTATCTCAAGGTGTCTAACTTGTGAACGAGTCAAAGCGGAGCATCAATGTAAGACCCCGAATTTTATGAAATAAAAGTATTCAATTTTTCTTATAATTACTATTCAGTAAATGGTTAAATTGATAAAAGTTTAAAGTTATGAGTGAAATATGATTTTTTTTCAAAATAAGCAAGTGGTTATAAAATAATCATTGTTGTCGGGGAATATTCGTTTGGTCGTGGAATATTCTTTCTGTCGGGGAATATTCGTACGACGGCGCAGCTATTTGTGGGCCCCATAACGAATAACTTTCGGGTGAAGAAAACGACAAATTTGAGTTTTTACAAATAACGGCGTAGTTGTTACCGTTAACACTGTTGGAATACCCGGTGGTTAAAATACAGTAATACGCGTTATTGCACAGTAGCACACGGTATTGCATAGTATTTTTGAAATTATTGATTCTTACGTAAGAAGGCACTACTCAATAATTGTTACAGTAATTACTGTTCAATATTTTATTTTATTGATTCAATAATTGTTGCGTTGATATTTTATATTATTGTTGTTTCAATAATTGTTGCTGCACAGTATTTCCCATTATCAGATCAATAATTCATATTATTTGAATAATATTATTAGATAACATTATTGTCAATGTCTAGAAAGTTCTGTCTAAGGAGAGGTTTGGTTATCTAATTGCGCGCCAGTAAGGAAAAATTCTTATTGGAAAGCCCCCTCTTTCCTGGGAACGGCCTGGTTGTCATAAATGTGATTCTGTAATATTATTTGTGAATAATTAATTATTGATTCATATGATAGGGAAATATTTATTTTATGTGGATATAAATGAGGGATATATTTTTGTGGTTAAAAATAAAGGAGTTAATGTTGAGGTTTTTATCAGTATTTTTGTCGGAATGGAGGTATTAAAAATCAGGGTTTTTGAGATATTTTGCGGGGGTTATAATTTTTAATCCGACCGTTGGATCGTGGTAATTTTTGGATATGTTATACATATATAAGTTGAGTATATGTCCACAAATTTTGAACCGTTAAAAATAAACGTATGATTTATTATGAATTTTACGAGATGACTGGTTCAGAAATTGTTGAATTTTCGGAGTTTATCATTTTGGTGGAAAATTCTAGAATTGGTGGGCTCCACTTGTGGTTGGTGAAGAAATGTGCTGAATTATATTTCAAATGTGGTGGGTGGAAATAGTAGCAGGTAAAGCCATCAGGTTACAGGTCAAACCTACCAAAATTTTCCTATAAATAGAGGGCTAAGTTAGAATTGAAAATCACACCAAAAACATAAGCTTTCTCTCTTTCTCTCTCTATATTATGAAGCATATTTTGTGAGTTTTTAGATACTTGGTGAGTTGCTATTCATCAGTGCAAGTTTCCTTCAGCATCATATCCGATATCCAGTCAGAAGTACTGCTTTTTGAGGTAAGGGATTGTAAGGGATAGTAAGGGATATTAAGGATTTTAAGGGTTGTTATGATTTTCAGTTTCGTAATTTTTCTGATCTTCAAAAATTCTGGAAAAATTTGAAATGATATTTTGATGAGTTTTCTTGATTGTGTCCAAAAATGGTGATTTTTGGATGTATAGATTGAGAGTTATGAATTTTATGAGAAAAGACTATTTTAAAAGTAACAGCTTATAATTCCTTGTGGTTAACTCCAAAATTGATGAAATTTTTATTGGGAGTACATGTATATGATAGAAGTATACTCTGTAAATTTCAGAATTTTTAGACAAAAGTACAATTTTTGATAAATGTCTAAATATTCGGCTATTTTGGCCATATGAAAAATAATAAATGACTTTTAAAAATTCTGAGAAAAATATATGTTCACTATGGGACTATATTATGCTAAATCCCAGAAAAGAAATATTTTTGGAACTGATTTGGTATTTTTCATGAAAATGGTCTAGTTATGAGTAAATGAATTAAATATGTTTTGTGAAGAAAGAAAATTGGAAAATAGGATTTTATGGCTTGAGAATCCTATATGAGGTATATGCAGATTTTTGATGAGGGTTTTGGTTATTGATGATGAAATTGTAAGAGTTGGCATTTTATGATGATTAAATGCATTAATTAGTAAAGTGTAAACAATTAAAATAAATTGTTTATAAATTTAAGTAATGTTATTCTTTCAATATCATTATACCGAAATATTGGTATGAATTTTATTGTGGAATTTCTATCTTTTGTGTCGGGATTACTATTCATGAGTTACTATTCACGATTTACTATTCATGAGTTACGAATATTACTCTTGAGATTAAAACTATATGTTGATCATATTATTTTTATCATCATATATAACATTTTTATAACCCTGATGTTGAAATTCTCTTTCACTGGAGTGTAAAGATGGGTAGATTATTGGTATGATCATGACTAGGGTTCTCTTTGGCCTGTAGTGCAAAGTTGAATTGTGACTGGTATGATCATGACCATTGAATTTATAATTGAATATCTTAAGCTTAAGTGCAAAGGTGAATTGATCAACATGGTTATAATTATTGTTTATATAATTTCTGAAATGATTATATATTTCTTTGAGATATTAATATCTTTGGCCTGTAGTGCAAAGATGAAATATTGATGAATATCTTTGGCCTGTAGTGCAAAGATGAATTGTTGATGAATATCTTTGGCCCGTAGTGCAAAGATGATATGTTGTTGAATATCTTTGGCCAGTAGTGCAAAGATGAACAGATGTTGAGATAAACATGACCAACTGGTGATACAAATGAATATCTTTGGACTTAGTGCAAAGATGAAGTTATTAGTATGATTATGAACAGGAAATGTGATTTGATGTAACCATGATCTTTGATGTTTCAGGTAAAGATAGGTGATGAAAATTATCATCGTCCTGGATGAGAAGAGGAATTTAGAACTACAGTTATGATTATGAGTTATTCATATGATTGTGGACCAGAATTGTTGATTGATGTTACAGGGATAAAATATTGTTGGTGGATTTTTAACATGGAGAAGATAATAGACTTTATAGTCTATTTGACTCTTCTAATGGATTGCTCGTTCCGCTGCAACTATGGTTGAAATTTTTATCATTTACCATATGTTCTAAATCTCTGATTTATTGTTGATGAAGGCTATTGATAATTGAATTATCTTTAGTCATGATATTCTTTACTGAGCTAGTTGTGCTCACCCTTTTGCTTCACAATTCCTTTCAGGTAATAAGAGTGTAGCTGGGTCGAGCGGGGGTAACAAGGGAATAGAACGGTGGTCATCATTTAGTAGTTATATTTGGTGAAGAAAATAGGGTGAGGCGAACCCAACGTTGGAAGGGTGTTTTGTCACTATCATACAAGATGTCTAATGACATACAACCTCGTGTCATCATAAGACAGGGTTGTGCTCATCCACTTGCTGAGTATATCTATGGGCACTACCTATATAATCTTGGTGTTTGTTTGAAGTATAATTCTCAATTAGAGACAGTGGAGATAATGATAAGTCAAGAGAAAACTCACCATTGGGAAGAATATGATAGTAATCTTCTCGTTTTTCTTTGGGGTCTATTGGGTCAACCAAGGATAATTCTGTGGCCATATGATATCTATCATAACCTAGACGCGTGGCCTCCCATGTACGAAGGTTTCCTTGAGCACTTCCCAAAGATTCTAATTTCTAAAATAGTTTTTGACTATACCTTTATGTAAGGTGTTATTGTGAGGTGATGTCCACGGTTGGAACATGAGTCACATTTGGTATATATTTGTATCCAAACTCACAACATATGTGTTGTTGTATTTTGCACGACAATTGTTGTAATAAAGTTGTAGTTATTTTCTGTACCATGTATTTGACGACTCAGAATGGGTTGGGTGGAATGGACCTATTTTGGGGTCGTCACAGGTGGTATCAGAGCCATAAGTAAAGAGCCCCGAGCCTCTATCTGGTGACATCCTGTTGATGGGGAATGCACCGAAGCCAGACTCTCCGTAGGGGACGCCGTTCTGCGGTGGCAAACTGATAGGTACCACTGTGAGGTGCTGTCCACTGATGGGACATTTGTCACAGGTGGTATCAGAGCTTAGGGATATGATCTCTGGCGGAGATCGGGGAATACAACTAGGAGGGGAGAGATGAGTAAATCATTCGCTAGTGTGTCCTACCTAAGCTTATTTGTTGGTCAGTCATAATATCGAGATATTATGTGATATGTTAATTTGTTAAATTAACCCTTGTTTTGAAGCTGTATTCTAGAAAGATATATGAAATACAGGAGATGAGCAATGGAGAAATCATGATGATAAGGAAGATGGAATCTGAAATGAAAGCAAGGTATTCTCAACTCTTTGAAATACCAGGTACGTAAATTTCGGGGACGAAATTTCATAAGGAGGGGAGATTGTAAGACCCCGAATTTTATGAAATAAAAGTATTCAATTTTTCTTATAATTACTATTCAGTAAATGGTTAAATTGATAAAAGTTTAAAGTTATGAGTGAAATATGATTTTTTTTCAAAATAAGCAAGTGGTTATAAAATAATCATTGTTGTCGGGGAATATTCGTTTGGTCGTGGAATATTCTTTCTGTCGGGGAATATTCGTACGACGGCGCAACTATTTGTGGGCCCCATAACGAATAACTGTCGGGTGAAGAAAACGACAAATTTGAGTTTTTACAAATAACGGCGTAGTTGTTACCGTTAACACTGTTGGAATACCCGGTGGTTAAAATACAGTAATACGCGTTATTGCACAGTAGCACACGGTATTGCATAGTATTTTTGAAATTATTGATTCTTACGTAAGAAGGCACTACTCAATAATTGTTACAGTAATTACTGTTCAATATTTTATTTTATTGATTCAATAATTGTTGCGTTGATATTTTATATTATTGTTGTTTCAATAATTGTTGCTGCACAGTATTTCCCATTATCAGATCAATAATTCATATTATTTGAATAATATTATTAGATAACATTATTGTCAATGTCTAGAAAGTTCTGTCTAAGGAGAGGTTTGGTTATCTAATTGCGCGCCAGTAAGGAAAAATTCTTATTGGAAAGCCCCCTCTTTCCTGGGAACGGCCTGGTTGTCATAAATGTGATTCTGTAATATTATTTGTGAATAATTAATTATTGATTCATATGATAGGGAAATATTTATTTTATGTGGATATAAACGAGGGATATATTTTTGTGGTTAAAAATAAAGGAGTTAATGTTGAGGTTTTTATCAGTATTTTTGTCGGAATGGAGGTATTAAAAATCAGGGTTTTTGAGATATTTTGCGGGGGTTATAATTTTTAATCCGACCGTTGGATCGTGGTAATTTTTGGATATGTTATACATATATAAGTTGAGTATATGTCCACAAATTTTGAACCGTTAAAAATAACGTATGATTTATTATGAATTTTACGAGATGACTGGTTCAGAAATTGTTGAATTTTCGGAGTTTATCATTTTGGTGGAAAATTCTAGAATTGGTGGGCTCCACTTGTGGTTGGTGAAGAAATGTGCTGAATTATATTTCAAATGTGGTGGGTGGAAATAGTAGCAGGTAAAGCCATCAGGTTACAGGTCAAACCTACCAAAATTTTCCTATAAATAGAGGGCTAAGTTAGAATTGAAAATCACACCAAAAACATAAGCTTTCTCTCTTTCTCTCTCTATATTATGAAGCATATTTTGTGAGTTTTTAGATACTTGGTGAGTTGCTATTCATCAGTGCAAGTTTCCTTCAGCATCATATCCGATATCCAGTCAGAAGTACTGCTCTTTTGAGGTAAGGGATTGTAAGGGATAGTAAGGGATATTAAGGGATTTTAAGGGTTGTTATGATTTTCAGTTTCGTAATTTTTCTGATCTTCAAAAATTCTGGAAAAATTTGAAATGATATTTTGATGAGTTTTCTTGATTGTGTCCAAAAATGGTGATTTTTGGATGTATAGATTGAGAGTTATGAATTTTATGAGAAAAGACTATTTTAAAAGTAACAGCTTATAATTCCTTGTGGTTAACTCCAAAATTGATGAAATTTTTATTGGGAGTACATGTATATGATAGAAGTATACTCTGTAAATTTCAGAATTTTTAGACAAAAGTACAATTTTTGATAAATGTCTAAATATTCGGCTATTTTGGCCATATGAAAAATAATAAATGACTTTTAAAAATTCTGAGAAAAATATATGTTCACTATGGGACTATATTATGCTAAATCCCAGAAAAGAAATATTTTTGGAACTGATTTGGTATTTTTCATGAAAATGGTCTAGTTATGAGTAAATGAATTAAATATGTTTTGTGAAGAAAGAAAATTGGAAAATAGGATTTTATGGCTTGAGAATCCTATATGAGGTATATGCAGATTTTTGATGAGGGTTTTGGTTATTGATGATGAAATTGTAAGAGTTGGCATTTTATGATGATTAAATGCATTAATTAGTAAAGTGTAAACAATTAAAATAAATTGTTTATAAATTTAAGTAATGTTATTCTTTCAATATCATTATACCGAAATATTGGTATGAATTTTATTGTGGAATTTCTATCTTTTGTGTCGGGATTACTATTCATGAGTTACTATTCACGATTTACTATTCATGAGTTACGAATATTACTCTTGAGATTAAAACTATATGTTGATCATATTATTTTTATCATCATATATAACATTTTTATAACCCTGATGTTGAAATTCTCTTTCACTGGAGTGTAAAGATGGGTAGATTATTGGTATGATCATGACTAGGGTTCTCTTTGGCCTGTAGTGCAAAGTTGAATTGTGACTGGTATGATCATGACCATTGAATTTATAATTGAATATCTTAAGCTTAAGTGCAAAGGTGAATTGATCAACATGGTTATAATTATTGTTTATATAATTTCTGAAATGATTATATATTTCTTTGAGATATTAATATCTTTGGCCTGTAGTGCAAAGATGAAATATTGATGAATATCTTTGGCCTGTAGTGCAAAGATGAATTGTTGATGAATATCTTTGGCCCGTAGTGCAAAGATGATATGTTGTTGAATATCTTTGGCCAGTAGTGCAAAGATGAACAGATGTTGAGATAAACATGACCAACTGGTGATACAAATGAATATCTTTGGACTTAGTGCAAAGATGAAGTTATTAGTATGATTATGAACAGGAAATGTGATTTGATGTAACCATGATCTTTGATGTTTCAGGTAAAGATAGGTGATGAAAATTATCATCGTCCTGGATGAGAAGAGGAATTTAGAACTACAGTTATGATTATGAGTTATTCATATGATTGTGGACCAGAATTGTTGATTGATGTTACAGGGATAAAATATTGTTGGTGGATTTTTAACATGGAGAAGATAATAGACTTTATAGTCTATTTGACTCTTCTAATGGATTGCTCGTTCCGCTGCAACTATGGTTGAAATTTTTATCATTTACCATATGTTCTAAATCTCTGATTTATTGTTGATGAAGGCTATTGATAATTGAATTATCTTTAGTCATGATATTCTTTAATGAGCTAGTTGTGCTCACCCTTTTGCTTCACAATTCCTTTCAGGTAATAAGAGTGTAGCTGGGTCGAGCGGGGGTAACAAGGGAATAGAACGGTGGTCATCATTTAGTAGTTATATTTGGTGAAGAAAATAGGGTGAGGCGAACCCAACGTTGGAAGGGTGTTTTGTCACTATCATACAAGATGTCTAATGACATACAACCTCGTGTCATCATAAGACAGGGTTGTGCTCATCCACTTGCTGAGTATATCTATGGGCACTACCTATATAATCTTGGTGTTTGTTTGAAGTATAATTCTCAATTAGAGACAGTGGAGATAATGATAAGTCAAGAGAAAACTCACCATTGGGAAGAATATGATAGTAATCTTCTCGTTTTTCTTTGGGGTCTATTGGGTCAACCAAGGATAATTCTGTGGCCATATGATATCTATCATAACCTAGACGCGTGGCCTCCCATGTACGAAGGTTTCCTTGAGCACTTCCCAAAGATTCTAATTTCTAAAACAGTTTTTGATTATACCTTTATGTAAGGTGTTATTGTGAGGTGATGTCCACGGTTGGAACATGAGTCACATTTGGTATATATTTGTATCCAAACTCACAACATATGTGTTGTTGTATTTTGCACGACAATTGTTGTAATAAAGTTGTAGTTATTTTCTGTGCCATGTATTTGACGACTCAGAATGGGTTGGGTGGAATGGACCTATTTTGGGGTCGTCACAGGTGGTATCAGAGCCATAAGTAAAGAGCCCCGAGTTAGGCCAACAATCGAGTTAGGCCAAATCAAATGACAATAACTCCTTTTTCATAAATTATCTCAAATAATATAATAAATTTCATATAACAAATGAAATTCAACAATCTAAAAGCACGTCGTTGCACAGTATGCAAATAAGAATAGAAACTTGCATAATATACAAAGTTATGTAAGTTAGAAAACTTGCCTTAAGCACTGCTTTACAACTTACACCATATTGCTCTTCAAACGACCAACATATATCATTAAGGCGAACATACCAATTAGTCAAGTATTGACCCCAAATAGTGGTTTACTTTAGCTTATATATATTAGCTTATTTCATAATTCATGATGTTTGGGTTTTATAACTCAACTCAACGTACTTAACTTTATACACCTCGATATATTTCTCTTTTAACCCTGTTTATAGTTTAGAATTTAATTCAAAAGTCTAATGATGCTTATATTTCATAATTTAAGACATATTAAATCATTCTTTAATTAATCTTTATTATGCTCGTCTTATATAGTTCGGAACAATGTAGCATAACGTTGTTCAATAATTTGGCTTTTGGAAATCAATACACTTTGTTTAGTTCCCGCTTAGCCTAAATCATAATAACTTACATATTAAAGTCCTTCCATGACTTTATTAATTTCATTCCATCTCTTATGTTCGCATTTTATGATTTAGTCAATACGCCCAACTTTTATTCTTCATTTTATGTTGCAGGTATAAAACAAACAACTTAACCTGTCTGCAAGCTTTAAACTCACTGTCTGTCATTCCAGACAGCAAAAACCAGTAAGTTTTAGCATGTCTATTAGTTCAGACAGGCTAATATGTCTGCATTAGTACAAAACAACCTGTCTCCTTGAAACGAAAATAGATAATTTTTCGTTATCGTCGCACCTACTTTGCAACGTTATAACTTGATCCTCCGTTATCGGAATGAGTCTGTTCTCGTGTCATTTTCTTCCTTGTTACATCTATTACAAATCCCCATGGGTTTAAATTTTTCCAGGTTCATTCTTTGGCCAAAACAGTGGCACAAAAGTCTCTACCCGAAACAATTTTACAGTTTTGGCAGTTTTAACTAGTCTCATTCCGAAGGACATATCTTTAACCTCCGGACTCGGAATGAGGTCATTCTTACGTCCACGAACTCGTTACTTTACTACATAACCCCCAAAACGGAAAAGTTTTCCAGCAAACCATTTGGAATAGAAAACTGCTCAAGGGTCATGGGTTACACTAATTCTATTTTTAACTAGTTTTACTTAAAAATTCGTCATGGCTTCGTTAGAAAAACTTTTTCTTCCGTTTCAATTGGGTGATGTTCATAACTCATAAGAGCGAAAAATAAAACCCCAAAACTTAATTTTTAAAATTGGTACATAATAGCAAAATGGTCCCAAAACAACCCACTAACAGTTCACTATTTAGTTTTTTTCATCATTTATGCTTGAGTTCATTTTCTTTTTTTTGTTCCACTTTTCATGCATTTACCGGGTAAATTACAAGCATACCTATATATACCACCTTCAACCACCATCAAAGCTAATAAAAACTTAAAAAGATGGAGAAATGGTTTAAGGTTTTAAGATTGCCTCTTGAAGATCTTCTTCTTCTTACTTAGCTAGATGATCAAAGTTTAAAACTTGCTAGATCCTTGCTCTTCCTCATCCGAACTCTCTTCCTCTCGGATAACTCTCTTTCTATTCTCTTACTCGGATGATTTTAATGAAATGAATAAGAATAAGATGATAACTTTCTAGGACTTAGTAACTAAGGAAAACAAAAGGGTAGACAATAGACTAGAACTTACCATATGGTAAGTTCCCATCCTACATTATCTCCCCCTTGTCCCCTCCTTAAACACCTGGTTGCTCCCCTTTTCCCTTCACTTTTTAGCTTCCTTTATCCTATGTGTTTAATCACCAACACATGACACATGCCCCCCTCAATCTTTCTTTTATCTTGCTTTGCTTGCTAATAATTTTAAAACTCATGTGGGAAATTCTTAAGGTCCCACTTGGTCCATTCCTCCTCCATCCGGATATACACCCCCTCCTTGTTCATCATTTTCTTCTTTTTTTTTTCTTTCTTTTTTTCTTTCTTTTATCATCTTATTCCTCCACCACTTTGACCCAATTCTGGTTTTCTCAATTGGACTTGATATATTAATTAGACATTTATTAGCCCACTAATTTAATTCTTTATTAGATTCATTTAATTGGATTTGCTATTTACTAACCAATTAAATTATCACATTTATGCATATAAATATACATTTTCCCCACATATATTTAGTTAACATATTTATACCAAGTAAATTTTTTCCATAATAATCTCCATCAAAATATTTATTCCATTAATAACTATATAATTAAATCTTCTTGCTTCCTACCATAAATTATTTTTTTAACAATTTATTTAATGTATAATATATATTATTCATTAATCAAATAATTAATTTGATTTACATTAAATTGACATATTTACTTTTGCCATAATAAACATTACATAATACAAATTACTTCCTCATACAATTAAATAATTTCTTATTTAATTATTACTCTAACAATTACATTGTTTAATAAAACTTAATCTTTTACTACATTAAATATTTATTGATCAACAAATATAAGTTAATCAATTTAATATAATCTGAATTTAATATCAATTAATTAA